>JARHVA010001441.1:2977500-3352500 GCA_037957365.1 Torreya grandis
ATACAATAATATCAATGATAAAACACACAATAATCTCCTAAATTTTAATTATTTCACTACTCAACCTGTGTGTGCAAATCTTATTAATAAAGAAAGATAAAAGAAACTTATTACAAGGTAACTTGCATTACAAGTTAAGTATAAGATTATAAAATAAAATATAATATTATTAGACCACTAAGTGAAATGAAATAAAATTAAAAATATAATAAATAAACTTAATTTAACTTACTATAAATATTTTGACATCATGCAAGAAGCCTTCTTTAAAAGTAAAGTCAAACATGCTACTAGACATCTTAGTCAACTCAGGGTCCCAACTAAGATAATTACATAATATTAAATAAAATAATATTTAATTTAAGTAATATAATAAATAAACAATTTTATTCCTCTTTATGAATTATTTTATAATGATTTATACTTAATTAAATGCTCAAATATTGAACTAGAGTACATTGAAATGGACTACAATGAAATGACATTTCTAGTTATTTTTTAGGAAATCATTGAAAAGTGTCCCAAAGTGACAAAAAATAATAATTAAGGTTCTAAATAAATTAAAAAATACCTAAAAAATTAAAATATATTAATTCTAAAAATAGAACTCAAGTGCCCATATTGACATCATACTCAACATTCCCCCCTTTGATGCAAAGAGGTGAGAATCTTATCATCTCCTTGAGTCTTCCATGGATATTATTTAGAAATATCAATCATGTTACTTATTTTAAATATAATTCAAGTTCTTATATTCAGTTTCAATATAGGATAATACAATTATAACATGTTTCTTTGAAGACCAAGAAACCAACCCACTTCCCAATGTGAGACAATAACTTGAAGTTGACTTCCTATCATCAAGATATCCTCCTCAATATAAATCTATGTATCTAGTAAGACATAAATACCTTATTGGTATGAAATTAATACCATTATTATATGTACCTATTATTTATCTAAAATTTCTCTTAACTATTTTCAAATACGTGAATGATGGTTTACCCATTAATCTATAAACTAGTGAAACTTCTTAACTGATATCAGGTCTAATCATAGTGAGATACATCAAACCTACCACTATGCTTATAATATTATTTTCATAAGTTTAATGAATTCCATATTCCATAAAATTATTTTATCCATTTTTAATTGAAGTTTTTATAGGCTTGGAATATTGAAGATTGTACTTATTTAGCATGTCCTGGACATACTTGGATTGACAAATGAATACTTCATCTTTCTTTTGATGAACTTCTATGCCAATAAATTAATTAATAAGTCAAATATAATCATAAAATATTATTATTTCATAGTTTTATTGAATCTATTCAACATATCCATAGAGATACCTATAAAGATCAAGTCATCTACATAGAGACAAACATATAAAACATTGGAATTTAATACTTGTATATAAAATGTTGGTTCATTTTTATTTTTTACATAGCCTTGATACAATAACCAGATATAAATTATTGAGTAAAAATATCTTGTATCTTTATTCAGCCAATAAATATCATTATTCAAATTATATACCCAAATTTATTTACCCTTTACCTTAAAATCTTGTGCTTGTCCCACATATACTTCTTCTTCAATCACTCCATTAAGGAATGCAATTTTAACCTTGATATTTGAGATCCAATTTTTAAAAATTAATATAATATTTTAAACTAAATTTAATATATCATTCCTCTCAATTGAATCTAACTCTAATATCATAGCATTAACTCATTCTTTTTTTCCCCTAGCTTCTACATAACTTCTAGGCTCACTAGTCACTAAAGATAATGCAAACATATTATTTTCATCATAAGTATCATAAAATAAATTAAATTCATGATGTTTTATAATTTTCATCATCATCTCATAATTATGATATAATATGTTATTGGTTGGATGAGTATTCAATAAACACTTGTTCTTGTTTAGTGTTGATATAGATGGATGACTAGTCTCTTGTAAAGAGTTAGTATTATTTAATGATGAAATAGAAATATATGTATAAATTTTTAATCCCTAAAAAAAATTCAAGAGACTAACCCAATTAAATTATTAATTATGTATCTACATAATAAGAATCAACATATACCTCATTTTCAAAAAAATTACAATCTCTAGAAATAATTATGGAGTTACTACTAGTATTACAAAACTTGTATGTTTTGATTTTATCACTATATATTGTGATAATATGATAAAAAATCTTAGGATAAATTATAATAACATTACATTTTATTGTGATGATTTTTATGCTACCATTTCCTTCAAGGTGGATGTTGTATGTAATGGGATGAAACAAAACTATAAATTAATCCTAGCGCAAAGAAGATAAATCCTACTTACAATTTTGATTTTGGATACATTAGATATTTGGGGTCATGACCAAGATGGATCTATTAAACCTATCCAAGGGATATATTTCCATAATAATATTACTAGAGAGGCTTACAAAGCCTCCAGTCAAGCAAAACTATATAATAACCTTAACTAGGTCCTATGTTTTCATATCTACTAAACTAATAACAAGTAAATTAAAGTCTAATATAGTGCTCACCAAATCTTGTGGCACAAAGTGGGGGTAATAAACATGAAAATTAAACATGCATATAAGATATATACTCACACCAATATATATATATATATATATATATATATATATATATATATATATATATATATATATATATATATATATATATAATCCTAATGCATGGGAGAGAAGTATGTAGACACCAAAAATCCACACATGATGGTTCTGAATGTCACAATTCCCTTGGACCACCTCAGGACCCCTTTAGGCCCAGCCTTGACCTATTTGACCCCTAATTGAACCTAACCCATCTAGCCTAAATTAGTTGATTTACTAGATAAAACCCACCTTTTAACCAACCTACCTTTGACTCCTGACCATTGATGGTTAGGATGACCATCGACAGTCACCTTGACCATTGACAGTCAGGTTTCACCTTCTAAACCAACTTAATTCACCATCAACTCTACCTTGATTTTCTAAAAATATCTCACCTAAATCCACTTATGATCTATTACATGCATGAATTATAATTAGAACTCCCAAGTAATGCCTTGTTGCAACTCTTCTTCCTTGCCTATAAGAAAAGAGGAGAGGAGGTGAAATGGATCGACAACTATCAAGAACTTTTGCATCCAAAGCTTTATTTTGCATGTGTTATTTTAGAAATATAGTGATCTAGACATCATGATAGAGATCCAACTTTTTTCTGCCCCTCAATCAATATCCAAGTACCATTACTCTACTAGAATCATGCTAGACTCTATCAACAAGCCAACCACCTCAACCATTCATCTGACCAACCTTATGCAAGCTAAGTATTTATTTTCAAGTATTTAATTACTTTATATGTATTTTGAAATCATCCTATCACAAACCTATCTCTTAGAATTACCTTCTAGAATATTGTTAATTAGCCATTTATTACCCACAACCTACACATAGTAAGCACTGATGGTTAACTAACTTGATCACCTGCAGTCTGCCAATCGTTGACCTTCACCTCAACCACTGAAGGTCACATCAACCATCGATGGTCACTATGGAAAAAAATAATAGCAATCTATTTTCACCCACTTACCTTAAACCAAACATAACTTTATTTGTTCCTATCTATTCACATACCCCTGTCTTATTTTCTGAAGCACACTTGATCCATTTAGCATTAGTATTGACTTGATTATTACTATATTAGTCATTTATAGCCTATTTATATATCAAACATTTCTTGTGTTCAATTTTAGTAGATTTTGATTATTGATGTAGGTAATTTATCTTTTTTTTCAAACTTAATTTTTTAAAACATGTGGATTGATAGCCCCTGAGGAAGCTCCTGATTTTAGAATCTAGCTAGCACTAGGCAATTCACCTAGCTATACATCTAGCCAACTATTTGATTTAGTGTTGTATTATTTTTAGGTCATCCTCCCAAGCCAAACATGAGTTATTCACAATCATCTAATTCAATACATGCATAATCGAACAAGTTTTTCAACCATACCTGTATTTAGTTTCTTCTTCTTTTTTTCTCAAAATATAAGCTAAAATTCACTAAAACATTCTGGGACACCCAGTGAGACCCTCAAGTCTCTACTTGGGTTTATTTTGTTTACATCTATATACTCTTTTCTTTATTCTATTATCATAAATGACATCAAAGTTTATTTTGGACTTAAAATTGACCACATATATTGATTGCTTGCAAGTTTAGCTCACGTAGTTTAAATTAAATCAAAATAATTCTATCATAACATCAATTTTTGTTGCACACACTAAACCAAACCACCTACATCAATCAAACATAAAAAAAATTGAGACAAGGCCTGACTAAGATTTCATCATCTAGTGGTCACCTTACCTTTTTCTGGTAATCTTACTTGGAGGTTATTACCAAGGGGAGAATCAATTCAGCTCTCTAATTGAGTATAAACTCTAAAAATTAGTATAGAGTGGCTAAGCACCTAATACCCTTAATGCTACGATATGTGAAGTGAGGGGGTAGGCCCCAATACCAAGCCATGTATTGATTTCCAATATATATTCTTTTTGAGAGCTTGAACAATTTGAAACCAACCATAGACTTCTTTTATAGCACCTACTCTACAAGCCAATTTTAGTCACACATTTTTTTGAAAGCTTAAGGCATAAGCCAAAAGAGAGACTAAAAATAACCTTTAGGACTTAACATAATTTTTAGAGTGTGATTGTTTTTCTTGATCATTTCTTGTCTTCTCTCTAATTGAGTGATGATATTTTTAATGTATTCTCTCTCCCTTACATTGGTTAGTTCTAACTTGATAATAATGAAATAACCTAGCAAAACAAAACCCATCACCGAACCAATCCACCCCTTCTATCTCCTCATCCATGGAGTACATTTCTAAACTATAAAACTCTCCTCATCCTTTAAGAAGTCCTCCTTTCCCTCAAGAAGTTCTCAAAGGAGATACAAAATTTTCCACCTTTTTAGATAACAATCCTATGGCCTTTCAACATTATCTCAAAACTATGCTTCGTCATACCCCTACTTCAGTTTCATCTATGGACCCACCTTATGGCATGCCTTCCCACCTTATGGGAAACACTTATATTTCCATAGTCACCACCCAACCATTGACTACCCAAGCTTCCTCATCCATCAATAATCCCTTTGATACTACTATGGAAAACCAACCTACCCAACTTACACACACCCTTATACCTTCCACCCTTACCAATAAATCCTCTACCTTAGGATCAACCCAACCACTAGACACATATACTCTCCTCACTATGGGAGTACCTACCAATAGCATTACCAACCTTCCATTAGCTACCCCCAATCTAATAACAACTATCCCACTTAAAAATCTTGTGGTGTCTATACCTTCTACCTTACCACTAATTAGTACAAAGGTCATTATGCTTCCCTTTATTACCAACCCAACCATCACTTCTACCCAATAGGTGTCCCTTGCACCAAACCTAGGTTACCTCCCTAACCCATAAGGGCATCTACCTCTACCTACTACCCAACTACCTACATCCACCTATCCCTACATATCTTCTAACTAACCAATGGTGTCTATGTACCAATATGTGGTAGCTCCTCAACCCCCTACCAGTTATCCATATGTCACCCAACCACCATAATAGTATGCACCTTACAACTCTTCAAGTGCACAACCCCAAGCATATTTAATGAAAATACTCATGAATAAGGTTACTTTATTACCTTAGATTCATCTTTTTTTGGATCTCACAACATCTTATCATATGATTAGATCTATAACAAACCCATCCACCCATCTATCCCTATCAGACCATATCCTCCTAAGTGGGAGCTCCCCAAGTTATCTAAGTTTTAGAATAAGGAGGATCCCAAAAAACACATTAATGAATTTAGGCATGCATATTATTTGATTGCCTATGATGATGCCCTCCTTCTTCATACCTTCCCAATGTCTCTGTCGGGTCCAACATTAGACTAGTACAGTGTCGTAACCAAACAATCTTTTTTTTCCTTCACCCAACTAGCCCAAATGTTTTTGGATCACTTTTTGATAAATAACTCCAAGAAGTTTTCCATCATTGACCTTTACTCTATTCAACAATTTGATGATGAATTTATTACTGATTTTATAGCTTGATAGAGGAGCCTAATCAATTAGCTTTCCTTCTCCTTACCCCAACCCAAACTGATAAATTTTTTTTGAGCATGTACCAAGCACATATCTTATACATTGTGTGTCTAAAGCTTCAAAACTTTTAATTAATATTTTACCATGATACATAAGCTATAAAATAGAGCCATCGATGAAGGAAAGATAAATTTGAAAAACAAGAACTCTACCTACAAAACCAATGAGTCTTCCTCCTCTAAACCAAACAAACAAACTAATACCAATGCTAAGAGTAAGGGAAATACAAATGCAGTTGTTTTTAAAACCGTTCCTCCACCATATGTCAACCAACCAAATTCTTATATCTCCTTAAAACAAAATGTGAGGTATCAAAACCAAAACAATAAAAAACAATTTACTCTACTCAGGGAATCTTACACTTTGATCTTGGAGAAGTTGTTGAAGGCTAATATCATATAACTTCCTCTTATCATGCCTCCTCAACAATTTTTTTCTTTTCATCATGTATTTATTTAGTATAATGATAATCATCTATGTGTTTTCCATCAAATAGTAGGGTATGATGTTAGTCGGTGTAATACCTTCAAAAGCATTATCCAATCCCTCATTGACAAAAGAGATCTTGCATTGGATAACCCCAATGCACCTCAAAACCAAGACCTTGAAATTTTTAGGCAACCTTTTCCTAATCATGCATCTAACAAAAATTAGGGCATTAAGGTTGAGTGTTCTCATGATGTCCATACTATTAATATGGTTCTTAACACACTCATTATTAAAGAACCTACTGCCCAATCTATCTATTCTTCACCCTCTCCACTTATTGAGGTAGTGGAGGTACCTTATCCTCTTTTTGAGACAAAAATCAAGGAATCACCCATTTATCCTCCTCCACTTATTAATTTAGTGGTGCCATCAACCACTCCTTCAACTGACATACTGGAACAAGCACCCATTTTACCTTCTCCCTCAACTATCAAGCAATTTACTACCCCTTTGGAGATCATTCCCAATGAGGAAGATACCATGTATGCACCTCCCATAGAGGCATCATCCATCCAAAACTTTCATCCTTTGATTGAGGAAAAGGATGAGGTCACCATTCCCATTTCTCAACCTATGGGTTTATCTTTTAAGTCCACTATCTAGGGAATAAAAGTAGTCTACCAACCATTCTCTAGGTTAGTGCAAAAATTGGAATTTATCTCCAACCTTGAAATAGATCAAGCCACATTTTGGAAGTAATTAGGGTTACCTTACATCACCAAGAAGGAACATCCAACCACACCTTTGGTAGACCAACCCACCACTCCTATTATCCAAACCCCTACCTTATCAACCAAACCGATAAAAACTTCTACCAATCCAATAATTTCTCAACCATATAGTGCACCCAAAACCCAAATAACCAAATCACCTTCTCCAACCAAAATAACCAAAAAAACCCAAAACCTTGGCACTTTCCCTACATAGAACCTTAATCATCCATCTATGAAAGTGGATCTTATCTCACCAAACCAAACACAAAACCAAATAAACTAAGTAAAGCCACCAAAAGGCCAGAGGTCCAAAATCCTACCTCCCTCAACCTTGCCCTCTATCTTGGGGCCTCATCCCTCCACTTTGATTATGAAGCTAATTGTCTCAACCAAAACCCAACCACCACTATTGGTTACACTAGCACACTTACTTTTAGACACACCTATCTTCACCAAGCCATCAATAACCAAACTACCTACCTTAAAACTGCTTACCTCCAAATTATCAACCTCTACCTTACCATAACTAAAACCATCAAATAAGAACACTACCTTAACCAAACCTCCTACCACCAAGCCCATTGCCAAAAAGACTTCCATCTCACCAACCAAGGCCAAAACCTCTAAACCCTCTCCATCTTTAGCTAAATCCTAATCAACTATTTTCTAAAGGTTATTGTAAGCTTCTTTCTTAACATTACCCCCTATCAAGTTGTTTAATACTCTTGGTCCACTACCAGTCTGGTATAATGATCATCAAGTGTGCTCATATCATAAGACACTAGGGCATAACATGGAGAACTACAAATCTCTCCAAACCATTATCCATCAGCTCTATGATGAGGATGATTTATTAATAGATGAAACTCCCATAAACCCATTACCAATCCAACAACCAACAAACACTACCCAATGCCTACCTACTCCCCTGCTCTCACCTCAGAGTGATGAGGAACCAAGCCAATCTCCTACCCTAATTTTTCCCTCTATCCATAATATCCATGTGGTCACATGATCACATGCTCAATAGAAGGATAAGGGGAAGGCCAAAGTGTACATCCCATGGACATACCCATCTTCCACCTCTAATCCAAGTTTGTTTAAAACACCTTCACCTTCATCTAAACCTAAGGTATCTATCTTGGGTACCTCCCAATACAACCCCTCTAAATCCATTAGAAGAGTGTTGATCAAGGAACTTCACTAGACCCTAGTGAAGATGAGCCTATATGAGTTAATCTCTACTTCACCTTATCATCTCCAAGTAATGATAGATGCATTGCAATGATTAGAGGTCCAAATTAAAGACCCTCAACCTTTGGTAGCCTTTATTGATGCTCTCCAAAATTCTAACCTTGTCACCTTTAAAGATTCAAAAATATCTTCTATCCATCCTGATGACCTAGATCCCCTTCTCTTTATTATTGCTTACATCAACCAAACCCGTATCAAATGGGTCATGATTGATGGGGGATCTAGTATTAACATCATCTCCTCCCAAGCCTATAATCAACTTAACCTGTCAGACAATGTCATGTCCAAAACCTTGACCATCCTTTGATCATTCAATGACACCATGGCCACTACCCTAGGAATTATTGTCCTTCATATCCATCTAGGACCCTGCATGCTCCTTGAGCCCTTCTATGTACTGGAAGGCATATTCCAATACAATATTTTGTTAGGATGACCTTGGATCCAATCCATTGGTTGTGCCCCATATAACCTTCATCATTGCATTAAATTTGAGCACAAAGGTCAGGTTGTCACTATATAGGCTGATCCAAGCCCTTTTTCATCATGGAACATGACTTAATAAACCAATGATGGCTTCTTACCTCCATCTAACACACCATCCTTAGCCAAAGGCAAGACCTCAACCATGAAAGGAGTCATACATTCCTTTACCAATGAGGCATAAACTAGATCATCTATCCCCTCTAATTATATCCCCATCTTAGACCACTTGGAATCCACATTCCAATGTATTTCATTGGGGGAATATCACCTCCTCACACTTGATGTTTTCTCTACTCCCCAAGAGTATGGGAAACTTGACCACCAACCTAGATATGAAATTAATGTTAGAACCATTGTTCCCTTTGGAACTTCACATTTTCAAACCCATTTCATCTATGGTGGACTTGACAAACCATTTACCCCTTTTACCACCTCGACCATTCACATCTAGGTTTTACCATCTAGACAAGCTAAGTTTTTCCAAGATATACCTCCATAGGTGTGCTTGGAAGGGATTTAGTCTTAGATGATATTAGCATAGCCCACATGATTTAATTTCCATTGAGACCAAAAATCCTCATGAGAAACATAGCCTCAGTTTCATTCTACCCACCAAGAGGAAAACCAAACCAAATACCATCACCATTGTTGAGGAAAATATCCCTCTCTCACCAACTTCTCCTCCACCTGTGTGTGAGGATGAAGATGTCATCCCCCCTAACTTCTTTTCTTCAACATGATCAACCTTAGACCCTTGACTTACTAAAAGGAGGGGGTAACTGTAACCATCCATTTGACCCATCCTAAGATAATAAGAGATGACACTCCTACCATTAACATTGTTTAGTGCTAGGATGATGATTCCATTCTCACCTACCTTGGTGCCCTAGATTATTCCTTCCACAAAACCCTACCTTTTAAGACTTCAACCATGTTGAATTAATTTACCATGGATATCAACTTGGGTACTTGGGATAACCCACATATTTTCAAAATTGGCTAATCATTGAATTCTGAGGAACTTTAAGACTTCCCCTCCTTCCTCCAAGATTGAAGTATAGCATTTGCTTAGTCTTATAGCAACATGCCAAGAATTGACCCTACCATTACCACCCATAACATAGTCACCAACCATGATGTCAAGCCCATCAAGCAAAACATTTAGTACATGCACCCTTGCATATCCCTTTTTATCAAAGAAGAGCTTCAGTGTCTCTGATCTATCAATTTCATTCAATCCATTGATTAGCCCTAATGGGTCTCAAATGTTGTACCTATTACCAAAGCCACAAGGGGACTACATATTTGTGTGGAATTTCATGAACTCAACCTTACTTTCCCCAAAGATGACTTCCCTCTACTAAACATTGACCAATTAGTTGATCTTACAACCGGCCATGAGATGTTATCTGTTATGGATAGATTATCGGGTTATAATCAGACCCTAATTACCCCCAAAGATCAACACAAAACCACCCTTATCACCCCATGGGGAACCTTATACTATAGATTCATTCCTTTTAGACTAAAGAGAATTGGTGCAACCTATTATCCTTGAATTTAGTAGGCTCAATTTATGGGATAACCCCTATAAAAATTATCTATTTTATAGCCTTCAAGCTCTAGGCACTCAAAATGAGGATAATCATTGACTTCATGCATTATCTTCCCCTCAAAAAATAAGTCATTTTGACTTAGAATTTTTCATCCCTTGTAATCCAAATAATTTTTTCAAACTACACTTATGCAAGGATAGAGAATTTCTCTACTCCTACACATGCAAGGTCAGAGAATTTATCCACCCCTACTTATTGGCCCACCACAGGGTAATTAATGTGTATTAATTATCATGGGATTATATATAATTTTACTCATGTAAATTATTTTTACCATTTAATTTTACCCCTCCTCCATCACCATTTTTGAGCTCTACTACACCTCCCTATTCACCATTATCATGCTCATTTACCTCAGCTCATCCACAAATTTTACCTTCCTTTGAATATTTTAGGTAAGTTTTCTTATTATTTTTTCTTCTTGTTAGGTTTTCTTTCATTTTCTTACCCTAGGTTTTATTCATTGTTATCTTGCATTTTTCTTTGCAAACTCTATTTTGTTTTTCAAAATCCCTCTACCCTATTTCATGTTTCAAACTCTATTTGTTATTTTTCAAACCCTGAGCATCATTTCATGGGTTTGAAACCCTATTTTATGTTTTGCAAACCCTATTTCCTTTTCATGTGTTTTTAAAAACTTGTGTTACATTTTATAGACCCCATATAACCTTGTAAATAACCCTATCCTTGCCTAAACTTGGTATGCACTTTAGATAAATTTCCTTGAAGCACATCCCAGTCACTCGATACTCCCATGGGTGCATGTCATAGAATTTTATTTGAAGTGCACTCATCTCCTATTACCCATTTAGAGTGTAAGTTAGAGAAAAATATTTTAGCTACACCAAAGTGATCTACCCATTTCGGTGTAGGCCAAAAAAATTTCTCTGACTTACACCCTTGAGCATTAACTCGATGCAGGCTAGAAAAAATTCTCTAGCCTACACCCTTTTCTTAAGCATCCCGTGTCATCTAGAAAATTTTCTGTGGATTACACAAAAAGCATGTAGATTGGATAATTTTCTCCAGACTACACAAAATTCTTTACCCCTCATGTAGTTTTGAGATTTTTCTCTAAACTACATATTTTCAAAGCAAATGCATAGGCATAGTTTTTCTCCAACTCTACACATTTCCTACTAAATGAAAAATGTGCTAACTATGGAGGATTTGAACATTCTCATGCAGTTTCTTGACTAATGACAGAGGTTTCTCCTACCATGAGAGCCATGAAGTACAAATTCCAAGGAGTGGTTCCCTTGTCTATAGTTGAATCCAATGTTGACCATAGCAAAGATACAAAAATTGGTCATGTAGATATGGTAGAATTATTATAGAGATTAAACAAGGACCCCATTGCATCTCACATACAAGCTATCTTGAATAGAAAAATTCACTTGATGGCTATATTCCTGGTATCAACACAATATTTTGATTTTGTTTTAATAGTTGTTACTCATTTTGATAAGCAAACTTAGTCAATTAAAGATGCAGATGGTAAATTTGTCATTCGACTTGATGAGGATATTTTGACAAGATATTTCATATCCCAGACATAGAAGAATATTTAGATATTATCATGAGATTATCCCAATAACATTATGACAAAAATTATGATAAATTCAAGAAGTATATCAACTCCCTTTAGCTCAGGACTCCTCAACCTATAATTGTTAGATGGCCAAAAAACATTTATCACAGTGAATTCTTGGAAGAAGTAGGAGCTTTTATCACTTTTATTATAAAATTTAAGGGGATACCTATGTCTAACATATTTTAAGAGTGGATGTATCATTACATATGGGTCATCAAGAGGAATAAGTAGAAGATCTTTTGGGGAAAGCAAATCAGTGATGCCATTTGTCACCAACTTTTTAAGGTGACTTATTTCAAATTCTTCATGACCTCTTATCTGATATATGATATAGGAAGTATGAAATATTTTCCAAGTCTAACTGACATTGGTGATAGAATGCAAGTTCTTATTTATTATTATTATCAACAATCGACCCTAAAGAAAAGCCTAAATCATTACAAAAGGGTTAATGATGTCTTATTCTACAAATACATTTATACTTTTGACAAAAAACTTGAGAATAAAAGAGTTTAAAATGTAGCATGGGAGCAAGTGAATAAGGTTGGTCGTATATTCTTACAATTCCCAACCTTCACCTACATCAGAGTAGGAGGGTTTGGTGAGCAACCCTATATGCTACCTAGATATCAAAGTGATAAGTTGATTCTAATGGAGATATGTCGATAAATGATGAGCATACATGATAAGTAATCAGATTCTCACAATCTTGGGTTTAAGTTTCCAATCAGTATTGGTTGACACACAGTGTCTACCACTCCAAAGGAAAAGATAATGGAAACTGAACTACAATGGATCACTCTCAAGAAGTTTAGGAGCTGGGATGACTTTGAATACAAGAAGATGAAAGAAAAGCTTAAAGGTAACTACACTCATGTGCATAGAATAAATTATATTTAGGCTGAGTGTAGGATAGAAGAAGACATGAGAAAGCTTGACTACAACCATCTCAATCTAGATCAAATTATTAATTTGAAACTGGTTGACATTTCTAAATAATTAAAAGATGATGAAAATACATTGGACCCTTTATATGAGAGTAGTCAGTTTTCTTCTACTCCTCTTCCCCAAATACAATGGTCAATAAAAGAATCTACTTATATAAGAGATAGGTTTCAACTCATTCTCTCTAAAACCAATGCCTAGTTGGATGTAAAGGACATAAGATTAAAACCTTTCAAGACTAGATCAAAGGAAGAATATGATGAAGAGACTTCTAAGAAATGAGAACTAAGGACACAAAATAAGGTAGATACCTCTACCTCTACGCAAAAGGTGAAGTTTGTTTTCAAAATAAAAGGTAAAGGTAAAGGCAATGGCACTGACATGAGGATAAAAATGCTCAGACTAGTGTAGAAGAAAATCCTACCATGAGTAAGGCATCAATATAGTCAATGACTTCTCAAATAGAGGCTTCTCAGGTAGTGTCTTCTACTCTCCCCTTGTCACTCCTACTATATGAATTGATCCTAATGTACCCATATATGTTTCTTATTCATCCCCTCCTTTGCCCACTAGTGATACACTTTTTCAAGTTCCTTATCATAGCACTCTAGATCAAGTATTTGGATTACTTTCTAATTTTCCTAGTCCTTCAAAGTCATCAGGATCACCTTCCAATCTATACATTATCCAATAAGACATTGATAGTTTTATGTCTACTTCATCTTACAAATTGGCAACCAAAGTCTCATTTAGTCCCATGCTTTATGTGCTAGTGGCAATCAAAGTTTTTTCCATACTGACTCAAATGCCACCTATTCTTACCACCACCCCATCAGTATCTAATCCATTACCGAATACCTCCATTCCATCTTCCATTCCACTCACCTCAAAAACCATTGATCCTCTCCCATCATCCCAAACCTTAGAATCATCTGCACATGAAGATTCATCTACCCTTCCCCTTTGGTTGATGTCTTAAACACCCAAGAGAAAGAAGCAAGCTATGTCAATGGATGATTTTGACTTTGGTCAACTTGTTCTACTAAAGCCAAAATCAACAAAAAAGACCAAAATATTATCAAGAGTGATTTTTGATTCTAGTAACAAGTATGCCAAAGTTGTGGTTCCTCTCAATGATAAAAATATTGAAGATATCCAAGCATTTGACTATGCAATTTTATAGATAGATCTTGGTATAAAAATAAATAAAGGTGAAAAAAAGGATTTGTAGCAATGATGGCATCTTTACTTGAGAGATACGATAAGGATAAGGTGATCAAAGATCAACTTAAATCATAGGTAGAACAATTGACCTCTATTCTAATAAAAATTACTCAATATTTTAAACCAATAGAGCCCATTGGGAGTGAGGTTATTAAAAAATATATTCAATAGGTAGAGAATATTGGGTCATAAGGTCAGGTAGTAAGTGCTTAGATAGAGATAATATTAACATAAGGTGCTCAATGGATACATTATACAATTGAAATTCTCAATAAATTGAGTGAAGTAAAGATGGAAATTCAATAGACACTTGACACACACTCTTAATACTTATAGTTAATAGATAATGATATTTATACATGGACCCAACTGCACCAATTCAAGTTGGAATTTTTGATTGAGAAAAAGGTGATCCCAAATAGGAAAATGTTTGTGGAATATAGGGAGGTGATGAAGAACAAGAAATAAGTCCTCCAAAGTCTAATCAAGGATCTTAAATAAGCCTAGGATTTATGCATAGACAAAGGGTTGGACCTTACAGACAAGATTGGGGAACTTCCTTGCTAGGTAATGGACAACTCTTAAAAAATCCTTCTTGGAAAAATAATTGTCAGAGAATTCACTTCTTTGGTTCGTACTAAAGTTGAAATAGGAACATTCACATTGGAATCCATTAACAAGCTAGTTGAATTCCAAGTAATAATGAATAAATTGCAAATAATTTTGGATAAGAACAAAGGTGTGCCTATCAACATAATAGAATCCATCATAAGAGTCCTCAAAATCTCTAGAAATACATCAGGGCTAGACAAAAATAAGATTCAAGCAACCTTAAATAGATATGAAGCCTACTTGGAGAAGAATAAAAATGAAAAAATTCATGTGTCTAAGGACACTTAGATAATTTTTAGAACTTTTCATATATAGTTTTTTTGTATGTAATTTACATGTAGGAAAAGTACAAAATCCTACATAAAATCAAACTCTATCTAGAATAAGTCAAAGTAGTTATGTTTTCCTTATTTTTGTTCATGGCTCCTCTCTATAAATAAGAGGATGCTCTTTTGTAAATGGATCACTAGGGATATAGAAGAGAAACACTGTTGAATTGAGAAGCAACTTTGGAAACTTTGTGTTCAAATTGTAAATATTTAATTCAATCAATATAAGAAAATTAAGTGGTCTTTCAACCTTTGTATTGGAATAGGATTATGGTGTATTGGAAATGTTCTTACGTCTTTTCCATTACATTTTATTGTGCATTTGATCGAATTATGGTGTGAATTTATATAAATTAGAAGGTGACAGGAAGTTGATTTTGATGTCTTTGAGTTTTAATATCATTACTAGGATTATGTTTTGAGTTCTTTATTGGAAATGATAGTGGAGAGTTTGGGCCACAAGTTTTCTTTGGTTATCTAATCTTCATTAGAAATAAGGTGGAGACTTTGGGCTACACTTTTTTCAATCTATTTACGTTACATCACGAGTATTATTCTAGTTATTCTTACATGTAACTAATCTGAATATTAGTTATTATAGATCCAATAAGTACTTTTATGTTTTCATGATACATTGTAAGAATTGAAAGGGCTTATAGTATAAGTTTTTAAGTGAACATCAATTTGGAAAAAAGATAATTAGATGATATGGAAACACCCACATGATAAAATTAATGCAAATAAGTGTAATTAATTACAAGGGTGTCTCCCCTTTCCTTGAGGAGAGATTTAATCTCATCATACTGTGGCTGAAAGTACCATTTTGTTAGTGACAAAATATTCACCTGACAGTTTTTGGCAACTCCTCTAGGGAATGAACACACAACCAAGAGCTACACTCATTCCATTGAAATAGAACCAACACCTTATTGTTTATTATTGTTTTACTATTATTAATCTCTTTTTTTTGGATAAATTCATGATCTGGTAGAACAAATTTACACCCATAGTAGAAGGGAAACATGACACATTGATCCTACATTTGAGCTGTTGCAAGAGCATAACTTTGATCTTTTGTTGGAATGTACATGGTCACCTCTTTAATGTACAAGATGTTTTCCTCTTACCAATACAAGATATCCTATACTAGGGGAAGCTTCCAATATTCATAGGGCTTTGCCTATTTTACCTCTGTAAAGATTTGTCATTCCTTCATAAAACCCACATAGAATGGGTGATCAAGGTCTATGGGGAATTGCTTTTGGTCCATTGAATTTAACACCACCATCACATGAACTACCTTGTGGTTCATGAAAAAACTTCCCCAAGTTCTATGTTGATGGCAAGCAAAATCTAGATGAACATATTTCCACATTATACATTAAATAAGTAGTTCTAGGGGTGGAACATAAAGATATTTATATAAGATTATTTGTAAAAACACTCCAAGGTGTTGTTACTGATTGGTTTTACCATCTTGCAACATGAACCATCACAAGTTGGGAAACACTTAAGACTAAGTTTGAGGCAAGATTCAAGCTGACAGAAGATGATCATGCCTTGTTAACTCAACTCACATAAATTAAGAAAGAAACACATGATCCTTTGTGTGAGTTCATGGAAAAGTTTAAGAAGTTGAGGAATAGGATCCCACTTGTTGCACAACTAACACCTGAGAACTTGAAGTGCTTCTTTGTAAATTCTCAATTACCAAAGGTTACTTTTATTTTGTGAAGAGTAGCCCCAACTGATCTTGATGCTACTCAAAGTTTGGATACTAAAGTAGAAGATGATTTGATCTTGGTGGGAAAAGTGAGAAAGGATTCAATCAAGCCTAAAAGGTAGTCCTCTTCAACTTCACCTTCTACTAGCACCACAGATCCTATGGTGTAGAAGCTAGCAAATGAATTGCTAACACTCAAAAAGAAAATATCTCAAGGTATGTCCTTTTCTTCATATAAGGATACTATAAGAAAAAAAATACCCAAATGCTTCTAATTACTCCAATAAATTTGTAAGGAACCAAAATTAGAATAAGCTTCCTCCACTGTAAGCAAAAATTGCATTAGAGGCACCACTAGATAATGCAGTAGTAAACTTCTTGGAACCTAAAAATGATGATCTTCTAGAGCTAGAATATGTTCTAGAAGATGATTCTGATCCCTTCATAAGAGATGAAGAAGGAAAAGTTGGTGACTCTGATATCAGGGCTCTGAACTTTAAAGATGAAGAAGCTGAATGAGAGGAAGATATACACGGTGAGTCTTATGTCATCTTTACCCATTCTCAAAACTAACTTAATCAATAATAGAAGGTTGATAAAACTAAATCTAAGGATAAACCACATAAAGAGGTTATGATTTCCAAAAGAGGAAATCCTTTACTAACTCAACCAAAGGGAATTGTGAGGGATAAACAAGTAAGTACACCCCATCATTCCACTTCTTCTCCTTCTATGTCTAGACCCAGTGCCCAAAACCCAAAACTTGAAAATGAAAATGCCTCATCTTCTTTGGCTACCCTACCAAATTTTTATAGCATAGACCATGTTAGGAAGACACAAATTCAAATGTTTTAGGTTGAATACCTCCAATCTAATCTTGATCAATTTGAAAGGTTGGCTAAGTTTGTTAAGAGTAAAACGGCCAATTTTGATCAAGTTTCATCTAAGAGTGTACCTAATGACCCTAAACCAAAGCCTAAAAAAAATAACTTGGTTGTAACTCCTTCATCCATCTCTAAAAAAATAGATCCTTTCTATATTTCCCTATTTGTCAATGGTTACAAGCTCAGTAATTGCATCATTGATTTGGGTACTTTCAACAACGTGATGCTAGCCAAAGTAGCTACCACCTTGGGGTTAACTCTAACAAAGACTTTTGGACATTGATTTTCAATGGAAAATAAGCAAGTACCCCTCATAGGTCAAATAAAAGATGCATAATTCACATTTACCATTTTTCTAGAGAAAAAGATAAAGATGATGGTTCTTATATATGATGTTCTAGCTTGTATGGAGTTTTGTTGGGACTGAATTTATACAAAAATGTTGGTGTTGAAATCAACATGGATTGGTATAGGGCTATAATACCTATCAAAGGTGTTATGCAAAAACTTCATATAGAGAAGCAAGCAAAATATACTATGACAAAGATTAAAGATCCAAAAGCTGAAATTTTCTTTGAAACCTATGGAATGAGATCTTATTTCTTGACAACAGATGAAGATCCAGTATCATAAAATGATATTTCAAATGAAGGTCAAGAAATAGATGAATCACCCTCTTTAGATAAAGAGATTTTATGTTTTAAAATTGTCAAAGTAGAAAGTTCAAATAATGTTTGGACTTTAGAATTTGATGATAGTTTATTTTCAATTGGATTTGGAGCCAAGATAGTCCTTATATCTCTAGAAGGGAAGATCTTCCCTTTTTATTTCAAGTTTCAATGTGATAATACTAAAAATACTATTGAATATTAAGCCTTGTTGTTAGGGATAGATGTTGTGTAAAAGAAAGGAATTAAAAATCTCTATGCTCAAGGTGATGTTGAGTTAGTCATCTGTCAAGTCAGGAATTTGTATCAAACAAAGAATGAAAGGTTGAGGCATTATCTCAATCATGTTTGGGATTACATAGAGGATTTTGAGGATTTTATATATCAATAGTCCTAAGAGAATACAATGATAGGGTAAATTCATTGGTTGTTTCATCCACCCTCCAATTCCTCACAAAGATTAATAGGGAAACAAGTACACCATTGAGTTGGTATTCTAACCCAATATTATTGATAATGCCAATAATTGACAAGTTTTCAACAATGATGAGTAAGTCATTGCCTTTTTGGAGAATTTAGAAACTTTTAGTGAGTTATACTTCAAAGGGAGTGACTTTACTCAAGAAATTTTATAGCTAAAAGGGAATAATATTCCCAAAGTATTGGTTTCTATAGAGATAATCTTTGATAAACATGATCACTTTATCAAACAACAACAATATGAATTAGATTCATCAGTAGAAATTGAGAAAATCAATCTAGGAATAGAGGATGATCCCAAAATGATATATATTGTGAAATATTGCTCATTGGAGGAAAGAAAGAAGTTGGTGACACTTCTATGATAATACATTGATGTGTTTTCATATTCATATGTTGATCTAAAATATTTTCAACCTAAGGAAGTTCAACATGATATTCCTCTCAAATATAGATCTCAGCCTCACAAGTAGAAACAATGATAATTAAATCCCAAACTCTCAGGTACCATCCTTGTAAAGATTCAAAAGATGTTGAATGCTAGAATCATATTTCCTATACATCACTCAACATGGATAGCTAACATCATTTTTGTGAGGAAAAATAACAAATAAATCTACATCTGTGTTGACTTTCATAATTTGAACCAATCATCACTAAAGGATAATTACCCATTTTTGGTAATGGATCAAGTAATACAAATAATAATAGGTTCAAAGATGTTGTCTATGCTAGATGGCTTCTCAAGATATAAACAAGTGGAGGTGTACGATGAATATCAACACAAGATGACCTTCACTACTCCATGGTGCACCTTCACGTATCATAGAATGCCTTTTGGGTTGATCAATGCTGGTGTTACCTTTTAGAGGGTTATGGACTTGGCTCTCCAAGATGTTGTTGGTAAGTTCATTGTGGCATATCTTGATGATTTAACTATTTTATAAAAGAAACATCAAGATAATTGTGATCATTTACAATAAGTACTTCAAAGTTGCCATCAACATGGGATATCCCTTAATCCCAAGAAATCTATTTTTGGGGTTACTAAAGGTAAACTCCTTGGGAAAATTATGTCCAAAGAAGGAACTAAGATTGATCTTAAATAGGTCAAGTATATCTAGAATCTTACTCTACCATCTAGTAATAAAGGAGTGCATTCTTTCTTTGGGAAGGTTAATTTTTTGTGAAGATTTGTACTTGATTTTACTAAGAAGGCATGCCATATTATGGATATGATGAAAGGGAAGTCAATTTTCCATTAGAATGTAGAAGGGAAAGATACCTTTCATGAAATAAAGGAGATAATTGCTCATGATCTAGTTTTAGTCTTCCCTAACTATACTAAGGATTTCATCATGTACAATTATGCTTTCGAGCATACTCTATTCACCATCTTGTTGAAGCCGAATGAAGAGGGGATTGAATCTCGTATAGCTTTCATGAGTTTTAATCTAAAGTTTCATAAGATAAAATACTTATCTATGGATAAACATGCTTACACTATGGTGAAAGTAGTTAAGCATTTTAGGTATTATATCCTCAATTCTCACACCATCATACAAGTACCAGATTCTATAGTCAAGTCCATCTAGACTCAACAATAATTTGGAATCAAGAGAGGTAATTGGATCGATAAAATCCAAGAGTATGATATGGAAATTAAACCTATGAAGCTAGTGCATGGAAAAGGTTTGTGTCAACTTATTATAAAAAAATGTCAAAAGACGTATCTAGTGATAAGGGAGATATAGAGGAAGAGCTTCCCACAGTCTTATTTGCAAGCACAATGAATGAGTGAAACTCAAACATTGCTCATTTCCTCATGTATCAAGAATGTCCAGAGTATTTATCTTACAAAGAGAAGAGGACAATCAAGGTTAAAGCTATGAAATTAATTCTTTGGGATATCAGTTTGTACAAGCAAAGCATTGACATAATTTTTATACAATGTGTAGACAAATCACAAGGCAAGTTGCTAGAATCCTTTCACAACTTGGCATGTGGAAGACATTTCTAAGATTCAGTCATAGCCCACAAGATTTTATGAGCAAGGTACTACTGGCCAACACTTTTTCACAATTCATATGCCTAGGTGCATAAATGCAAGAAGTACCAATAATTTATGGGGAAACCTAAGTTGGCAGCCCTACCCCTTAAGCTAGTAGTTATTAAAGAACCTTTTCAGCAATGGGGTATTGACTTCATTAGTGTTATGAACCCATTATCAAGTGTGGCTCATAGTTACATTTTCATGGTTATTGACTACTTCAACAAGTGGGTGGGGGCCATTTTAGCCAAACATGCAACTTTAGAGGTTGTTTTCAACTTCTTCAAGGAAAACATCATCTCAAGGTTTAGAGTACCTAACAAGATAGTAACCGATAATGCTGCATGTTTCTCATCCCAAGAGATATCTAAGTTTTGTTTTGAATATGGGATCACTCTATCTCACTCCTCAGACTATTACCCTCAAGGAAATGGTTAGGTTGATTTGAGTAACAAGAACTTGGTCACTAATATCAAGAAGTTGGTAGAAGAAAATTAGAGATCCTAACATAATGCATTATATGATGCATTATGGGTTGATCACATCACTCCCAAGCAAATGATTGGTATGTCCCCTTTTCAGCTTATTTATGGTTTGAATGCAAAGATACCTATCACATTGGAGTTGCCCACTCTTAGATCAGCTAAATCAATTGAGGATGAAACATTTGAAACTTCCATAGACATGTGAATTATGTTCATTACTGAACTAGAAGAGCAATGCACAAAGGTGGTGGATTGCATTGTTGAACATCAAAGCCGAGTCAAGAAGATTTTTGATAAGAAATCTAAACCATGAGATTTCCAAGTTGGGGATCTAGTTCTATTATGGGACAAGAGAATATATCTAAAAATAATGCACATAAAAATTGATTCCTTATGGAGGGGTCCTTTCCTTATTTAGCAACTTTGTGGAGAGAATAGTTTCCTTATGGTGTACTAGGATGGAACACCATTTCCACTACCCTACAACTAAAAACATCTAAATATTTTCACTCAGTAAAGTTCCATATAAGTTTTTTCCCTTTTTTTAATATTTATATAGTCTTTTTATTTTGTCTTTAGTCTAGTTTGTTGTCTAACTCCATGGCCCAATGGAAAAAGGCACTTAGAGTTTTGGGATTCTTTTTCCCTCAAGCATTTTGAAGAATGCCTGAAGTAAATTCCCAAGTCAAAGCCAACTATTATCCTTGAATTTAGAAGGCTTAATTCATGGGATAAACCCTATGAAACTTATCTATTTTGTACCCCTCAAGCTTTAGGCACATAAAATAAGGCCAATCATTGCCTTCATGCATTATCTTCCCCTTAAAAAATAAGTCATTTTGACTTAGAATTTTTCATCCCTTGTAATCAAGAGAATTTTCTTCAAACTACACAAACCTTCTAATCTAGATAATTTTCTCTAGATTACACCCATTATGCAAGGGTGGAGAATTTATCTGCTCCTACACATGCAAGGTTAGAGAATTTCTTTGCACCTGCATGCTGGCCCACCATGGGGTAATTAATGTGTATTAATTACCATGGGATTATATATAATTTTACTTGTGTAAATTATTTTTACCATTTATTTTTACACCTCCTCTGTCACCATTTTCAAGCTCTAATACACCTCCCTGTTCACCATTACCATGCTCAGTTACCTTAGCTCATCCACAGATTTTACCTTCCTTTGCAGATTTAGGTAGTTTTGTTATTGTTTTTTCTTCCTACTAGGTTTTCTTTCATGTTATTACCCTAGTTTTTATTCACTATTATCTTGAATTTTTCTTTGCAAACCCTATTTTATTTTTCAAAATATGTCTACCTTGTTTTGTGTTTCAAACCCTATGTGTTATTTTTAAACCCTGAGTGTCATTTCATGGGTTCAAAACCCTATTTTATGTTTTAAAAACCTGATTTCCTTTTCTTGTGTTTTGAAAAACCTAGGTTACATTTTACATACCTTATGTAACCTTGTAAATAACCCTATCCTTACATAAACCTAGTATGTGCTTCAGATAAATTTCCTCGAAATGCATCCCAGTCACCTGATACTCCCATGGGTGAAAATCAAAGAATTTTATCCAAAGTTCACTCATCCCCTAGTACCCATTTAGAGTGTAAGTTCAAGAAAAATCTCTAACCTACACCCAAGCGATCTATCCATTTTGGTGTAGGCCAAATTTTTTTCTCTAACTTACACTCTCGAGCATTAACTCAATGCAAGCCAGAGAAAATTCTTTGGCCTACACCCTTTTCTCAAGAATCTTGTGTCATCTAAAGAATTTTCTCTGGATTACACAAAAATCATGTAACCCAAAGAATTTTCTCCAAACTACATGAAATGGTTTACCCCTCATGCAGTTTGGAGATTTTTCTCCAAACTACATATTTTCTAAGCACATGTATAGGCACAGTTTTTCTCCACCTGTACACACTTCTTGCTCAATTAAAAATGTGATAACTCTAGAGGATTTAAACATTCTCATGTATTTTCTCAACAAATGATATAGGTTTTTCCTATTAAGAGAGCCATAAATAATAAATTCCAAGGAGTGGTTCCTTTATTCGTATTTGAATCCAATGTTGACTAGATAAAAAATACAAAAACTGGTCATGTAGACATGGCATAATTCTTACAGAGATTAAACAAGGACCCCATTGCACCTCATATGCAAGCTTTCCTAAATAGTGGAATTCACTTGACAACTACATTCCCAGTATCAACATAGGATTCAAAGTTTGTTTTGATAGTTGCTACCCATTTTGATAAGCAAACTAAGTTAGTTAAAGATGCAAATGGTAAAGTTATCATCCAGCTTGATGAGGATTATTTTGACAATATATTTCATATCCATAAAATAGAAGAGTATTCATATATTATCGTGAGATCATCCCAAGAACATTATGACAATTTTTTTTGATAAATTCAAGAAGCACATCAACTCCCACTAGCTCAAGACTCCTCAACCTACCATTGCTAGATGACCAAAAAACATTTATCATAGTGAATTCTTGGAAGAAGTAGGGGATTTGATCAATCTTCTAAGCAGAGTTAAGGGGTTTCCTATTTACAACATATTTCAAGAGTGGATTTATCATTACATCTAGGTCATCAAGAGGAATAAGTAGAAGATATTCTAGGGAAAGCATATCAGTGATGCCATTTGTCACCAAATTTTTGAAGTGACTTCTTATCTCAAGTTATTCATGACCTCTTATCTGGTATATGTTGTGGCAAGTTTGAAATATTTTCTAGGTCTAAATGGCATTGGTGATAGAATTCAAGTTCATGTTTATGAGTATTATCCACAATTGACCTTGAAGGAGAGCCTAAAGAATTATAGAAGGGCTAATGATGCCTTCTTTTACAAGTAAATTTATACTTTTGACAGAGATCTTGAGAAGAAAAGATTTTCAGACCTAGCATGGGAGAAAGTGAATAAGGTTGGTTGTATATTCTTATGATTCCCATCCTTCACCTATATCAGAGTAGGAGGGTTTAGTGAGCAACCCTATAAGATACCCAGATATCTAAGTGACAAGTTGATTCTAATGAAGATGTGTTGACAAATGATGAGGGTACATAAGAAACAATTAGATGATCACAATCCTGGGTTCAAATTTCTAATCAGTATTGGTCGATACATAGTGTCCACCACTCTAAAGGCTAAGATGATGCAAGATGAATTACAATGGATCACTCTTAATAATTTTAAGAGCTAGGATGACTTTGACTACATGAAGATGAAATAAAATCTCAAAGGTAACTAAACTCATGTGCATAAAATAGAGTATATTTGGGCTAAGTGTAAGACATAGGAAGATGTGAGAAATCTTGACTATAATTGTCTCTCTAGATCAAATTATTAATTTAAAACTGGCTGACATTCTTGAAGAATTGAAAGATGATGAAAATAACTTGGACCCTCTATATGAGAATAGTCAGGTTTCTTCTACTCCTCTTCCCCAAATATAATGGTCAGTAAATCAATATAATTTTATAAGAGATAGGTTTCAACTCACTCTCACTAAAATCAATGCCTAGTTAAAGGGAAAGGATAACAGATTAAAACCTTTCAAGACTAGATCAGAGGAGGATTATGATGAAGAGACTTCCAAGAAATGATAAGAGCTAAGGACAAAGAATAAGGAAGATACCTCTACCTCTACACAAAAGGTGAAGTTTGTTTTCAAAATCAAACGTAAAGGTAAAGGCAAGGGCATTGACATAGAGGATAAAAATGCTTATACTCTATAGAATAAAATCTTACCATGAGTGAAGCATCAATGTAGCTAGTGACTTTTCAAATAGAGGCTTCTCAGGTAGTGTCTTCTACTCTCCCCCTATCACTCCTATTGTATCAAGTACTCCTAATATACCCATATGGTTTACTTATTCATCCCCTCCTTGACCCACTAGTGATAAAATTTTTCAAGTTCCTTCTCATGGCACTCCAGATCAAGTATTTGGATCACTTTCTAATTTTCCTAGTCCTTTAAAGTCATCAGGATCACCTTCCAATCTGTACATTACCTAGAAAGACATTGATAAGTTCATGTTTGCTTCATCTTCCAAATTGGAAACCAAAGTCTCATCCACTCTTATGCTTAACATACCAGTTGGAATCAAAGTTTCCACCATACCAAATCAAATGCCACCTATCATTACCACCACCCCATTGGTATCTAATCCATTGCCAAATACCTCCATTCCATCTTCCATTACACTCACCTCACAAACCATTAATCATCTCCCATCATCCCAATCCTTGGAATTATATGCACATGAACATTTATCTACTATTCCCCTTGGTTGATGTCTTAAACACTCAAGCGAAAGAAGCAAGTTGTGTCATCAAATGATTTTAACTTTGGTCAACTTGTGCTAGTAAATCCAAAATTAGCAAAAAAGGCTAAAATATTATCAAGAGTGATTTTTTATTCTAGTAACAAGTATGCCAAAGTTACAGATCCTCCCAAAGATAAAAATATTGAAGATATCCAAACATCCAACTATGCAATTAGACAGATAAATATTGGTAAACAAATGCATAAAGGTGCAAAAGAGGATCTGTAGGCAATAATGGCATCTTTTTTTGAGATATATAACAAGGATAAGGTGATCAAGGATCAACTTAAAGCATAGGTAGAAAAATTAACCTCAGTTATACTAAAAATTACTCAATCTTCTGAACTAGTAGAGCCCATTAGGAGCGAGGCTACTAAAATAGCTATTCAATAGGTAGAGAAGATTGGGTCACAAGGATGGGCAATCTATGCCTAGATAGAGAGGCTATTAACACAAGCTACTCAATGGATACATTCTACCTTTGAGCTTCTCAATAACTTGAGTGAAGTGAAGATAGAAATGTAACATACATTTGACACTCTCTCTCAAGACTTTTAGTTTATTTATACATAGACCCAGTTATGCCAGTTCAAGTTGGAACTTTTGATTGAGAAAAAGGTGATCTCAAACAAATTTTTTTTTGTGGAATATAGGGAAGTGATGAAGAACAAGAAATAAGTACTCTAGAATCTAATCAAGGATCTTGAAGAAGCCAAGGACTTGTGCACAAACAAAGGGTTAGACCTTACAGACAAGATTGAGGAACTTCCTTTCTAGGTAATGGATGACTCTAAAAAATCCTTCCTATATAAATAATTGTCCAAGAATTCACATCCTTGGTTCACAATAAAATTGAAACAAGAACATTCACGTTGGAAACCATCGACAAACTAGTTAAATTCCAAGTAATAATGGATAAATTGTAGAGAATTTTAGATAAGAACAAAGGCATGCCTATCAACATAGTAGACTCCATCACAAGAGTCCTCACCATCTCCAAAAATACAACAGGGTTAGATGATAATGGAGTTCAAATAACCTTGAATAGATACAAAGCCTACCTAGAGAAGAATAAAAAGGAAGAAATTACTGTGTCTATGAACACTTAGATTATTTTCAAAACATTTCATTTGTAGTTTTGTTGTATGTAATTTACATGTAGGAAAAGTATAGAGTCATAAGTAAAATCAAACTCTATCTAAAATAAGTCTAAGTAGTTATGTTTTCCCTATTTTTGTTCATGGATCCTCTCTATAAATAAGAGGATGCTCTTTTGTATATGGATCACTAGGGCTATAGAATAGAAACGTTATTGAATTGAGAAGCAAATTTTGAAACTTTATGTTCAAATTCTAAATCTTTAATTCAATCAATATAAGAAAATCAAGTGACCTTTCAATATTTGTATTGGAATAAGATTATGGTGTATTAGAAATGTTCTTACATCTTTTTCATTACATTTTCTTATGCATTTTATCAAATTTTGGTGTGAATTTATATAAATCAAAAGGTACCAAGAAGCTGATTTTGAAGTCTTTGGGCTTCAATATCGTTATTGGGTTTATGTTTTGAGTTCTTTATTGAAGTGATCGTGGAGACTCTAGGCCGTGAGTTATTTTCTTTATTTATCTAATCTTCATTGGAAATAAGGTGGAGACTTTGGGCTACACTTTGTTCCATATATTTACATTACATCACTCGTATTATTCTAGTTATTCTTATGTCTAGATAATCTAAATATCAGTTATTATTGCTCCAATAAGTAATTTTATGTTTTCATGATACATTTTAAGAATCAAAAGGGTTTATAGTATAAGTTTTTAAGTGAAAATAAATTCTAAAAAAAGAGAATTGGATGATATAAAAACACCCACATGATAAAATTAGTGTAAATAAGTGTAATTAATTACAAGGTCACCTCGCCTTTCCTTGAGGAGAGATTTAATCTCATCATATTATGGATAAAAGTACCATTTTATCAGTGATAAAATATTCACCCAACACAACCTACTAATGTGCCATGAGTTACATCTTCCATGACCTTATCCAAAATATTGTCAAAGACTATGTAGATGACCTTCTTGGGAAATCCAAATATCATAAGGATCATTTGGCCATTCCCAAGATTATCTTTGAGTGAATCATTCATTACCATATCTACCTTAAACCCAAGAAGTGCATTTTTGGGGTCTTATCAATAAATCTCCTTGGATTTATCATTTCCATTTGAGAGATCGAAGTCGATCCTACCGAAATCAAATCCATCCTCCACATGCTTCCTTCAATCAACCTCAAGCAACTCTATATCTTATAGGGCAGTCTCCAATCCATTTGTCAATTTATCTCCCAAATTTCAAATTGATGCCAATGTTCCACCATATTCTGAAGAAGGATGTATCTTTCAAGTGGAATAATGACTATCAAAAGGCCTTTGATTCACTCAAAAAGTACCTTTAATCTCCACATGTCCTTACCCCTTCCAAAGATGACCAACCTTTCTACCTTTATATATCTACCATTCACCACTCTCTAAGGGCAATGCTTGCTTATTGATATGAACAACACAAAGAGAAAACCATCTACCACATCAAACACATGGATGTAGAGTATGAGACCTGATATACCCACACCAAGAAGTTTTACTTAGGTTTAGTCTTCATAGCCACCAAACTTTGCAACTACCTTCTTAACCATAAAACCTATGTCATAACCAATACTGACCCACTCAAGTATATGCACTCCAAGCCATACCAAAACCAACATATGGCCAAGTGATTCATGTTTTTAGTTAAGTTTGACCTTGAGTTCCTTTAGCAAAAGTCAATTAAAGGGCAAGTCATTACCAACCAATTGGTCGAAGCACCATTAGTAGATAACCAACCTCCTCTTGAGTTTTTCGATGAGTCCAGCATGACCCTCTCTCAGGAAAAATTCACTTATCAAGTCACCATGTTATTTGATGGATCTTAGTGTGAACGTGGTGGGGGAACTAGTATCATCCTTATTCCATTTGATGATGAATATATGCCTTTGTCTTTCAATCTTGATTTTAAATGTACTAATAATATGGCTGAGTACAAAGCCTTGGTCATAGACCTTCAAACCATGTTAGCCTTGGGAGTTAAAATGATCGACATCTTTGGTAAGTCCCAACTTGTGTTAAATAAAGTCAATGGCTCTTTCCAATGTAAGAATGATGTTTTACAAGAGTACAAATAACTATTTGACAAACTCTTGACATCATTTAAACACTACCATATCCAGTCAACCCTGTGATCTACCAAAACATTTGCCAACACCATGGCTTCCCTTGCCTCTTAGATCTAATCTTCACCCTATAAATATAAGCTATATGTTGTTATCCATATAATTACCTAGCCTTCCTATGTCAAACCAAATTCTCCCACCATCTTTAATGTGGAAGAGACCCAACCTGACCTTTGGTATCGATAGACCTTCAACTATCTCAACCTTGCCATCATTCCTTTTGATCTTTCCCAGAATTCTCAAAGAGAATTTATCTAGAGTACCTCATGTTATACCATTATGAGAGGAATTATTTATAAACATGGCTTTGATGGTCTCCTCTTTTGTTTCCTATGTAGTCACAAAGCCTCTCACGCTATCAAGGAAACACATGATGGTATCTTTGGTGGACACTTTAGTGGCCTCATCATAGCTAAAAGTATCCTTTGCCTCTACTATTACTAGCCTAAACTTAACCATGACTATTGTGATTATGTGAAAAAGTATGTGAAGTGCCAACAACATGCTAATTTTCATCATGCACTTAGCCATAGTCTTTACGTTTTCATTGATTTCTAGTATTTATCATAATGGGATCTAGACCTTAATAGTATAATTAACCCCCATTATTCATAGTGACACCATTATATCATCACTAAAATTTAATATTTTACCAAATGGGTAGAGGCTATTCCTCTAGTCTTGACCAAAGTAGAAAATATTATTGACTTTATCAACCATCACATTATCTATCGCTTTGGTGTTCCTCACAAGATTATCACTGAAAATGGTAAATATTTTAAAAACAAGCAAGTTAAAGGTATTTGTGATGCATTTAGTATTAAGCTAAGTTTTTCCTTTCCCTATCACCCTCAAGTGAATGGACAATCAAAAGCCTCTAACAAAACTATTAAAAACACGCTCACTAAAATGGTTAGTGCATCTGGTCAGGATTGGAATTTGCACATCCCCTTTATCTTATGGGCATATCACACTAGCATCCAATCCCCTATGAGTACTACCCCACTCTCTCTCATTTTTGAAGTAGAGGTTGTCTTTCCTCTAGAAGTCTAAATCCCATCTCTTTGTATATATTTACAAGATCTCATTTCTAAAGCCAATTATCATTAGCACCATTTAGGCTAGCTTTAGCTATTTGATGAGCATCATTTATCCACCCTCACCCATATTCATGTCTATCAAGATCACTTCAAGTGTGCCTATAAAAAACACCTTTAAGTGTAAGAATTCAACATCAAAGACCTCATCCTAAAGGAAAAGCAACATGTCATCAATATGGAGAAAAGTAAACAAGGCAAGTTTGCTTTAAATTGGCTTGGACCTTATATCATAACCCACAAGTATGGATTAGGAACTTATCGATTGTATTCTCTTGAAGGCAACCTAGAACCTGAGCCCCTTAATGCTTTGCATTTGCATCCTTTATTTTGTTAAAGAGGATCAAACTCACCTTCTATCTAACTTAAGCTCATCCCTTTCTTACAAACCACATTCATCTCCCTACTTTAGGTAAAATCAATTAAAATTGAATCATGTGATTATCTGTCACAATCATAGCCTAATATTGAACAATAGGTACCATGACTCTACCCATGGCATGATTCCCATGGTACTTTCTACCTCTTATATAGGAAATATTCTCATGATCATTGTCACCTAAACCCATTTACATCTAATCAACCTTCGTGTGATTTTAATTTTGCCTACATAAAGGCAAACCCTTTAAGACTATAAAAGCATGTCTATGTCAACTAAAATTTAAAAAAAAAACAAAAAAAGCAAAATCCTAAAAACTATAAATCATGGGTCATTCCTAGCATTTATAGACTACTCCCTTGAAGGATAGCTACTAAAAACATATTTAAAATTACTCAATGTAAGGTGGATTTCTCCCTTGAAGGACAACTATCAAAAGCATTACACAAATCACACAAACTTAGACTACTCCCTCGAAGGATGGTTGAGTAAAGAATTTGTCAAAACAAGCAATTTCTTAGAAACTTCCCACATCGATTAGCTTTCCCAACCCTCCTAAGAAAACAAGAAAAAAAAACCATTTTCAAGCAATAGAAAAATCAAAAAAAAATTTGAAAGCCAAAATAAACTCTTGTAAGAAAAATAATATTGAAAGACACAATTGACTCTCATGAGTAGAATTCCCACATCGATCAATCTACACTTTGTATGATATAAACTTGTTTATACTAAATCTTTAGAAACCTACAGAAGAGGCATACTAGTCTCACAAGAAGGTTCCATTTTCATCCATCTCCACTTTATACACTATAAGCAAGGGATTTTTTAGCTCACTTGACATTATGTGATCAAGATACCTCTTTAACCAATGAATGAACACTAGTGGAAAGCATTTGAAGGGCTTATGTTCATAAGCCAATCCCACTTTGGGTTCGTATTATTCTTTACCAAAGAAGAAGTATTGTGCCCTCTTCATATCCTATCATGACTAGTTGATATTTTCACTAAGACATTTATCCCTTGATTATATTCTTGGATCTCACATCTTGTGTTGCTAATTAACATGCCTCATGTATTTTACCTTAAGAAAAATAACAACAAGTGTACTCATAACATCATGTCTAAATTAATAACATAATTAGAATACCCATCAACAATAAAGAAAGCAACCATTTTTACCACATGGCTAAATCTAAATAATGAAGCATACACCCATTAAAATTTAGCATGTCATAAACATACATGTCATAAATCATAACCATAAATAAAATTCATCTCATGCCTAGCTAGGTGAGTCTACATCAGTATCCAATATAAATATAACATGAGCATAATTAATATAACATGAGCATAATCAATATAAACTTCATCCCATAAATATCAAAGAAAACCATAAACCATGAGAAATAAACAAGGATCATATATGTAGATCATGAGTCTAAACATCATAATATATACACCAATATACATCTCTCTCTCTCTCTCACAAAATGTACATCTCACCTCATTAAATCACAAGTTGAAATCAAAATGATATACAATAACATATAATATATCCAAACTATATCAAAGCTATGCCCCTGGGGTACCACTATCTCCTAGAACACCACTAGGTCTCAGTGCTTACCCCCTTGAAGTACCTATCTATCCACCTATAGATGCAACCCACTAACCTAGTGTCATCACACTAGCACTACCTTTTAAACTCAATCTATACTCACCCCATTAGGGCTCATCAAGACATCACCTTAATACTATAACCTCATAATAGCATAAATCCTCCACTATGGATAGGTGGCGTGCCATGGGGATGGTGCCTGGTGGTCCTATAGATGCCATGACCCCTTCTCTTCTTTACCTTAAGGAGTCTCTCTCCTATGTAACCAAGGCTAGTGAAGATCTATCTTGGTCCTTATCACTTGTGAGTATCACCACCTAACCTTGTAAGGAAGCCACTTGCCCTTGTAAAGATGTAACATGTGCCTATGTAGTGACTAGCATTGCTCCTACCTATGCATCTAGGGTACTTCCATGTACTTATGCCCTCTGGCATCCTCTCCTAGTTGGGTCAACATCCATTGAAATCCTATCACCATCATCTCCACCAAATTTTGCTACCGTGTATAAAACTTGGTACCATGTTGGGTACCAATTGTCTCCAAATCTTGTACCTTAAAAGAGGGTTAATCAGGCCTCTACCAAATTTGGGTAATGTTGGGACTTTTTTGAGCCTGTGGATGTGCCTATAAGAGGAAATGAACCTCTAGGTTGAAAGGGCTATCTCCTTGTATTATATTTTTTTGAAATAGTACTGCTGAACTAGTTTGCATCAGGGAAAAGAGTCAGAAGTTTGCATAAATGAAAATCCTAGTCTAAGATGGTGATACACCAAGAATTAGTATCCACATGTATACCCTATACTTATGCACAATATATTAGAATATAGTTTATAACTCAAGCTCTAGAATATTCCAACATAACTATTTCAATGTAGAGACAAAATGAATGAGATCACACAAGGTAAATAACTAGAAAAGATAACCTATATAGTCCATAAAAAGGTTACACATGTGTAAAATCTTATACAACTAAAATGCACTCTACATGATCTATTGGATCAAATCTTTTCTCAAAAACATAAAGGACATAAAATGAAAGGATAAAACATCAATTGTTGTCACTCTATGTCTCTTGCATGCCTAGGTAAATGTCTAAAACTTAGAAAGAAAATAGACTTATGCTTATTTGCTCAAAGGTAATAAAATGTCAAAACATTCTAGCAAGGCTTTGAGGTACTATCTATGGATGATAAAACAAGATCCTAAGGGTCCTATTTATAGCAAAAGAGGGAGAGAAGAGAGAGCTCTTAGGCACCAAAATAGAATCCTCTAAAATGGTTTGCAATCACTATCTTGGTGAAATTGATTCTAGTTGTTCTCTCATTTAGTTGGAGTTTGTCCTTATCTTTGATTCACCTCTTGAAATGACTAGGATTGATATAAAATTAATTTTGAGATGACCCTCCATAATAAATGGCTTAGATCACTACTGTAAACCTTAGATTCTTCCTGAAAGCTCCCACATTTTGTATTGCATACCCATTCAGGTTTTCCAAGTGAATTTACTTCTTACTTTCTTCTTCAAGATCTTTGATTGCTTCTACTTGTAAAATTCATAAGCAAATCTCTTTTGAAAACCTGTAAAGAATTGTCTCTTCCTTTTTGGGCTTTTTGATTGCTTTTACTTGTAAAAGTCATAAGTAGAGCTCTTTGGGAAACTTGATTTGCACTATCTTTGCTTAAGACCCTATCAGGTTCTTTGAATGGATTAACTCCTTGCTTGAATACTTTAGGCATGAATTTGACATCCTACAACATGCCATCTTTGAATCCTAATAGCTAGTTGGCTGCCTTGAATTTGATGTCATGTGGCACATCATGTCTTTGAATCACAATGGCTAGTTATTTGCATTAAAATTGACATCTTGTGGCACATCATGGGGATCCATCAGTTTGATTTTATGTTTTGGGAAATTTTTTGGAAGTAATTCCTTTAGAAAATTTGTTCGAAGGAATTCTTTTACGGATTTTGCTCAAAAGGCAATGGCTAGTTCCGTCGGGAACTTTTCTCTAAGGACACTTGGGAAACTGTCCTTTGAAAAGTTTTGAAGGATACTTGGGGAAGGAAAAAGGTCCCTTTAAAAAAATTTGAAGGGAATTTCCAAAGGAAATGGCCCTTTGAAACTCTTCTGAAGGACATTTCCAAATACAAAGTGCCCTTTAGAAAAGTCTGAAGGGTCACTTGGGAAGAAAAGTGCCCTTCAAATTTTTTCCAAAGGGTCACTTAGAAAACAAAGTGCCCTTCAAAAAAGTTCAAAGGTTCACTTGGGAAGAAAAGTGCCCTTTGGAACTTTTCCAAAGGGTCACTTAGAAAGAAAAGTGCCCTTTAGAAAAGTCCAAAGGGACACTTGGGAAAACAAAGTGCCCTTTAGAAAAGTTTTGAAGGGAAACTTGGGGGGGAATAAGGCAAGAAAGTCCCTTCGAAAAATTTCCAAAGGGCCACTTTCGAGAGGTAAGAATCAAGACCATTTTAGGTTTTTTAATTGATTTTAATTATAAATCAATTTAAGACTTACTCCTTAGAAAACCTGAAGTCATGCATCATTGAAAACTTATAAAACATTGAAAGGAGTAATTCAGGTTTGTAAACCCATATTACATCTGCTCATGAAATTTTATAAGTTGAATCATTCAGAGAAACTGACTTGGTCTTGAGGAGTAACTTGGGTTTATGAGAGGCCAAGACTTGACTTGTGGAGAACTCGACATACACTACAATGAAGCCAAAACATTTTAACCTCCAAAATGGTTTATAATTTTGGACCTCTAAAATGACCTATTCTCATAACTACTATTCAACTCTCCATGAAGATGGTTGAACAAATTGTACTAAGGTGAAATTTGGTCAACATTTTTGGTGATTCTGAGGGGAGGCATGCCTACTATGTCAAAGACTAGTCAACTAAATCCTTCTATTAGGCATGGAGTCATGCATATAGACACTTTAAAGAGAATTAAACAAGCTTTGGTTCAAAAACACACTAGCTAGGTTGATTACACACACAAGGTAGAGATGCACACTGAACAAAGGTAAGGAAAACACACCCATGCTATAAAGCACTTAGGGAAAGCAAACACAACAAAGGAAACACACCAAAATAAATTATATACAAGACATGGCTAGCAAGGGTTAAAAGCAAGGCTTTAAATGGATTCTATTTACTAGAATAGGTAGCTCTTCTCCACCCATTTTGGATAGCTAAAAGGAAAAACTTTACTTGCACTTGCTGATGATGTAAGGACCACTCCACAAGGTATCAAATTTTGTATGTTTACCTGGTTTTGCTCTATTTTCATCTCATTTTAAGACAAATTCACCTTATTTGAACACTCTTTCCCTTGCCCTTTTGTCAAAGGATTTATTCATGAGAACTTGATGGTGTTCCAAATCTTTGTGTGCATCATCTCTTGCCTCTTGTAGCTGCATTAATTCTATCAATCTAACCTCCATGGGAGTGTTTTCAAGTAATTTCAGCTATTTTGCAAGTTCCAAGGTAGGGATCTCTTATGATATGAATAGCCTAGATTTTCTCCCTTAGATAAGTACAAAGGAAGAATTACCAATTGACTTCTTGAAAGTGATTTTATCTACCCATAAGGCTATCTTTAACTTGTTATGCCATGATATTTTATTGGTTTCCAATGTCCTCTTGATGATATTGATGAGATTCTTGTTGGTAGACTCAGTGAATCCATTAACTTGAGGGTATTATTTGGATGAGGTACTCAAATAAACTTCACTCTTTTCTACCCAATCAAAAAATTTAGCACCCTTGAAAGCAAGTGCATTATCTGAGATGATGACATGAGGAGCTCTAAACCTTGTTATAATGTTATCATAGAACTCCAAGTTGGCATTTTCATTTGATTATTTCAAAGTAACAACCTCTACCCATCTTGTGAAGTAGTTTGTAGCAGTCAATATCCATTTGTGTCTAGCACTTGATGGAGGGTTGATCATGCCAATGAAGTTAAGGCCCCATTACATGAAAGGCTGGTCCACTTGGATAGGATTTAATAGAAGGGTAGAAAGCTTTTGTTTGCCAACAAAGAAATCACATTGAGGATAAACCCTAGCCTAATGATAATAGTCCTTAAAAATACTAGGCCAATAGTAACCAGCTCTCATTATTTTTTTAGTTTTTGTTCTAAGAGAGAAGTGACCACCATCTACACCATTATGGAACCTTTCTAGCAGCATATCAAATTGGTCATTGTTAATGCATCTTAGTAACACATTGCTCACATACTTCTTAAAGTGAATGCCATCCATAAGACAATAAGGAATAGTTTGTAGCCTAAAATACCTTCTTTGAGATTTGTTCAAGCCATTGGGACAGTCACCATTTTGAAGAAAACTAATGATGTCTTGTGTCCAACTTTGATTCTACATTTGATCAGTTGGTTGATCTTGAACTTGATCTACCAAGGCTTGCTCTTTTGGCTCTTGAAAGTTGGATGTTAAATTCTCACATAATCCTCTTCCTCTTACTAAGATGGTTACCTTGATGTCAATGTCATATTCCATCACCTATGTGATCACCTCTAGTGATGGTTAAATCTTGCTTCTCAATAGAATAATATCTCACTTTGTAGTCTTCTAATCCTTGGCTGAAGAAAGCAATTGGTTGTTTAACATCTTCATCATTATTTTGCATAAGCATAGTTGAGATAGTCTCAAGGTTAGAAAAAGTATAAAGAATGAAATCTTAAGAAAAATTTATATTTAAGAGAGTGGAAGAGGCTACAATTACTTGCTTGATTGCCTCAAAGCTACCTTTACCTTCTTTTTTCCAATTAAAAACTTGGTTCTTTTTTAGCATGGCTATGATATGATTTACCATAGTTGCAAAGTTTGGGATAAACCTCCTTACAAATTTTATTTTTCCCAATAAAATTTTCATCCCTTTCTTGTGTTGAGGAAAATACAAGCCTAGAATAGCTTCAATCCTTTTGGGGTCAATAGATAAGCCTTATTTTGAATCAACATAACCCAAAAGCTTACCTTCATGGAAAATGAAGATGCACTTCTTTAGATTGAGGGATATGTTGTATTCTCTACACTTATCAAACACTTGCCTTCGATGTCCCATATGATCAACAACATCTTTTGAAAAAATGGTTATATCATCAAGGTAAACAAGCATAAATTTATTGATCAAACCTTTGAAATGTAGCTCCAGCATTGGATAAACCAAATGGCATATTTTTTTAGGCAAAGGTGCCCCACTTGGTGAAGGTTTTCTTGAATTGATCCTCTTCATTTACCAATATTTTATTATAACTTGAATAACCATCAAGAAGTGAGAAACATTGAGAACCTGAAATAACTTGTAGAATTTGTTCCATGGAAGGGAGTGGGTAATGATCTTTGAGATACACTTTATTTAGATCATGAAAATCCACACAAAGTTTGATTTCTCCATTCTTCTTTCAAACTGACACAAGGTTTTCTACCCAAGTTGAGTGCTTGATAGAAAAGATAATCCTAGACTCAATCAATTCAGTCAACTCTTTCTTCATGAGTTCTTCTACCTTGGGGTTGATATGCCTTTACTTTTGTCTTACTGGTTTAGCTCCATGATACAACTCAATGGTGTGATGAGCTAGACTTGGGTTGAAGCCCTTCAATTCCTTATATTCCCAAGCAAAGATTTCATGAAACTCTTTGCATAATGCAATAAAAGCTTGCCTTTCTAGCTGAGAACAAGCCTTACCAATCTTCAAAAGTTTGTCCTTGAAAATCAAAACTCTCTCATAGTTCTCTTCTTTTATTGACATGCTCATTATTTGGTTTTTATTTTGATAATCCTCATTGAAGATACTCTCCAAGGTAATCATCCCCTTGGGTATTTTATTTGTCTTCAGCTATATAATTTTTTCTTCATAATGATCATGCAAGTTCTTTTGATTTATTGAAGAGAATCCTACCTCATTTTTCAAGAAGTGTGTAATGTTTTCATCACTTTCAAACACTTTCCATGAAACTTAATTATCTAGAATGGGAGGTCTCATAATGATCTTGATATGAGATTGATATTTCTCTTGTTCAATGTGAGCAGTTGAGTCAAAACATGCTTCAATTGTAGCTAATCTATCAACGTGCTTGTTCAAGTCTCTTAGTATGGGCTGGATGTTGAATGCATAAAATCCTCAAGTAGATCCCATGCCCTATGCTTTTAGGACTTGAAAATGGGGTTCTTTTCTATATCTTGACTTCTCACTTGATTAATGACTAGCTCACTATCTCGATAGACTTTCAAAAGCTTGATTCCTCTCTTCTTTGCCCATTGGAGACCATGAACTAAGACTTCATATTATGCCATGTTGTAAGTGCAACTGAAGTGAAACCTATAAGAAGAGTAGTAATGATTTTTTGATGGGGAAAAAAACATGACACCAGCTCCTGCACCTAATTTTCTCCTTAAACCATCAAAGAACATTTCCCACATGCCATCAAGCTCATGATCTTCATTGGTGAGTGAAGGAATTGGGACATTTTCCTCATACATGCAGTAAACTCTCAAATTACTTTACTCAATTAAAGTGTAAAGATCAAGGCCATGTGTTTTAGTGTTGTACTTGTCAAGATAGAGGCTAGAAATACCTTCAAGAGGAGATGTTTCACTATTTAGGATTGCATCTTCCTCCTTACTAGTTAGACAATTTTGATTTGTCATTGTCTCCAAGTATGGCTCAATGTGGAACCTTGCTAAGGGATGAGTCCTTATGGTTACCTTGGTTCCATACCTTGTCTTCAAATCTAGAAAGGACCAATTAGTAGAAAGGTATCCTTTTATCTTGGTTGTAAAGTCTCTAGACAAGTATACAACAAAGTATGATGGAAGGTCCACCACCACAATATCTTGCATGATAAGGAATCTTGGGCAGCCATGTAAAAACACTTTTAGACCTTTGACCAATACTACCATCTTGATTGGAGTTACATCCAGCTACAACATGCCTTTACTATGTGGCTCATATTCTAAACCCAGCTTATTAGTCACTACTTTAGGCATAATAGTAGTGCTTGTTCCAGTATCCATAATATAATTTTGGACTAACTTATCTCCTACAATGACTATGAGGTAGAAGGGTGGAGGCTTTTCAATTTTAGTGGAAGGCTCCAAAAGATGATTTGGAGAATTTGTGAGAGCCACACTATGATGTCTTGAAGATTAAGGATCCACCTACATGCTTGCTAACAACTCTTGTAAAAGCTCCTTTTGACTAGGTATATGTAGAACCTCCCAAAGGGATATGCTTGTCTTAGTACTCTTTAATGAATCCAAAATATTTAGAGATGGAGTATTCACCTCTTGAATTTTTGATAGTAATAAAGGAGCTATTTCCTACTATGTTCTAATCTTGGTAGCTACATTTACATTCTAATTTTGTTGAGGAACATGGCTTGTGGAAGGTGCAACACTTTGATTGGCATTTTGTGGCCTTAGAGAGGCATCACTTGGAACTATTCATGGCTCTTGGAATTATCCCAAGGCTCTCTTCTTAGACCTTGTATTATTTGTAATTGACATGCCTTGAGTCAACACAAAATCATCCTTTCTTGAAAGTTCATCATCCCCACACTTGGGATACTGCCTTCTCCATGATTATCCCTTTGGTTGGGACATGCTTCTTCTACTATCATGTAAGGAGTAACTTATTATTATGTAGTCAAAGAATATCTAGCTCCTCCATCATCATGTGTAAATTGATCTTAAGGCTTCCCCCATTGGTCCACATGATCTACTCCTTGCACTAGATTTGCATGAACTAGAATAAAAACCTTTATAGGAGGAGTAGAATTTGGATTATATGCATTGGGCTGCCAACTGTAACCTTATTGATTTTGTCCTCTCCCTTGATAATTATATTAGGATGGAGATTTATATCCTTATTAAGGATAGTATTATGCATTAGGAGGAGCACTTGCCTAATATTGAGCTTGCTTGAGCTGAGCTCTCAATGATCTGATTTCTTCATCCTTGTCCATAATGTTATCCACCTTATTGGGAAATGCTCTTGGGTTCACATTGGCATTGGGAACCTAAGACATGCTTGGATCTTCAGCTGAATTATGGGACAACAAAGGCATGAAAACTCTTGGAGGGAGTATTCCAACTTGAATCAAGTTATTCTCAACCTTACTTTCTAGCTCATATGCACCTAAAAGAGTGAATCCTCCCATTGATTGCAACATAATAGAAACATTAGTACCAATCCCTTTGAGGTATGTTGAGAATACAAAGCTAGGAGGAGGTCTCATTATTGGTGAAAGCCTATACCATGTTCTTTGAAATCTCTCATTGAAATATCCTATGGATTCATTTGGACCTCTTCTTATTACATTCAGTTGATGTATTAGGGAAGCATAATCACTCTTATTTTTGAATCTTGTCACCAATAGGTCTCTAAAACCATCCCAAATTGTAATGCAACCCCCTTCCAATGTTCTATACCAGTCAAGTGATTTTCCTTTTAAAGACATAACAAGTAGCCTAATGGCTATGTTGGCCCTAGTGACATTATGGAAATTGCAAAAATTAGAGATGTCTCTAATATGTTTAGATGAGGTAATAGGACCCTCTCCATTGAAACTAGAAAGATTTTTGGTAGTATTTGGAGGGATGGGGTCATATGTAGGAAGCTCTATCAAGTTTTAGGTATTAAAATTAGGAAAAGGTTGACATCTAGCCATCTCTCCCCTTTCTTCCATTTTTATTCTTCCCCTATGATCCTCTATTTCTTCTTCTTCTTCAACCTCCTCCTCTCCTTTAACTTATTCAACCTCTTCTACTTCTTCCCCAAAACCTCCTTGCCAAGGATTTAATAGGGCTAGGAGTGGTTCATGGCATTATTCTTTAGGAAAAGCTTTAGCTGAAGGGGCTTGGTCAAAAAATCTTAAGGACCTTATGAGGACCATGTAGGATAATGTATAAAACTTGGTCTAGAACCAGGGATTCACACCCTTTTGGAGTCACCAAATACTAGGTTAGGGGTATTTCTACTACTTATGCATGTCAAGACCAGCATTCATCTTGACTTAGTAATTACTTTGGGTGCCATCAGGCATGCCAAAACTATTATCTCGAAATATTGCACCCTAGAAGAGGTTTGTTCAGGCCTCCTCTAGATTTAGGAAATGTTGGGACATTTCTAGACTTGTGGGTGTGCCTTTAAGTGGAAATGAAACTCTAGGTTGAAAGGGTTATCTCCCTATATTAGCTTTTTGTGTAATAGAACTACTGAACCAATTTGTATGAGTGAAAAGAGTCAAAAGTTTCAATAAATGAAATCTCATACAGCTAGAATGCACTCTACATGACCTGTTGGATCAAATATTTTTTCAAAAACATGAAGGAAAGAGAACAAAAAGATAAATCATCACTTTTTGTCACTTTGTGTCTCTTGCATGCCTAGGCAAATGTCTAGAACTTAGAAAGAAAATAAACTTATGCTTTTTTGCTCAAAAGCTAGAAAATGGCAAAACATTCCAGCAGGGATTTGTCATACTATCTATGGATGATTAAACAAGATCCCTAGGGTCCTATTTATAGAAAAATAGGGAGAGAAGAGAGAGATATTACGTGCCAAAATATAAGCCTCTAAAATGGTTTGTATTCACCATCTTGGTGAAATTTATTCTAGTTGTTTTCTCATTTAGTTGGAGTTTATCCTCTTTGATTTACCCTCTTGAAATGACTAAGATCTATAAAAAATCAATGGTGAGATGACCCTCCATAATAAATGGCTTGGATCATTATTATGAACCTTATATTCTTCCTAAAATCTCCCACATTTTTTACTATAGACCCATTCAATTTTTTTAAGTGACTTTAATTTTTACTTGCTTCTTCAGGCTCTTTGATTGCTTCTACTTGTAAAAGTCATAAGCAAAGATATTTTGAAAAATTTCAAAGCATTGTCTCTTCATTTTCAAGATTTTGATTGATTTTACTTGTAAAATTCATAAGTAAAGCTCTTTGAGAAACTTGATTTGCACTATCTTTGCTTAAGACCCTATCAGGTTCTTTGAATGGATTAACTCCTTGATTGAAGACTTTAGGCATTAATTTGATGTCCTACAACATGTCATCTTTAATCCCAATGGATAGTTGACTACCTTGAATTTGATTTCCTATGGAACATCATGTCTTTGAATCCCACTGGCTAGTTGGTTGCATTAAACTTGACATCTTATGACACATCATGGGGATCCATCAGGTTGAGTTTATGTTACAGGCAATTTTCCTAAAGTAATTCCTTCAGACAATTTGTCTAAATGAATTATTTTGGGGATTTGCTTGAAAGGCAATGGCTAGTTCCTTTAGGAAAATTTCTCTAAGGACACTTTGGAAAGTGTCCTTCAAAAAAGTTCCGAAGGACACTTGGGGAAGGCTCAGGGTCCCTTTGGAAAATTCCGAAGGGCATTTCCAAAGGAAATGGCCCTTCAAAACTTTTCCAAAGGGCATTTACAAAGATAAAGTGCCCTTTGAAAAAGTTTGAAGGGTACCTTAAGAAGAAAAGTGCCCTTCATAACTTTTTTGAAGGGTCACTTGGATAACAAAGTGGCCTTCAAAAAAGTCCAAAGGGTCACTTGGGAAGAAAAGTGCCCTTCAAAACTTTTTTGAAGGGTCACTTGGACAACAAAGTGCCCTTTGGAAAAGTTTGAAGGGTCACTTGGGAAGAAAAGTGCCCTTCATACCTTTTTTGAAGGGTTAGAAAGAAAAGTGCCCTTCAAAAAAGTCCAAAGGGACACTTGGGAAAATAAAGTGCCCTTCAGAAAATTTTCAAATAGACACTTGGGGGGGGAATAAGGCAAGAAAGGCCCTTAAATTTTTTTTTGAAGGGCCACTTCTGAGAGACAAAAATCAAGACCATTTAGGGTTTTCTAATTACTTTTTCTTATAAAGCAATTTAAGACTTTCTCCTTGGAAAACCTAAAGTCATGTGTTGTTGAAAAATTGCAAAGCATTGGAAGGAGTAATTCAGGTTCATAAACTTAGATTACTTATACTAATGAAATTTTATAAGTCAAGTAGTTTAGAACCTGACTTGGTCTTGAGGAGTAACTCAAGTTTATGAGAGGCCAAGACTTGACTTCTAGAGAACCTGACATACACTATAATGGATTCAAAACACTTTAGCCTCCAAAATGGTTTGCAATTTTGGACCTCTAAAATGATCTATTCTTGTAACTATTTTTTGGCTCTCCATGAAGATGATTGAACATATTTTATTGAGGTGAAATTTGGTCAACAATACCCATCAAGAAATCTAACATAATAAATCATTGACCTTGTTAGTAACTCTTTATGATCAAGCAATGTTTGTACTGGCTATGGGTTTGGTAAAAAATCTCCTTATCCTCATGTTTGTATCTCAAGAATGGGCTTAGGATCCCCTGAGCTAAGATAAACTATCTTTGAACCCTATCGAATAGGATGATATCTACCTCTCCCTCCCTTTGGTTGAAGATCCACCTATAACTCTATAAGGATAGAGTCTACCTCTTATAGCTAACCCACCCTAGGAACCCAACATACAATCTCCAAATAATATCACCAATCACTAGTGCACCTAATGCACCCCTAAACCAATATACATTATGAGCCCCTCTACCTGATATTAAATTATCAAAGTTATATCTCCATTGCATGTAACCCATTAGGAAATCTATCTGAGTGTATCCCATCCATGGTAGCCCCACTGGCCTTATCACTCAGATGTGATCATAAGCCTAGCAGTGTAAAACCAGATCGATACTGATGTTGTATCTCTTGTGGGCCTTATAACCCCATAACTCCTTGTATATCTACACTAAAATCATAGGTACTCACTTGAACACTATCCACCCCAAAAAAATCTCAACCAAAACCCCTAATATCAAGTATGGGAACCTTCCACTACTCAAGTTGGGAAGGAAAAAAAATGACACTACCATCATAATCATAATCATAAGTCTCCTCTCACCTACCACCCTCTGATATATCATACTAAATCTGAAGCCCCCAGCATGCCATTTGACATAATCACCATCATATTCATACATCAAATCTAATAAATTGTCTCACTCCTCCCTCTCAATATGATATATTGGATCACCCCATAGGGGTAGCTGAGTGATCTTGTGGACATCCTCTAGAAGGATAGTCATCTCACTAGTGGATAATAGGAATATGTTCATGGTTGGATCCCATCTCTTGATGAGGGCCACAATCATATATGCATCATGTAACATGTGCTAGTAATGTCACATTGTTCCCAAACCAACCTCCTTCACATGATCCCACTCCATTGGGGTCATCCCATAGTGAATCTATGCAAAGATATGTGACACTTGATCATGCATATGTATCTGCTCCCACACCTACATAATTCATTAGAAAATATAACTTAGTCCTCTATACTAATTTTACCTATGAACTCTACCTAATACACCTAAAAAATATAACATTTAAACCCATCCAATTTTAAATCTTCAACCATCAAAATTACCCAACAAATCCCCTTTAATACTACTTACACCTAGATCCACACATTCAAACTAGTATAGACTATCAATCATCTTAAACTTAACCTTAAAAATCTTTACCATTCATCTTGACTACCAATGGTCATGATGACCACTGATAGTTAGGTAAGGGTTTTTCCACTGATTGTTAACTGTTGATCGTTGGGGTGACCACCAATGGTCACTAAGTATGACTATAATGGAAAATTCCTAAAACCTAGCCCACCCAAACTAACATCTACTAACAACTTTCACCCATTCCTACCCCAACCTGACACTAACTAGCCTACCTTCCCAAATTTGGAAATCACCCACCCATTTACCAAAATCAAATAAAACCCTACCTAGGGTATAACCAATCAAAACCTAAGTTTACCCTTAGCAATCAAGCAGTTAATTACAAACCATTTGCAATTACAAAAAAAATTACTCTACCAATTTGAATAGTAACCCCTACCTCATTCTATGGCTACCATTGAGGAAGAATTTGGGGACCCCCTACCCATCGTCATCCATGTCTGTGATGCATTTTGACTTAGTCAAACTCTATCAATCTTAGTACCCTCAGTCTACTCACTAGCATGTACTCACTATTAGTAAATTTTGCCCAAGTATGATAAATGGCCAGAGCTCTAGGTCAAATGTATAAATGAGTGAAATCAATTCACTTTTCACTTTTTGACCTTTGTGTCTTTTAGTTTTACCTAACCATTGATGGCTGAGGTGATTATTGATGGTTGACCTTAAGCACCTTGACCTTTGATGGTCAGGTTAATAAAAAATTTTACTCTTACCTTAAGTAGCCCTTTTAGAGTAAACCCAAATCAAAACACCCATCCATGGAGACTACCTTCTCTTCCCACCTTGACCACCTCATCGTCTCATCATTGGTCTATTTTATCCTAACTAGCATGCATTTTTGATTAATTTTGCCTGGTCTTTGGACCACAAAGACAACATTTGTCATGTTGACCACTTTTAGAACTTATATACCCATGACACTTGACTAGTTTGTATTTTCCCTAAGAGAACTTCCTACCTTGGATACCCATAAAATTACTAACATTGCCTAAGAGACTTACATATACTAGTGTATCCAGCTACCATGCCTAAATGTAGTCTTGCAGTCCACTTATTTCTTGTCCTTCTAAGCATCAACCTTTATTTTTACCAACTATGACAACCTAGTCTATATGTGATATTAGATATCACACATTTTATCACACTTCATGCGTGCATTTACACTTTAGTTCCCCACCTATCACCCACCTTTATGACATTCACCTTCATCCACCTTATCAAACCCACACTTGATTCTATTTTACCTCATTGACTCTTGGTTTGAGGTGGAACACCTCCTTCCATACTTGAGGTACCTTGACCTTCCACCCGTAATCCATTTTTATTTTGCATCTTGTTGATTCAAATCTACATAACAAAAAGGGGCAAAATGTAGACACTAGAAATTTTCACATGATAGTTTTGAATGTCATAATTCCTCTAGACCACTTTAGGACCCCCTTGGGCCTAGCCTTGACCTCTTTGACCCCTAATTAAACCTAACCCATCTAACCTAAGTCAGTTGACCTACTAGATAAAACCCACCTTTTAACCAACCCTACCTTTGACCCTTGACCATCGATGATTAGGATGACTACCAATAGTCACCTTAACTGTTGATGTTAGGTTTCATCATCTAAACTGACTTGACTCACCATTAACTTTGCCTTAATTTTTTAAAAATAGCTCATCTAAATCTATGTGTGATCCATTACATACCTGAATTATAATTAGAAATCCCAGTTAATGCCTTGTTTCACCTCTCCTTTCTTGCTTATAAGAAGAGAAGAGCAAGAGGTGAATTAGATCAACAACTATCAAGAGATTTTGTATCTAGAGCTATTTTTTATAGGTGTTCTTCTAACAATCTAGTGATCCAACCATCATGACAGAGAGCCAAATTCTCTCCACCCCTCGATCAACATCCAAGTACTATTAATCTATCTAAATCATGCTAGACTCTATCAATGATCCAACCACATCAACCATTCATCTGACCAACCTTATGAAAGATAAGTATTTATTTTCTAATATTTAATTACTTTATTCATATTTTGTAATCAGCCTAGCATATACCCATCTCCTAGAATTTTCTTCTATAATCTCTTCAATTAGCCATTTATTACCCACAGCCTACACATAGTAACCACCAATGGTTAGTTTGATCACTGAGGGTCTGTCTAATCACTGATGGTTACCTCAACCATTGATAGTCACATCAATTCTTGATGGTCATTGTGGTAGGAAATAACAACAAGATATTTTCACCCATTTACCCTCAACCAAATCCAAATTTTTGTGTCCCTACCTTTCACAGACCTCTATCCTATTTTCTAAAGCACACTTGATCCATTTAACATTAGTATTGACTTGTTTATTACTATATTAGTCATTTCTAGCCTATTTCTTTATCAAGCATTTCTTGTGTTCAATTTTGGTAACTTTTAATTATTGATATAAGTAATTTATCTTCTATTTTATAAACTTAATGTTTTAAAACATGTGGATTGATATCCCCTAAGGAAGTTCCTACTTTTAGGATCTAGCTAGTTTTAGGTAATCCACCCAGCTATCTATCTAACCAACCATTTGCTTTAGTGTTATTTTATTTATAGGTCATCCTCCCAAACCAAAGAGAAGTTCTTCACAATCATTTGATTCAATAAGTACACAATAAAATAGGTTTTTCAACCATACCCATATTTAGTTTCTTCTTCTTTTCTCAAAATATAAGCTAAAATTAACTGAAATAAATTACGAATGCATATCTATCTACTTTTACAAAAGAGGAACAAAGTTAGGAATACTTACCTTTGAAGATCAACTTGTCGAGCTTGAATCTCTCCCTTGGCCAAGGTACTTCACAATAGGTTATTGTGGTGTCTAAGGATGACAAGGATAAATCATCTTTAGGATACACAACCTATAAATGCATCCAAAAGACTTCTCCACAAGATAAGATCTATATCTTAAAAGAAAGTATGAAACCCTAAGCTATGCTCCTCAAGTATAATGGTGGATAAGTAGATGCACTATATGTGTATATATATATATATATATATATATATATATATATATTATTCTTCTTTTCTATAATAAATGATGAAATGGATGTGTTTATATAGATGGATCTAACCCTATTCTTTTTCAAAATTTTAGGCCAACAAGGATGACCCAATCGACCTTGTATCATTATTGATAAAAAAAAATTAGGTCATGGTATAGGTTGGCTAGGGGCTGACCTAGAACCTAAATAATTTTTATCAATTATAAAACAAGGTTGATGGGCTGATAATTTAATATAAACTATCAAAAAGGATTTTAGGCTAGGGATAGGTTAATGAAGGCAAAAAATAACTAGAGGAGGGTGCAAAAGAGGAGGAAAATCTCAAGGGAATATTTTTAGGAGATGGTTGTGTAGATATCAAGTGGTAGTAAGGAACAACAATCTTATGAAATAGCAATGGTCTACCCACTCCTTTCCCAGTACACCCCTTAAGACATGTACTCAGAGAGATTGAGACTAAATGGGTTCCTTCAAGATAAAAAGTATCATTAATTGATAAAATTTGAAAATATTATGTGTAAACATATGGGATTTCCATCTCCTATTTACTCTTGGATGTTGAAGGAATCATCTAACTTGTTGTAATCATCTTTTTGACTTGTCACTTGATTTGAACAACCTAAATTAAGAGACAACAAATTCTTTTCTTCCTCTATTTCCATAAAACATGTGAGATAATAATATGATCCCTCTTGAAACTCACTTTGTTCAGCTTAAAAATCCTTCTCTTCCATTTATTGATTAGCTTTATTCTTAGATGCTAGTATCCTATAATTTTTTATCATGTATCATGTTTTTTACATTAATTATAAGTAAATTATTTCTTGATTTTACATGTGAAGTTTGCTTTAGATTTTACATTTGGATTTTAGTTTTTTAAACTCAAGTGTTCTCATTTTTATTTGCCTCTTTGGTCTTTGAAACCTTTTCCTTGGTTTTAAATTCTTGTTTTAGACTATGTTCTAGATCTCCTACATATAATCTCATCTTATGCTCATGAGACAAGAGAGAACTCACTAACTTGTCAATATTTATAGTGTTCATGCCCTTACACTCTTCAAGAGTGATCACAATATTCAACTATATTTAGTTTAAATATCTCAAAATATTTCTTACTATAACACTATCTTATATAGTTTCTCCATAAACCCTCATTCTATGAACTAAATCATTTATCTTTATGTAATAATCTCCAAACCTTCAAAATCTAACATTCTTAAATTCTCAAAATTTATTTTAAGGGTTTAGAGTTTTGATTCGCTTACCTTGATAGAGCCTTGATATGAATTTTCCAAGGTATTTTGTGCCTCATGTTCATTCTTTCATCTTGTAATTCTTGGATAAATGTTTGGGTTTATGGCACTTTGAATATAGAAGAAGGTTTTTGCATCTCCCTTTTCTTTTTCCTTTTTTGATCTTTTATGATCTTGTGTCAAGGTGTTATAATATTGAGGTGGTGTGTACCAATGTATAATATTCTTCCAAACTCATTTACATACAATAATTATCTTCAATTGATCTCTCCAATATTCAAAGTTGTCAACTTTGAAATAAGAATATTCATAGAATCAGAATTCAGTAAAGCCATTGTATCTTTTAAAAATGGCCTGAAAAATCTTAGGAACCTTGTTTGAACATGGATATGATACTAAATGAAAGTTTTGAATGAATATTTGGATTAAAAATAAGCTTTATTTCACTCTATTATTCAATCTATATATCAACAAAAAAATTCTAGCATTACTAGTTGTGTTGTGAGTGAAATTATCTATAAAAAATGTATCCTAAATAACTTCAAACTTGAAAAGATATCATAATGTTTGATGGCCTAAAATAATATATACCTAAAATAATATCATAGATAAAACATACAATAAACTCCTCCATTTTAATTAATTCACTACTCAACCTTTGTATGCAAATCTTATTAATAAAGAAAACTAAAATAAGCTTATTATAAGGTAACTTACATTGCAAGTTAAGTCTAAAATTAGAAAATATAATATAATATTCATAGAAAAATAATTGAATTGAAACTTAACTAAAAATATAATAAACAAACTTAAATTAATTTACTATAAATATTTGGATATCATGCAAGAAGCCTTCTTTAATAATAAAGTCAAACATGCAACTACTAGACATCCTAGTCAACTTAGAGTTATGACTGAGCTAATTAAAGTAAATAACTCAAATTAACTTTAATTTAAGTTATATAATTAATAAATCATATGATTCCTTTTTGGGAATGAGTGTATAATTATTTAGACTCAACTAGTACTCAAATATTGAACTAGAGTACATCGAAGTGAACTATACTGAACTATAGTGAACTGGCAGTTCTAACTATTTTTTATGAAAATCATTGGAAAGTGTCTCAAAATGACCAAAACACTAATTAAGGTCATAAATAAATTAAATAATATTCTAAAACACATAAGAAAAATTAAAATATACTAATTCTAAAAATAGAACTTAAGTTCCCATATTGGCATCATACTCAACAAAAATCTTAACTTTCCAAGTGCTACTACTGTAAAGAACCAAACTATTGACTCTCGAGTGTTTAAGGGACATTTTCAAGCCGAATGATAGCTAAAAAAATTATCATAACTTTATCAATATTTATTCAATTGATATTAAATTTAAGAAAAAACTTTTAAACTACATTTTATATCATATCACAAATTTTGGATATACAATTCATTATGGAAGTAAAGAAATCTCTTGCCAAGTGTCATAGGCTAAACAAATGATGCAAAGTAAAAGAAGTGGACAGTAAATTATTTTTGTGACTTAAATTAGCTGAAATTTAATGTATAGATTTTAATTTTTAGGTAATATGACCTCACTAGATTTAACCATTCAATTATTCATTGTGTTTAAGAACCATTTTGTCCAATGTATGTGACTTAAAAATTCATGCAGACTAATAGAAGAAAATAAAATATCTCCACAATTTTCTTGTAGAAAAGGAACAATTTTACTACATGATTATTAAAGGTTAAAAAAATCACTTCAACAAGGAGAAAACCATAAAAAACTAAACTAAAAAATGTCACTCTATATTTGGTTGATGTAAGATTGCACAAACCTTTGGATGATCTTGCATTAGGGACTGCTCTTACAAGAGGGCTTCCAAAGTCTGTTAATTTTATTTCTTATTATAATGATAATATACCTAACATAAATGTTTAAATGAAAAATTACAGTGGGAAATAGTTAGAGAGATACATAAAATAAAGGTGGTAATGCACCACAAATTTTACATCCATATTTTCACGTGCTAAATTTTGAAGGCACCTACTTTTGATTGGCATTATAGAGCATGATTAATGATGAAGTTATTAATTTATTTATGTATGTTACATTATAACCTACATATTAAGGAAAAATGAATTATTGACATTTTTATTTGTATTTTCATGTAATGTAATTAAGGGTATTAATTATCATTTGTATAAACAAATGTTATGTAATTATGGGTAATAATCGACATTACATATTGTCACATTTATACTATTTCATATTATATGGATTTGATATCATGAATTGGATAACTATTGTTAATTCATCTATTGTGATGAATGTGCACAACCCCTTTGGTGTGAGGCAGAGTATCATCAAAGAGGAGGAACTAGATGAAAATTATGGGTAGTAGAGATAATTATAGAAAATGAGGTATAATCATTATAGCTATATGACAAATAAGGACATATACTTCATCTATTTTGGAATGAGTAGTGGACAATTGGTTGGATAATTGTGTATGTGCCTATTAGTACCTCATATTCTAAATTGGACATTAGTAGATAATTCATTGACCTTAGGGAGTTTTAACAGTCATAAAAAATGATTAAGACCATGTAAGCACTATTGCATTATAAGATGCCTTGAGAGTTTGTTACTTCTAAATTATCGATTAGCATTGTCATCCCTCCTAGTATCATTTATAATGGGATTATTCATAATATATCATTCGTTTAGAAACCCAGTGGACCTATACAATTTTTTTAACAAGTTATTTAGAATTGTCATTTTATAATTTAACCCATTTTATTGATGACTAGGTATCAATAAACACAAAATTATGACATACATACAAGTTTACATGATTACTTTAAGATGACCTATACAAGTAAACATTACTTCCATAACATCATCTCTATTTATATGTTAATATAATTTTCAACCATTCAAGTAAATATGTGTGGTTAAGTTTCCCAACTGTTGGTCTTATATATTTAGAACCTATATAGTACAAACTATAGATTATAAAATTGTTAATTACAAATTATAAGTAATAAATTATAAAGAATGTTATAAAATATAAAAATAAATTAACCTTCATATCAAATTTGGAATATTGAGATTGGTGGTGATTGGCATGGCATTGATGTTATATATTATAATATGAAACATTAGAAATGTGTATTATTATTAAACCTATTTACTTCATAATCACAATAAATCACCATTTTTGTCCTCAACAATTATTTGATTTCCTTCTTTGACCACAAACTATCCAAACATTTGAATAAATTTATTGATTAGACAAAAAACATTAACATTAGTCACATGGGGTGGCTATGAAGAAGCTTCTGACAATATGTTTAGCTAAAAACCAACATGTGCTACACAATCTTAATTCTAAAGAATTTGAATAATACTAAAATTCTAATTTCTCAACAAAAACATTTAATTATGAACCCATCAATAGGATGCACTCTCCATTTGAATAGTATAAAGGATGAATACATTTATTATTTAATCAAGCTTCCCCTTCAAAGTGACACACCTTAATTAGGAGGAAACCTTTTAAAAATATGAGACACCAAGGATAGGATTGCATTGAGTTAGACAATCAAGAAGAAAATTTTGGGAAATGGTGTCATACTTAGGTCAGGCTTATGTTGTATATCTATTTTTGATGGATGTATGGATATATAATAAGGGTTTTATGATTGTAGTTTCCAATTATATGACTATATTTTACAATTGTATGACTATATTTTGCTTATTGATGGTTGTTTTATTAAATGAATACACTAGGAATAAATATCTAAATGTTGTTGAAATGTATCCATGTATTTTACAATTGATTTTATTAATAAACTCAGACCACTTTATGAGATCATAATCCTTTACATAATTTTGTCAAAAATGTAAGCACCATGTTAAAATCAATGAACAATTAGAAATTTTATTTTAGCCATAGATTTTCCCCATTGTGGCACACATTGGGAGCTTATTGGCAAGTTTGGAGAGTTTGTAATTATACCTACCTATGAAATTTGATTAAAATTACTCTAATTCATTCTCAACAAAACCATTTTTTATATATTAAACCCATGGCAATCCATGAGATGATGTCTAGCGAGGAATTCATTTGAAACACTTAAATAATTATCATGATAACCATTTACCCTATATTCCTCACATTCCATGAGACCACATTTATTTGAGGCATTTTATTTAAAACATACAAATGCCTTGTGTATGCCTTTATATTTATTATACCCATTCATGAGGATAGTTGTAGAAAAACATTATGAGGCATTTTATTTAAAACATACAAATGCCTTGTGTATGCCTTTACATTTATTATACCCATCCATGAGGATAGTCATAGAAAAAAATTATAAAAATTCCCATTTTTTCTATTAATGTTTGCTTCCAAGACACCAATATGGCACAAAACTTGAAAATGCAGGGAAATTTCTATGGGTAATCATCATATTTTTCCTTAAATCTATTTTTATCACATAATATCATTAAAGTGTTCCATGAATAACATTTTTTAAAGCATTTAAATTAATTATTTTTGTGTATATGCCATAACTATTGCATTCCATGAGATTCATTTTATTTTAGGCATTTCAACAAACTCATTTATGTATTTTATACAAATAGGAAATTCATGAGACCAAATTTATTTAATTGATTTTACCAAATAATATTTGGCCTTATATATACTTAAAATTTTAGCATACGTACCCAAAAATATTTATTTTATACTTTGATGGAAGACCATACTTTGTTCACATGGTTATTTTGGTACAACTGAGAGTAAAATAGTAAATATTATATTAAACATTATTACTCTTGTCCCTTTATTGGGCCACAATGTTACACCATTAATATTGTGAATTCTTGGGTTTTGTATTATCTCAAACATCACCTTTTCCTCTTGAAAAATAAATAAATGTTCATTCAGGTTTGATTTGTAGATGATAAATCCACATTGAAACCTTTGTAGCATGTAAAGGACCCCACACACCTTCTTATGTAAATATAAATTAATCCAAGCCATTAGAAGCTTATTCCTTCATGTGAATCCTTATAGCCATGGCTATGCCAATAAGGTTTAATCAAGGTATTAATTGGATAAGGAAATCATACTAACCTTTTAGAGTATGGATGTGCATAAATATATAACAAGTCATTCTTTTGTAAAGCTTTTCAAAATTACAAAAACATTGGTAATGACATAAATATATGCTAAGATTTTGAAATGTTCTTAAATTATATGGTATGGGTTGATGCACAAAGTTGGGAGACAGAAAACTTGACATGATGAAAGACACAATTTTTTTTTTGTAAAGGTTGTATGCAATTTAAAATAAAACACCATTACAACTATGATTTAGGTTGGTATCGAGCCTAAGGGGTGAATTCCCTTTTGAGAAAAGGATGAATGACCCTTACAAAGGGCCACTCTATATCTTCTAATTTTAAAGTTAATTTTATATTACATTTATATTCTTATAATTTAAATTTATTTTACTAAATATAAAAAATTAGGTCCACTCTACATCTTCTAAAATTGATTAAAGAGTTGTAGGAGTAAACACTTAGAAGTTAATTTTTCAAAATCCATTCTATTCAATACTTAGTTTTCATAATTTTAGGATTGGAAGATAGAATGATATAAAAAAGTTTATAATCATGTTACATATGTAATAGATTTATACCATTGAGGAGTACATGCCTACTTTACCTACTTGAGTATGCCCTACCTAACTACATGGGACATATCTTGATCTTGACTATTACCTACCTACCTTCTATTACTTAAGTATGTGGGATACCTAATTTTACTACTTTAGTACGCCCTACATACTTTACCTACTTGAGTACATGCTATACTTAATTGAATGCCAGGGCTATATATTAATCTTAAGTATTCCCTACATAAATACCTAATCCATATCTTGATCTTAAATATACCCTACCTACATTATTATAATTGATTATTCCCTACCTATTTTGTCTACTTGATTATGCCCCACCTAATTGAGTATGCCCTACCTAATTAAATATTAGATCCATATATTTATCTTAAATACCCATATCCAATCCTTACTATATCTATCTTACTTGAGCCATATATTGAATACTTGATACTCGATTGAATACCTAATCCATATCTTGAAAGGAGTGTGGGTATTATCATGCTTGAAAATAATTAAAGGGGACATTATTGGATCAAAGGATAAAGGATAGGGGTTATTATCATGGGATGATTAAAAAATAGGAGAGGGGGGAATTATCACCTATATATAGAAAGGAGAGAGGGAATTAACTGAGCCATAGCTTGAAATGAGAGGGGGAATTCTCACTTATATAGAGAAAGGATTGACTAGGGATAAACATGCAAAAGGATCGAAGTTGGATTCATACTAAATTCTTAAATAATTTTTGGGTTTTTAAATCAATGGGTATATCTATATGCATAAGTGACTAGATTTTATCATGTGACCTATAACATATATATAGTAATGATATATTCATTCATACAATACATATACCATATACCTAGTACTACATGTAGGTATACAATCACTCATACATGACATCTATCTATAGTCATGATATGGTCACTCATACAAGACATAAATGTAGCTAATCACCCTAGTAAACTCCATTTGGAATATAAATAATCAAAACACTATTCATGATTCATCATAAAAAGATATCATTTACTCCAAAATAAGTGTTAGAAATATGGGTCAATCCATGCATTCTTAAATTCCAATCTCACGCATGCATGACCTAACTAATTTTTTCTAAACTCAAATATAATAGATTCATTTATATCATGATAAACTCACATAATACACTACTAATACTATTTTGGGGTACAAGGGAGTGCTTTATAACCCTATAAATTATCAGTCTCATAAATATCACTCATATCACCATCTTCATTTCCCTCAACCATATAGAAAGAGGGGGTAATGCATATAAATCATCATTAATCATAATAATAACTCTCTCATCATTCATCATCATCCATCATCCCTAATGAAATTATCATTAGTTCTCATCATCCCTAATCACCCTCTCATTATCCCTCACCAACCCTAATCACTTCCTCATCATCCATCATCATCCCTAAGCACTCCATCATTAACCATAAACATCTTTAATTTTCCTTAGTCACTCTATCATCATCCCTCATCATCCCTAATCACTTCCTTGATGGCTCTCATTATCCCCTATCACACCATCATCAACACTCATCATTAATAATCATCTTAAAACAATACCTCATCATCCATAATTATTCCTCATAGTCCTTAATCACTACATTATTAACCCTCATCATCCCTCATCAACCCTAATCACTCCTTTATCAGCCCTCATCATCCCTTGTCATCCCTAGTCACTCCCTAATCAGCGCTAATTTTCCCTCATCATCCCTAATCACTCTCTCATTAACTCTAATAATCCTTCATTATCCCTCATCATCCCTAATCACTCTCTCATTAATAATAATCATCCATGATTATCCTTTGTCACACCATCATCATCCCTCATAATCCCTATTCATCTTAAATTACTCCCTCATTGGCCCTCATTGTACTTAATCACACCCTCATCGACCTTCATCATCTCTAATCACTCCCTCATCATCCATAATCATCCCTCATCATACCTATTCAATCCCTTGTCAAACCTAATCATCCATAATCACTCCATCATCAGCTCTCATCATTTTTTATCCTCCCTAGTCACACCATCATTGTCCCTCATTATCCCTCATCATCATTAATAAATCTTTAACTTATCTCTTTCTATTTTGGTAATAATAATCTTATAAGAAATATAGTAAGGTTTTTTATAATTTATTTTTTTGTTCTTATTATTCACAATATATGGTTATATTAATGTATAATTAGTATATATAAAACTCATAATTCTAGTAAACATACTATTATGATAAATGAAACCAAACCTATAAAATTGGAAGATGTTTATAATATTATAGAGGGAAAAGTTTTTAGTTATTATGGGTAAAGGGTTTATGTTTTTTCCATAGATTTATCCCATTAATTTATCTTCATCATTATATTCATCTTCAAAAATAAAATCAATGATAAACTTACTTTACACTAGTGGATTAAAACCCTTCGACCTAGTAGTAGGGTATCTCTTCCCTGAGTCACAATTTTTCTTATTACAATCAAAAGTAGTAATGTGTTTCTCAAATCCACTTATTAAAAATATTCAAACCTTGAAATATTACCTAGATATATAATTTAAAACCAATAAATCTCCAAACTCTAATACGTAATGATGCATAAATTTTTGCTAACCCTATAGAAATTTTAGTTGAGTAGATGTGCCCTGTACTTTAACAATCCATTCCTTTCCACTTGGGCCTTGCATAACCTTATATTAATTAGTTTATTTTATGAGATTTTAAACAATTTTAGAAGTAATAGGATATAAATAAGATAATACCAAATGAGTTTCAACCAATTTTAACAACACACCTAAATCAAAAGAATGATGAAGAATCATTTAATTTTAAAGTTACCATTTTTTGAGAAGTGTTCGAGCATTAATTTAAAGAATTAAAGAGACCCATTGGATCACCTATCTATACGTGTTTTCCATGAAGTTTATAATAATTATAAGTGCACACCATGCAAGATAAATTTTTTTTTCTTGTATCTTCATTCTTTATGTCAAACCCAAATGCGAAAGCCTATAAAAAGGAAAATAAAAATTCAAGTATAAGAATAAGAAAATATTGTTAATAAACACAATGAATTCTGAATATGATTACTAGGGTAGAATTTTATAGTATTGAAAATATGAAGAAAAATATTCTCAAGTAAAATTATATTTTTATGTTTTTGGGGTTTAGGGAACTTAGGGTTTAGATTTTTTAGGGTTTAAGGTTTAAGGGTCTTGGATTTAGAGTTAAAGATTAAATGTTTTTTAGGGTTTACAGTTTAAGGTTAAAGATTAAGCTCAATTCCCCCTCCTTACACTATTTTTACCCCTTCACCTCCCATTCCACCCACTTTTTGGAAACTAACTCCCCTCTTCTCAAAAACATCCCTTATTTATCAAAGAAATCCTAGGACCCATCCAACCTCTCCCAAGGATGTGAAAAAAAGGACCTAAAATTGGTGTATTTTCTAAAGGGTGTCTTCTTTATGAGGAATTTAAGGAATAAGGGAAAGAATCTAGAGGTACTAAAGTATTGGGAGAGTCATAATAAGATGTGGATAATTTGGCTCAGGTTGAGATAATTAAAGAGAAAGAGTCACAATAAATAGAACTAAAATAAGTTGAATCTGTAATCATAAAATTACTATAAGAAGAGGAAAGGCAAGAGGATAATGTACTAGAAACTGACACAAACTCAAGACTAGTAATCCCTATGTAGGGAAACATTTAGATTTATATTTAGGTCATTAATCCCATTCTTTTAAGTTCATCATTTACACTTGTAAAATAGGGTGCATAGGTCTCAAACTCTACACATGAACTTATTGGCCATCCTTTTCATGGATACCTTCCCTTTCAAGGCCATACCATCAATTATTAATGTCATTATCATAACCCAATCCCATTTAGTCCTCCATTATGACCATTTTAAATAACTTTAAGATAAACAACATATGTGGTGGAGACCACACCATAAAGGAATGATACAAACATTAGTAGTTCTGCTTAGTGCCCTCTCCACTTTCCTATCTAATTAAGTGACTCAATGTTACCCTCAGGTATCACTCCATATTCTAGCTCTAAATATACAATTAAAAAACTCAAATGAGGGGATATTATAGCTCCTTAATGGGTAAAAGAGTGTTAAGCTAGGTAGAAGGATAAACAAGGCCTTGTTATCAAAAAAATTTTAATAGTGAGCACTTGTTTTGACAAACAAAGTGGCACCATACAAATGGTAAGGAAGAGAAAAGGAATAGACCAAAAAAGGTATGAATTTATACTATAGTGCAAACCCTAAACCCCTAAACCACAAAACTCCAAATTCAAAACCCAAAACACAAAACATAAAAATAATGAATGATAAAACCCAAACCCTAAACCCTTAAAACCTATACCCTTATCACTAAAAACTTAACTCCTAAAACCTTAAAACATAAAACCTAAAACCTAAAAATTAAACCCTTAGAACATATACCCTAGACACTAAAATCTAAACCTTAAACTCTACACCCTAAAACACTAAACCCTAATACCCAAACCCTAAAACCCTAAATACCATAAACCCTAAAATATTAACCCCTAAATCCTTAACCCTTAACTTTAAAACCTAAACCTTATGACAATACCTAAGCCTAAATCCTAAATAATAAACCTTTAATCTCCAAAACCCTAAACCTTAACTCATACTCCTCAAAACACTAAAACCTAAAATATAAAGACCAAAACCAAAAATTGTAAACTCTAACACATACTCATTCATCATCCTTCATTGCCTTTCATTAACCCTAATAACTACCTCATTGAATCTCATGATCCCTCATGATCCCTAATCACTCCCTCAATGGACCTCATTGTCCCTAATCACACCCTTATTGACCCTCATCATACCTAATCATCCTTAATCAATCCTTCATCAACCCTAGTTTCCCTTCATCATCCCTAATCACTTTCTAATCATCCCTAGTCACTTTATAATAATCCCTAATTACTCCCTCATCCTTGCTAATCATCCCCACTCACTCCTTCAATGGCCCTAATTGTCCCTAATCACACCCTTGTTAACCCTAATCATCAAAAATCATCTCTAATCACTCCCTCATCAAACCTCATCATTACTTATGATCCCTCCCTCATCATCCCTAATCACTCCCTCAATGGCCCTCATTATCCCTAATTAAACCTTCATCAAACATCATCATTCATGATCATCCTAATCACTCCCTCATTATCTCTCATTGTCACTCATCATCCCTAGTCACTCCCTCATCAACCCTCATTATCCCTTATCATGCCTAATCACTCCCTCATTAGTTCTCATTGTCACTTATAACCCCTAATCAATAACTCATTATTCCTCACCATACCTAGTCACTCTATCATCATCTACCATCATCCCTAATCATCCCTAATCACTAAACCCCAAACCCTAAAACTAAACCACTATGTCATTTTTATCCATTATTTACATGTTCACATTAATCATACATATACTTGAAATCCACTAAGAGATGTGTGATATGATCTAAAAACATCTAAAAAATTCACACACAACCTAGATAGACTAACAACTAAGTTTTAGAGAAAAAGTTCAAAGTAAATCATCATAGTGGAAGGGGAGACAAATCCCACCTTCCACCAAATTCCCACACAATCAAAAAGAGTTCAATGGAAGAAGAAATTTTTCTCAAAAAAAATTTAGTGCCACAAATTCTAATTATGTTTACTCATAACCCACAACATTCTTTGAGAATAAATCATAAACATGAGAAGAGACAAAATACTCTAGCCTTTCGCTCAATGTTTGTATCCCAAATAGAAAATAAATAACCCAACCATAGGGACTATGGATATAGTAGGATTTCACCTCATCCTCATCAAAATATGAATACTAATGAACAACTAGTATAGGAACTACACTTGTCAATATATACATAGTAGAGGTGACAAGGGGGCAAGATCTAATAGTTTCAAAGGTCAAATATATGAACCATTAGGAAAAGTCAAAACACATATCATCATTTTTTTTACTAGGTAGGTAAGTTGAGAAAAGGGTATTGATAACCATTATGGTGGACCTAGCCTAAATCTCAAATTGATGTGAAAGACCTCAACATCAACTTGCCACTCTTTATAGAGTAATAAGAGATCCAAACCAATCTATTACAATACACAAATCTAAGGTAAAATTAAATTTCAATCTAACATTCGATCTTGTATTAAAGAGGAAACATATTTTCCTTCATAAATTTACTATTTATTTCCAAACTCAAGTATACGAAGCATTCCAACATTGATTTTAGATTAAGGGGAAATTATAAATTTCCTTTGTTTTAACTTATTTTCTGACATAGGCATTTAAAGAACATCCTCCCCCCATATTAGTTATAAGTTAAAATACATATAACAATTCTCATAAATATCCCATGATAATTATGCCCATTTTTAAAAATGCATCATTAGTAATGAAACTCAGGATCTTAATGCAACTCAAGTTGGAAATATAACTCAGCCATGCATTGTAACTCAGGATAGCAATATAACTTAGGTTGGAAATACAACTCAAGCTCCCATTGCAACTTAGGATCCTAATGTAACTTGGGTATAGTCTAGATTAAAATATGGCTTAGGTGTTTAGGTAAGGCATACTCAATATTAAGATATGGCTTAGATATTCAATTGGGTAGGGCATACTTAAGTAGGTGAAGTAGGTATGACATACTTAATTAGGTAAATTAGGGGGAATACTCAATGGTATAGATCTATTACATATGTAACATGATTAAAATTTTCATTTCTCATGCTATCTTCCAATCCTAAATTTTTAAAAGTTAAGTATTGACCAGAATGGATTTTAAAAATCTAACTCCTAAATGACAACTCCTACAACTCTAGAATCAATTTTAGAAAATGTAGAGTGGACCTATTTTTTTATATTTATTAAAATAAATTTAAGGTATAAGAATAGTAAGAAGTTTACATTTAATAGAATATATAATGTAATATAAATTAAATGTAAACTTATTAATATTCTTATACTTTAAATTTATTTTACTAAATATATACTCACAAAAGCAAATAGTAAAAAAAACATAAAACATCTTACCAGAGGGTGTACACCCTTTCCTTTCATTTTTTTAAAATATTTACATTTCCTTATAAAAATGTCTTATAAAGGGAGTGCACCCTTTGAAAGATATGTTTTACATGGCAAAGGGAATAACATGTCTTTCAAAGGGCGTACTGCTTTAGGTATAGGCTTGGGTAGGTCTAAACATAGCCTAAAACTAGCTATGGAGTAGTGTGCATGGTTTTTAGTAAATTTAGGATTCATTTTCCATCTTTTTCAACACATCTAATCAGGCATATATATATATATATATATATATATATATATATATTTAAAGAAGAAAGCGTATTTTTTGAATATATAATTTTTTTAATGTTAAACTATTATTTTTAATTATTACTTAATTTCTACACAACATACCTCTTTATGGACTATATACATATCATTATAAAAACCTTTATAAAATTATTACTGTCAATCAAAATTTTATAAAACTTATACCTAACCAATCTACACATTATTGGCTATAATTTAAAACAAATGATTTTCATGAATTTAAGGTCAAAAAGTTATGTTTGTACACTTGCAGTTCTAATTTTTTAGTTGTCTTGACTGGTAAAATTATTTAAAAATTTTATATTTATTAAAAAATTACTAAAAAATAATCTTAATTGATCTTTGACATTGCATCTATCGATATATGAAATTTCATATAATAATTCATTTGTTTACTCCAAAAAAGCATGTTTAAACACATGTAGTCTCCTTATCTTTTCATAAAAAAATGTCAATCCATTGTCTTAAATGCATCAATTTCACATTTTTTTATCATCTTGGTATTGAAAAAACTTATATATTTAGTAACAACATTCAGAATGTGACAATTCATGTTCTTATTTTATTTTCAAATTCTTTTTCCAAGTTTTTCTAAAACTCTCTCCAAGTTCAACTATTGTTATTTTCATTAACAAATGTACTGCTTTAAGCTCCCCATTTGTCCCTCATTATTATGCATCTACCTACATGTGTGCTTACTCTTTGGATACAATTTTAGTTATAAATCAACTGCTAGGAGACTATATACTTGGAAGCCTAAATCATTAAATAATTAAATTGATAAATGGGTGTGATCATATATAATTATGTTAAGTTGTATCTTATGCATGACAATGACATACATGGGTTACAAAGACCTATAACCTAAAAAATAATATTTGTAAATACCTAAGGAATGGTAGTATAAATTATAAATACGTATACCTAGGTGGGATACAACCGGTATGGTAACGATTATGTAAAATTTTAATTATACCCAACTCTTAGGTGAAAATTGTTAAGTTCATTACATATTAATTATACATGAGGTATGAAATAGGTTATCTTGATTAACCTAGTATATGATTAACACTTAGAGAGTTAAAAATAATTATAGATAAATTTTGAAAATTATTAAGCTATAGTCAATAGATAAATTAACATGAGGGTATCCTTTCAATTCAGAAACCTATCATAATTTTATTATTCAAGTTATTGTAAGTAGAGCTAAACATGCTTTGATCAATTTAATAGTCACATGACTAATGAAATCAATCTAGTACAGTACCCCAATTTGGCTATTATTACAAGTAATTAGCCAACACATCAAGTGGTACTCATAATCCATTGTATGCTTATTGAACTAAATAAGAAATACAATTATGGGTATGTCCTAATTAAAATTGATTAAAAACTCCATTACATGTATAGGTGTTTTTTTTGGAAAATATAACCACCTTAGAATCTTGTTAGCATATTAATATGAACCAGTTGCCATTATTGGTAACACACGTTGATCCTTAAACACGGCTAGTTATGAACTAAGCGATGAGAACTTTCAAGCCAATTAAATGTTGAATGTTTTCAATATCTAAATATGTTATATCTTTTATATGGTCATGGATGTAATCTTTATTTGTGTTAATTTTCTTACCTCATAGACCTTGTCAACCTTGTATTGATTGTATGGTTGACACTTGTACATATACCATGTCTTGTAAGTGGTTTGAGACACTTACAAATTTGTCTATCAACTATGTACCATGCATCAATAAAGAGATGTTCTATGGGTGTTTGTACACTTCTAAAACTTATTCCTTGAAGCCTTAAAATATTTTGATTATAGACAAACCTAATGTTTATGGATGGTTAATTGTGGATATTGGATCCTTTAAATATTTAAGAATTTTAGAAGATAAACGAACTTAATTAAACTTATAGACAAGTATGAATCTTTTTTGGGTGTCAAACTCATATAATAAATATGAAGAATTCAATAAACTATTAAGACATGTTTTAATTAAAGAGAGTCCTTAAAATTAAACATTATTTAAATAATGGATACACATGGGAGGAAAATGATATCAAACTATTTAACCTCCATGAATCCTAGAATTATAAATTAGGAATTCAAGAAGTAATTACATTTGATTGATAATCATGGTATCTCTAAATATAGAAATCTCACCTTGAAGAGGAAAGCATAACATAACACCACATAACTATGTTCTTGAATCTTCAAGATAATTCATAGTTTAACTATTTATTGGCTACTAATAAAACATAACCTTTTTTATTATACATTATTTTTTGAATATGAATTATAATTTTTAATCTTGAATTACGCCTTAGTTTGGAGATATGGTTTATGCTTGATAGATATAGAACCTTTCCCTTGGAATTAGTTTTGGATCCTAATTGGGCTCATAGGTGTTTACATTGATATATTGATATGTATGTAAAATTAGTGAATGATATTATATGTCTCTAAGATGATCAAACTACTTAATAATGTTATAATGAGCATGGGAAACCTGTACGTAATAGTTAGCTATAGGTCACCAAAAACTATTCAATGACTTTAGTTAGGGAGCATGTCTTAGTACCATAGAAATAATGCATCTAGGGATCACCTAATTTTTCCCTAAATCATTGGATCATATGCACATACCTATGTAATCATTATAATATTACATCATTCTATACTATATTGATGCATGGAGCTACATGTTGATTTATTCTATTTACATTGATTCTTTCTAATCTATCAATTTTAACAATATAGTACCTTCATGGAATGGTATGGCCACTCTCAGTGGATGAGATTTATGTGGGGGATCCAAAAGGCTAACTTTCTAGAGGATAATCCTTCCAATGATGGTCTTCATGTTTAATTTATTATATGGTTTTATAATAACTATGATGATTTGCATAACTTTGGTAGATTTTGTATGCAATCAAGAATGCATCATGTCTATAAATCAATCTTAACTCAAAGAAGATAGATCATAGCATACACTTCTGATTGGGGATACATTTGTTAAGCAGGAACATGACCAATATGGGGATCCACTAGACCTAATTAGGGGATATCTTACTACAATACACTATGTTAGGGAGGGTTCCAAAGCCTCCAGTCAAGCATAACCATGAAATAACCCTAAGGGGGTCCTAACTTTTAATATTTCACCTAAACTAATAAGTAAAATAAATCTAATCTAGTGCTCACTAAAGCTTGTGGCACAACATGAGGGGTTAGTAAACAATAAAAACATGTATAGGATAATCTCAATTAATCTAAGTATGAGTAAGACCCTAATACATGGAATATAAAGAGTATTATTCAAAGCCAATACTTATGTTACTTCTATCTAATAAAGAGAGGAGTAATTTTATAGAATACTTACTTGAATATGAACCCATTGATACTCAATATCTCCCATAGCCAATGGGGATTTGAAAGAGGTTATTATGGTTTGTAAGGATCACTAAGAAAGGAAAAAACATCTAAGACTTATCCATAATACTAGATTCTCCAAGTAGAAACCCCAAGCTAAGACTCCTCAAGTAGAATGTGGAAGAGTAGATTGTAAAGAAGCATAAGTAAATAATAACTCTTGATTGCATATTTAAATAATGATGAAATGATCTTGTTTTTATAGGTGTATTTGACCCTTAACTCTTCAAAAAATCCTAATTGGTAGGGTCAACCCAGTTGACCTAGCATAATTTTGAATAATTATTCACTAGGTCATGAGCTAGGTCAACCAAAGGCCAAACTAATTCCTAAGTGAAAATCACCTAAAATTGTACAAGGTCAACCCAATAAACCTAGCATAGATGACTGACGAAAGGGACTCAAGGTGAAGAAAAGAGGGATGGAAAGTGGAAAATGCTAGAGAAGTGTGCAAAAGAAGAGTAATAGCTTAGGGAATGGTTTCCAGGGGATGGTTGGATTAGTAATATATGGTAATAAGGGACAACAATCCTATGAAGCACCAATAGTTTGCCCACCCATTTGCTAGTGTACCCTTTAAGGCATGCACTTAAAGATATTGATTCACGATGGGTTTTTACAAGATGTAAAGCATCAATATTTTATAAAATTTGAAAAAATTGTGTGTATACATATGCCCCACTGGAAGCTCATCATGTGTCACTAAGGTGCAACAAAGGATGGTACTTCAAGAAAAAACATAAGAACACATAACATTGATGCTAAAGAAAAGTTGTAGTATTTTAAAGCATAAAATGATTGAAATTAAATGACTAAAAGGGAAACAATTAAAAAGTAAATGTGATGTGTACCTTGACTTACCTTTATCACTATATGGTTGTCTATTGTGTTTGTAGTTTTAATTGTGTAGGGCACAAAGACTACTTTTGACAAACCCAAGAATACAAAACTAAAGAGTAAATTCAAATAAACATAAGAAATCCAAGATAATTGGTACTATGTGGATAATATGTACTTGAAAATTTAGCAATTTGGGGTGACAAGTGTTATATTAGACCAAATGACCAAGTCAAAAATAAGAGTAAATCAGGTAACCAAAAATCCAAGGCTACTAAAGACTAAAAAATCAAACAAGTAAACCTCAAGTAAGAAAGGCAAACTCACCAAGTCAAACCAAGGATATATGTCAAAAAGGATGGTAATCAAACATTGATGTAAAATTAGTAACAAAAAATGGTAAACAACATTGATGAGTGAGCAGTAACAATCCTTATCTCACTAAATAATGTAAAAATGTACAAACTTAGGTGCCCATAATAGAAGGGTATTTAAAAAATGAAAAATGGTAAAAAAATAAGCAAAATAAGTCTTGTAATGTAGTTATGTAGTGTAAATAAGGTAATCCATAGTTTTTCAAACATGTGTTTTGCTTTAAGGATAGATAAAACTGAAACAAAGTAGTACTAGTATGTTTTTAAGAGGTGAAGAAGAAGGGATTAAAGAAGAAGGGGAAATAGATTTGGAATCACAATTTATTTGTCAAGGGGGGAAATGAAATGGGTGGAGGGGAGAATGAAGGAAAAACCAAGGTAGAATAATTCTTTATCAAAGTCAAGACACTCAAATTAGGTTTGTCAAAATAAGAAGACTATCAATCTTAAGGCTCTAAAGAACTTCTCTTAGCTACACAAGTCTTAGGTCAACAAATTCATTATATAGATCATCCCTTGAAGGCTATATGTATGAAAATTAAAATGAACCTACCTTCACACAATGTGTTCCCCATTTCTCAGGGCCCCTTATAGAGTCATCAATCTAATACAAAGATTGGGTACTTATGTGAGAAAGTAGGTATCACCATAGAGTTTGTTAAATTCTCATATTTTAATCTACTAGACTACTGCACCCCAATGGACCTTGACTCTATGTGAGGCCAACTATGGAGTTTGAGCTTCAATTAGAGATAGGATATATGCTTGTAATCATGTCTTTTGGTGTGATTTTGACTTTTGAGATTTGTATGTTGCCTTTTGTATATCATTGCCTTTTGTTTCAAATGATTTAGCTTTTAAATTTTTTGATGGCCTTTTTTAATCCTCCTCCATACAAATTTGGAAAACCAAACATGGGTGCTAAAGATTAATTTTATTTAAATACGTGGGAATTGGTTACTAAGAGAGATAACTTTAGAGAGCATGGGGTCTAAGAGTCTCATAAATTTAGGTAAAATAAAAGTGCTATCTTGACTTTAACCTTGTTTTATCCAATATGGAGTGAAAGGAAAGGAAATCAAGAGGAGTGACACATGGAACAATTTGAATTGCTTCAAATCATGTGACAAAGGGTAAAAAGGGATGCAATGACATTAAAGTGTGATTCCTTATCATGAGAATAATGGAAATAGAGGAAAACATGCTAACATAGATTGTTGTGAAAATTCCATCTATCAAAAGAAGCACAAGCTAAGGTTGAGAACAAGGATAAAAAACATGTTCAAGAAAAAGAATGACAAGATGGTAATTTTATGAGGAATGCCAAGTCCTATCCATGGTCTTACACTAAAACTCATAAAATAGAAAGTTGTGAGGGTAAAAAAAAGCATGTGAAAAATAAATGGGATAAGAAATATGTATTATGTGAGGAAATCTAGGTCCTATCCATGGTCTTACACTGCAACTCATAAAAAATAAATACAAGGGATGCCAAAAAGTGAGTAAAAAGAGTATGAAAAAAAATAATACTATGGTATGTCATGAGGAAGACTGGGTCTTATTCATGGTTTTACAATGAAACTCATGAGAGAAAGAAGAAACTAAAAGATAAAACAAGGACTAAAGGTTTGTAACAAGAGAGAATTGATATTGAGGGAGAGACTTGTATAAATAACCTACAAAAAAGTGTTAGATAAATGTGGATGAAAAGCATGAAAAGAAGGAAATGTTTAGGCAAAGTACTTTTTGAGGAATTATGCATTGTTGGGCTCTTTGAAAATATGGCCTTCATTGGTTTGAAGTAGGTAAGTTCTTGGACCAACAACATATTTGACTAAATAAGGACCCCACCATTTTTTGGGCATATTTAACTTCTTTATCATGAGTGTATTCTACTTTAAGGAAAATATCACCAACATTAAATGTGCAAATTTTTACACATTTGTTATGTTGTTTGGTAATATGAGCATTGTATTGGCAGTTATGCTAAAAGGGAAAAAGATGATGTTCATCAAGGACATCAAGAGTATGAAAGTGAGTATTATATAATTATTCATCAAGAATGATACCATGAAGATATATATGGATAGAGAGAAGCTCAACTTCCAATGGAATAATTGACTCAGAATCATAGACTAGAAAGAATGGCATTACCCTAGTGGCAGTATGTATGCTAATCTGATAAGACCAAAGAGCATGATAGAGGTGAATGTGATAATCTATGTAGGTTTCATTAATTATCTTTTAGATAATTTTGTTAGTGGCCTCAACTTAACCATTGCATGACAAATGATAAGGCATGCAAATTTGTGATTGATCTTGAATTTAGCATAAAGTTGTTTGACATCCTTATTTTTGAAATAACCATCATTATCTAAATGATAGTATGGAGAACACCAAAGTAGTAAATGATCTTATTAAGGATAAATTTGGAAATGGTGTTACCAGTGACATTAAAAAGGAGCATGTCTTTAACCCATTTGGTAAAATATTTGATAGTGGTGATGATAAAAACATGTCCATCTTGGGAGTGAGGTAATTTGATAATAAGATATAATCCCCACATGGATAATTGCCAAGGAGATTTTATAGTTTGAAGCTCAGATGGAGGTGAATGTATTAAATTCATCACGAAGTTGCAAGGATTACATTTTTAGTGAATTCAATTGCATCCTTTTTAAGAGTAGGACAAAAGTAACCCATACAGAGGCATTTATGTGTTATAGCATGTCCACTATAGTGGCCACCACAAATGCCCCCATGTGTTTGTTCAAGAAGAGGAAGGACCTCATTTTTCATAACATAATGGAGCAAGGTACCTTCAACATTATGATAATAAATAATATAATGTTAAAACACATACTTGAAAGCGTATTTATGAATGCATGTCTTTTCATTAGATCCTAAGTTATGAGGATATGTTTGATGTTCCAAGAGTTTAAATAATATATTTATACCATGGGTTTCATTGAATGGTAATAGCCTCGATGTGGTAGATAAGTGAATCTAGTGGTTGAGTTGAAGATGGAGATTTTCTTATTTGTATAAGAAAAGTAGGATTAGAAAGAACTTGGTGTGGATGAAAGAGAGAAGTTGAATAAGCAAGATAATAAACACTGGAATTTTGATCTCGATGGATATGATCAATGGTGAAAGAGATGAAATAGTTGGCAAGAATGGTTGCAATTTTATGATAGGTAATGAGATTTTCACTTTTGCATTAGTTATCACTATTGACTTGATGGCAAATAAGTTGAGAATAACCTAAATCATGAAGGTATTGAATATCTAAATTAAGAGTAGATCTCATGCCTAAGATTAGATCTTTGTATTAAGCCATATTATTGGTGACATCAAAGGTGAAGCAAAAATCTAAAGGTGTGATTTTGCCAATAGGACTTGTAAGAATGCGACCTACCCCAACTCCTTGATGGCATTTAGCACCATCAAAGTGAAGGGTCCAATTATCCTCATGTAAGTCAACATTAATTTTAGGTGGATCTTCGATAACTACCTTAGGTTTAGTATTGGAAGGAATAAAAGATTCATCAATATTACTTGCTGAAATATTAGTGGTAAAGTTATGAAATTAATATTTGAGAGAAATATACTGATTAAGACCTTTAGTGTAGATAATATTATCATCTAAAATACTATCTTGAAGGTGATTGGTAGCTAGGATAGGAGTTGTGTCAAGTTGATCAGCTATGACTTTCCATTTAATAAATTTTTGAGTTACAATGCAGAGATCAAATTTCATAAGGAGAACTATCCATTTGTCAATTATATCTCTAAGAAGAAAGGATTTGGAGAAGAAGTGATGAAGGGGCTTATAATTAATGATGACATAAGTGGTCTAGTATAGCATGTAATTTCAATTTTTTTTAGTGGTGAAATAGATGGTGAGGCAATCACATTCAAATTTTGTATAACGTTTCTCATAATTGATGAGGCATCGGCTAATGTGATAAATGCCATACTCTCTTCTAGTATCATCTTGTTGGGAAAGAATTGCCCCAACTAATATAAGTGTGGAAGAAGTATATAAAATTAAGGGTCAATCATTAGAAAGAGGATGAATTGTAGGTAGGTGAAGCAATGACTCTTTCATATTATCAAAATATTTTGACATGGGTCTATCCATTCTAAGGCATTACCTTTCTTGAGAAGAGAATTGATGGAGTGGATATGATAAGCCATTTTGGGGATGAATCATCTAATTACCCCAAGTTTGCCTAAGTATGTATGAATGTCAGTAATAGATCAAGGAATGGGCATGTTGATGATAAAACTAATCTTAGTGGGGTCAACATCAATACTATAGAGAGAGACTAGAAATCCTAATAATTTTCTAGATGTGACACCAAAGACATATTTGTAAGGATTTAGTCTAACTTGATATTTTAGAAGGCAGTCAAAGATGATACCAATATCTAAGAGATGACTCTTATGAATTTTGGATTTAGCAATGAGGTCATCCACAAGGTTTCACCAATTTTATGATAAGATAATGAAAGATATGGTTCATTACTCGTTGGTAAGTGGATCTAACATTTTTGATACCAAAGGGCATTTTGACATAGCAATAGGTGCCCCATTCTATGGTTAAAGTGGTCTTATGTTGGTTCTTGGGGGTAATGTGAATCTGATTGTAACTCGAGAATCCATCCATAAGAGAACATTTTGTAACCAACTATGGATTTAATGATGGCATCTATCAAAGGTAAAAGGAAGTTGTCCTTGAGACAAGCAAGGTTAAGATTATGAAAATCAATATAAATGTGAATGACCATAATGACCTTGTTTTGAATGGGAACTATGTTAGAAACCCATTCAAAATAGTCCATTGGTTTGATAAATTTAGCATTGAGAAGTTTGATGATTTCCTTGTGACATAAAGTAAAAACCTCAGGTGTAAATTTTTGTTATTTTTGATGCACAAGTTTAGCATCAAGATAATTAATGATGTTGTGCACCATAATGTTAGGGTCAATACTAGGTATGTCCTTGTAGGACAAATTGAAGTCCTCATGATACTTATCAAAGAATAAGCTAAAACTATCATGTTCAATAGGTGAGAGTTCTTGAGATATTGTAATTGGTCGAGGACGAGATGGAGTACCATACTCAATGCAAGTGGTTTCTTTGATAAGCATAACATTTCCATCTTGGAAATGGTATGGTGCATTAGGTAAAGAAGATATTGGATAATTTTTATGATCAATGCTAGTAATGAATTTGTTGAAATAAGGGGTTTTAGTTTTAAAATTTCCAAGTTTATGATGTTGTCAAGGAAGTTGAGGTTCTCAAGCATGAAGTATTTCAAGAATAGCTTTGTCACTAGGCAAGGTATGAAGAGGACCACAATAGTCAACATCTAATTTGAGATCTAAAATTTGATTACCATGGTAATCATACTCAGAATGTATTTGATGGACATCAATTACCTTGGCATCGAGTGTATTCTCAGGAGTAGGAGAGGTAGATGGATCAAAAGGGATTGGAGTGGCATTGGTTTCAGTGATAGGGGAAGGATCAAATGAAATTATTGGATATATAGGTGGTAAATAATATGTAGGAATTTTTTAAGGTTTAAAAGGTGTAATATGTTTTACCACCCAATGGGAATTAATAAGTGGAGAATTGGTAGGAAGTACATAACCTTTGGGATCAAAGTCACCATCTATAGAGATGGTATGGACATCTAGATGACAAGCATGAATTTGAGCTAAGGTTTTATGATAATTATATACATCCAAGTCTCAAGATTGATCTTGGGACATTATGCAATTATCATCATAAGTTGGATAAATTATACATGTTTGAGAGTTAAGGGGAGTTTCAAAAGTTAAAACCCCAATATTACTGAATGTATGAGGAGACATGATGAGTGGATCTAAAAATAATTTAGCCACTCCAAAATCATTTCAAGTGAAGGCATATTTAGGTAAAGAAGGCTCCTAAGCATTGCATAGAGGGGGAACATTAGTTATTTCATTAATAATAGGAATAATACGGTCCCTAGGTAATAAATAAGGAGGAAGCCACTATGAAATGTATGGAGGTATCTTGGTAGTATTACAAGTATGTTGAAAATCATTAAGTTCATCATCATTGGAATCTGTAAGAGTGACTTGTAAATTAGGATTCATGTTGATAAACTTGGGTAAATGAGAACTATTGATCTTAGGAATGTTATGAATATGATATTGAGATTTGGGATTAGGAAGTTGAATACTCCATGGGTTGGGATCAACTTCATGCTTGTATCATTTCTCATTGTGTAATAATTTAATACATCGGCTATTGGAAGAAGAAATGGCCTTCATTTAATGAGTCCATGGATGACCAAAGAGTATGTTGTAAGATAAATTTAAATCAAGGACCATATGCTTAGTTTGAATGGTCTTAGGTCCAATTTTTAATGGAATCCAAATGCAACCAAGTGGATTTTGATTTGTCTTATCAAAACCATGAAAGGTAAGATGGGTTTGCTTGAGATGATCCTTTTTATAACCAAGTTGTTGGATAATCAATAAGGATGCCATATTAATACTAGAGCCTTCATCAACTATAAATTTATTAATGAGGGTAGTATTAATGTCTATTTTAATAAAGAGTGGTAGATCATCAACACAAAAAATAATTTCATCATTAATCATGTCCTCTTCAAGAAATTCAATAGAAGGCTTGGAAGAAGGACACATATTTTAGATGGTATTGATGTTGGTAGGTTGAGATTCAATAGAAGGTGGCTATTCATCTATAGAGGATGGATGTTTAATTTTTTGTAATTGTTTCATAAGGAACATATGATGATAGGGAGAAGCATGAACCAACTCCATAAGTGGAATCTTACAAGGCATAGAGTTGAGTTCTTCAAGAAAGTTACAATGAGATTTAGAAGAACCAACATGAGTTTTAGGAGATAAAGTATATTTTGAAGGACTAGTGGTGGTTGGAGGTTTAGAAGGAGTAAGTGGTTCCTCATGGGCTTCTAAAGCTAGACTAGTAGTTGTAGTGTCTTTGAAAAGTTGTTCTTCTAAATATGGATTATTAGGTTTGGTAATGGAATCTTTATGAGCTATTTTGTGATGATAATTGACCTTGGTAGTGTTAACATATTAAGAATTATTATAATATTGGTCATAATTAGCATCAATGGTACAAACATCCTTGGTATTAGGTTGATTATTGGAAAAAGATTTTTGGTTATTTAAGGTAAAATATTTAGAAACCTATCATTTTTTAAAAGAAATGGTGTACTCTTGATGATGAAGGTTGATCATGGATTCATGATTAAATTAATCACCAAGAATTTAGGAGACAAAAAATTATGTAAGCCCTCTACAATATTCATGGGAATGACCAATGTCAGCATGGAACCAACAAAATTAATTAGGGTCATACCACTTAAGAGGATTATTAGGATAGGTTAAGGTCTAGAGGTTGGTAAGAGTTGTTTCATTTGCTACACAGAAAGTGGTGTGTGAGAAGATGAAGGGATGTTGGATTTGGAAACTCCTAGTTTGGTTTGTGGAGTATTACTAATGATAGCATTGGTAGATGTTTGAGAAAAATTTTATTATTAGGTTCAAATTGCTTTATGAGAAAATATTGATGTCTAGCTTGGTCAAGAGCTTCATTAAGTGTTTGGAGAGCAAAGGTTTGAATCTTATATTGAAGAGAAGGAGTTAAAGTGGTGAAAAAGAGTTTGAAAAAGTTATCATCAGTCATGTTATGGTTGTCTTTATGGGCTAATGATTTCCATATTTTGATAAATTCATGAGTTGATTCAGTGGGAGATTGCTTAGCATTGATGAAGTGGCTAAGACAATTTTTGGGAAGATCATTATTTTGAAACTCTTTAACTAAAGGATTGACTAGATCTTCAAGTTGAAAAATAGAACATTTGGGTAATTGGTTGTAAAATTCTAATACATCACCAGTGAAAGTTTTTACTAAGATTTTAGTAGTGGCAAAGGTATTAGTTTGGATCCACTCTTTATAAAGGTTTCCAAAGGCTTTGAGAAATGAGGCAAGGTTTTTAGTCCCATCATACTTGATAGTTTGACATATGTTACCAATATCAATGGAGATAATGAAGGGATTTAAATGCTCATTTTGAATAGTTTGAAGCATCTTATTATTCATTATGGGTTGAGGAATAAGATTTTTTGAATCATATTTAAAAGGTGGAGGAATATAATTGGGATTAGCTTGAGGATGGATAGCTAGAGGTTGATTATCCATATTAATCAAATGATGTTGAATTGCATTATTTTATTGGTGTTAGAGTTTTTTATTATGTTCATTTGCTAGATAACTTGGGAAAGAAGTTGAGTTGTATCAAGAGATGGGTTTGTATTGGTAGGATCACTCCCTAAATTTGTGTTAGGGGGAGGGTTATTAGAAGATGGATCATTGGTGGAATTATTGATTAAACTTGTGTCAATTGCTCCCACATTAGTTTGAAGGTTTTGAAGATGAAAAGTATCTTAGTATGTAGAGAAAGGATTAGACCCATCAACTTCATCTTGAGGTGATATTTTCACCATGTTACAGGTCATGGATGAAGGAGGGGAAAAGGTGACCCAAGAGTGATGGTGCTCTTGGGAGGAAAAGAGAGGAATAAATGAACATCCCATATAGTATATAAATGGATTCAACCTATCCAAGAAGATTCTAATAGGAGACTTCATGATGATTTGAGAGAAATAAACATAATGCTAAGAATGATAAATAAGGAAGGTATAAAATTGTACAAAGTCGACTGGGTTGACCTAGCACAGAGAATAGGGCCTAGAAAAGTGTACAGGGTCAACTAGGTCGACCTAGTACAACAAATAGGGGGAAATAAATAGTCTATAAGAGATTGTGTTAATAGAAATGATTATATACTGAGACAAGAATTTTTTTTTAAAGTACTTAAGAAAGAAAGAAATGAAATGAAACACATAATCAATTGGATCAATGAGGTTGATCTAATTGAGGCACACAACACAAAACCTTATACCAACACTGGCTAATGCAAGTTTTTGCAATAGAACATACAATTAAGCAAAGAGCAAGAAATCAAATTAGAAAGTAATAGATAACTAAGTGGTCAACATGAATGTTGATAGATTATTAGAGTATAATTTTAGATGTGATAAAAATTTGGTTGTAAGCAAGGAACTGGAAAGAAATAGAAGGATGGTTTCAAGATGTTTTCACTGAAAGGGATCTATATTGGTAATGGTACATGATTGGTATTAGGGCCTACCCACTCACTTCACACATCATAGTGATATGGTGTCAAGTGCCTAGCCAAAATATACCATTAATCACATGTTTATACTTGGCCAAAAAACCAAGTCAACTTCCCCCTTGGTGAAGAAATCCAAGTAGTAGGCCTCAGGTAGATAATTATTAAAATACTTTTTAGGATTTTTGATTTTGGTAGTGTGTGCATAAAATAAAAAATAGTGCAACTAAATGATATATTAAAAAACATGTAATTGGACTATGTGATCTATTCTATGTAGGCAATAAGAAATGAAAGTGTGAGATAATTACTAGCATATAAAGGTTAATTCCAACTTTGAAACATAGTACAATGTCAATTCAGTCGATAGTGTATGTAGAGAATCTATAAAATGGTCAAGGGTCACCTCTATACTATAGAATCAAAAATTTTGAAATTGAACTACATCGACAGAGTTGACCCAATTATCCAGACTATACACAAAATATATAACTATATCGATAAGGTTAACCTAGTTGACTATACAAGGGTAGTTTTAAAGACTACAAACTATGAAAAATAGAACTATAAAAAATGTTATAAATGATATAAAAGGATAGAAAGGAACCTTGGTGGGTTGGATGATGTAGAGAAGTGAGATTGTTATTGAAGAACCTTGTTTTGTACTTGCAAATATTGCTAATTATGTTGACTAGGTTGACCAAGCTTTGTAGAGACTTGTTGTTGAGAGATTAAAAATGTACAAGGTAAATTAGATTGACCTAGTAGTCTAAATTTGATGCCTAAAAGTGTACAGGGTTGACTAGATTACCCTAGTAGTCTGAACTAGAATTTTGGAAAACCTATACAAATAGAATAGAGTTATTTTGATGCAACTATGTTTTAAACCTGTGCACAAAAGTTATCATTATGTTGATATAATCGACCCATCATTGCAAATATATGAAAAATAAAATGATCAAATAAGTAAAGAAAAAATTTCAAGGGTTAGATTCACATCAAGTTCATGAGAATATATGCAATCATTAATGCGTCATGTTTATAAATCAATCCTAACTCAGAGAAGATAGATCATACCATCCACTTCCAATTAGGGATATTTTTGTTAAATGGGAACATGACCAATATGGGGATCCACTAGACCTGATTAGGGGATCTCTTACCATAGTACACTATGCTAGGGAGGGATCCAAAGCCTCCAGTCAAGCACAACCACATAATAACCCTAAGAGGGTCTTGAGTTTTAATATTTAACTTAAACTAATAACAAGTAAAACAAATCTAATCTAGTGCTCACCAAAGCTTGTGGCACAACATGAGGGGTTAGTAAACAATCAAAACATGTATAGGAGAATCTCAATTAATCTTAAGTGTGAGTAAGACCTAATACATGGAATATGAAGAGTATTATTCAAAGCCAATACTTATACTAATTCTATTTATTAGAGAGTGGAGCAAAGTTAGAGAATACTTACCTAAATATGAACGCATCAATACTCAATATCTCCCTTGGCCAATGGGGCTTTGAAAGAGGTTTTTTTGGTTTTTAAGGATCACTAAGAAAGGCAAAAACATCTAAGACTTATTCATAATACTAGATTCTCCAAGTATAAACCCTAAGGTAAGACTCCTCAAGTAGAATGGTGGAAGAGTAGATTGTAAAGAAGCATGAGTGAATAATAACTCATGATTGCATATTTAAATAATGATGAAATGATCTTGTATTTATAGGTGGATTTGACCCTAAACCTTTCCAAAAATCTTTATCGATAGGGTTGAACCAGTTGACATAGCATAATTTCAAATAATTATTCACTAGGTCATGAGCTAGGTCAACCAAATTCCAAACTAATTCCTAAGTGAAAATCACCCAAAATTGTACAAGGTCAACCCAATAAACCTAGCATAGATGACTAACAAAAGGGACTTAAAGTGAAGAAAAGAGGGATGGAAAGTGAAAAATACTGGAGGAGTGTGTAAAAGAGGAGTAATAGCTTAGGGAATGGTTTTCAGGTGATGGTTGGATTGGTAATATGTGGCAATATGGGACAAAAATCCTATGAATCACTAACAGTCTACCCACCCATTTCTTGATGTACCCTTTAAAGCATGCACTCAGAGAGATTGAGTATTGATGGGTTCTTGCAAGATGTAAAGCATTAGTATTTAATAAAATTTGAAAAAAATGTGTTCACCCAGTCGACCTAGCATAATTTTAGATAATTATTCACTAGGTCATGAGCTAGGTCAGCCAAAGGCCAAACTAATTCCTACGTGAAAATCACCCAAAATTATATAGGGTTGACCTAGTTAACCTAGCATAACCGATTGACAAAAGGGACTTAAGGTGAGGAAAAGAGGGATGAAAATTGGAAAAGATTGGAGGAGTGTGCAAAGGAGTAATAGCTTAAGGAATAACTTTTAGGATTTTGTTAGATTGGTAATATGTGGCAATAAGTTACAACAATCTTATGAAGCACCAATGGTCTACCTGCCCCTTTCCTGATGCACCCTTTTAAGGCATGCACTCAGAGAGATTGAGTCTCGATAGTTTCTTGAAAGATATAAAGCCTTAGTATTTAATAAAGTTTGAAAATATTATGTGTATACATATTTCATTATGGAGATTTATTCACATATTTTATACATGCAACTATATTCATTAGATATTATATTATTACTTGAGAAGATGAAATCATGAAATGTCAATGATGTTGTAAACACTTTAATCTATTATTTAGTTATGATTATATTCTACTTTGTATGTTATTTTGAGATGGAACTATTGGACTAACAAAAGATGAAAGTTGACATGTCTACTTAGATATTTTTGCATTTGTAATTGAAATGAAATAAATATGTATTTTTAGCCACTTATTGTGAAGTTTTATTTAAATTATAAAAATGAAAGCAAATTTGAATAATGAAGATATCATTAGTTTTAAACTTTATAAAGAAATTGAATTAAAATATGGCCTAATGGATAGTTTGATTTTAGTATTAAGTGTGTAACTTGATTACGATGTGTAAACATATAATTGAATTTATAGTGATGGAAACTGAAATAATGGTTGACTTGAATTTTTTTTTTGAATGATTATTGATTTTTTACATGGTAATACTATGAAAACTATTGCTTGAATGGAATCAAGAAATAACATTGAAATGACTTCACTATAATTTAGTTATCACATATGATTGGATTGTGACAAAATTATTTCAATAATTATTCTTTCTCATTAATAAACATAAGTAATGAACTAGTAAGAAAATTTTTGGGATGATAACTTGATGAAATAAATATAATAAAAATAAAATAAATCAAGCACATTTTTTTGGTACATGACTGGAAGGTTCTTACAAGAATAATAAGTGGGTTGATTCTATATATTGGCAAACATATAGCAACCATATATGTAAGAATGCAATTGAACATAAATAATATAAATCTAAGTGTAAATATGGAACCTAGATGTGAGCATGGAGTTTCAAAACCAAGACAATAACCAAGGGACCAAAAAATAAGAGTCACAATAACTTTCATCAATTATACAAAGTATGCAAAAATGCATTACATTTCAATAAGAGGGCTTGGAATAATATCCCATAAAATATAGTAGAGGATATATATCACATGTAACAAAGACTCGAGATAAATTTCAAAGAATAAAATCTCTCCTCAAATGAGCCCTTTACAATTTATAAGCAAAAAAAAAAGGAGAGGCATTAACCACTCTCTATTGATGAGTAAAAGAGTAAAAATCATTACTTGCACTTCTCATTTTCTAGTTTTTTTATTATCTCAAATTTATTATAAATATATCTTAGGTCACAAATGTTCTTGCCATCTACTAGCATGGTATGTTATTATTAGATCATCTTGTATACGCAACTGGTCTATAGCCCATGTTGCCTTTATGAAATCTAATAATCTATCTCAATCTTATCTAATTTTTGAATAGAGTAGCTTGGTTGTCCTTTCTAATTTATCTAAACATTATCTAGTCTCATACAAGTATCATAGTATTTAAACACTCTAATCTAGGTTTATGGATATTTTAAGTACCTAGTAAAGGGATGTATCTCCAAGCTAACTTATCAATTTGTAGTAGGTAACATATTTATTCCACCAATTAAAATCAAGTTGAGTTTGAGACATCTTAAAAATATCTTTACAATGGGTTTAATATTAAATAAGATCACCAATCTCAGTAAGATATCTAAATTACAAATAACTCTTTATTTTTTTCTCTTCATTTTTTTTATGCTTGATCAGATGGTATGAGATCAACATTAGGAACATTGATCTAATGGTATGAGACACTTTTTATTGGTGACATCATCATATTTAATTCAAAAATAGCTCATGTCAATTGATCCTTGATGATCAAACTAATTGAGATCCCCACTCATATTTAAAACAAAGCATGTCATTGATTTGATTATGTTAGATGGCTTAAGAATCTATTAATTATGTTTCCTTAGAGAATTATATTTTTTTGAGCCTTATAGATCAAATGGATAGACAATATATCCATAAACATGATCCAAAAACATGATATCAACATTAAATATCCTTATCATCTCACATCTTCCATGTGTCTCCTTTAAATTTTTAATTCTTTTTAGGTACCACATTGCATATCTTTTAAGCTTAAATATTAATTCCTTAGATATAATAGCTGGAGATCAATGTTGAATATCCTTGGTTTAACAACATGAGGGGTTTTTAATTAATGATGTCATCTTATTTGGATTTTTAGATCATGTCATTGGATATTAGGTAATCCAACGATGTGAGATCCTTATTGAAAAACTTTGCTTTTAGTCAAGGAAAATAATTGTGAGCTTTGAAATTTAATTATTTTGAATTAAATAAGGAGAAATAATAAGAGACACATTTGATTAAATGCTTAACTTATTTATAATCATATAAGGCTCGATTAAATATAAATTGGAAACCATCTTAGCCCGTTGATCTTTGAAAAAAATTGTTTAGTTTCTTCTAAGATCCATTATTCCTTAGAAAGCTTGCGACTTGAAAAGAAGTTGAGTTGCTTGTCAAGAAAATCTAAAACCTATCATAATAAAGGCATATTTTAATCAATTTTTTGGAAAATCACAATGGAATATTTATTGTTAATATTTGAATGTATGTGCATGATGCTTTATCCATTAGACAAAGAGTTAATGTGAAAACATTTGAAAGATTTAAAACCTCATAAAGTTTAATATTTCAAAATAGATTTATTCTATAAAAACTTAAGGAATCTACAAGTTTTCAAACAAATTTTAATGAAAAAATAGGTGCATCTCTTTCATCTACTTTCTTGTAGTCTCTTTTTACTTCTTTGATTCACATAGTAAAGCTATTCTTGAGCTTAATAAAACTCTTATCTTCATGACTTCTTTATTCCTTTGTTTATATGCATTCTTTTCTTGTTAATAACATAAATTTTATTTTTTATTCTTTTCAATTCATTAAAGACAGGCACATAAAATATATCTGAGTTTAGATCTAAATTTATTAATTGCCGATGAGACACATAACATTTTTTGTTTGCTATGTAATTCTTATTGGTTTCATAGTTATCATTTTTTATTTTTTGGCCACCCAAATTATTTATTTCCATTAAATGGAATTATTTTTATATTGGAACACATTTTACACTCATTATTTAATTGTTCAATCCAATGACACCTCTCTTCATTCCATTTTTATTATTAATTAATGTTTGCTCTACCCTTATGTCCTTTGCCTTCAAGATGGCCTCCACAAAATAGTCTTCAGGGATATTTCACTTTGTTTTTAGATTAGAAGGGGTAGATGAGTGCTTCATTCACCACATATTGGTGACTATAGTCAAGATTATATTTAGGTTTACTGGGCAAAGTCTTATGGTTATTTTGGGGAATATTTATTTCTCGATTTTCTATGATAAACCCTATATTTTACATGTTTCAATTGGTGGTGTATACTTGTTCCCTTTAAATTCCATACCTTGTATCACTAACCTCAAATGGTTCTGTTAAGTCCATAGGTTGTATATTCTACTACCAAATAACTTTAAATAATCACCTTGTTTTATTCATGTTGCTCTTGAAGTGGCTCTTTTGGCTCCAGGAACTGCTTTACCAATTCTAGTTCTTGTGGGTGTTGCACTAGTTCCTCTAATACCTATTTTTTGATTCTCCTGATGAGCTCAATCATTACCATCATCTCATCCTCAAGCCTCATAGTGATTCCTAGAAAGAAAAGGAGTAGATTTAATATATTTATAGTTGTTTATAATATGAATTGTATAACTGTGTGTGTGTGTGTGTGTGTGTGTGTGTGTGTGTGTGTGTGTGTGTGTGTGTGTGTGTGTTTGTGTGTGTGTAATATGATGGCACCTATAGACTCCCTTTTTTTAAAAAAATTATATGTTGTGCCTAAATAATTGGTATTTTTAAATTATATACTTTTACCTTTATAATTTTCTACCAAGAAAAAATTTTAGAATAAAAATAATTATAAGATTCATACATAAGCTAAAATAAACTCAAGCAAGAGCAAAATATTAATCTAAAAAATAAGAAAAGAAATCTAAATAAACCCATTGAATAGTTTGGAAAAGTAACTACTTTTATTAATTATGTCTTGCCAGTGGATCAACTTTTAAGTAATTACATTAAGCAACAAGCACTATAAAATTAAAAAAACATGAGTGATTCATACCTTCCAAACTCCCTCTTATTTTCAAAGTTAGCCTCTTCATGGGAATATACCTATTCTTGACTTATAATTTTCTAATCTAATCAACTCCTTTATACTTAGCTCTTTTAACTAGGGAGACCATTCCATCCACCTTGAAATGTTTCTTCATTAGAATCCTTAAGATCCTTCTCTTTTTGACATTCTTCTACTTTTTCTTCATCATATATGGTCTCCAAAGAGAAAAAATATTGGAGAAATACAAAAAGCAAGGCTTTATCATTAGTATAAGGAATAAAAAAACTAAGATGAGGAAATGACTTCTAAATTTGGGGTGAATCTTCATTGAACTATAATTTTGTTTCTATGTCCTTTATTCATCATTCTCTTCTTTAGCTTCTAAGGAAACCAATAACTCATGCAAGATGTATTCCTCTTCAAATAATGTCTCCATGATTTGTGAATACCCCATTGTTAGTTTTTTTTTAGGTGAAGCATTATGTTTAGGCTCAATCCCTTCTCTATTATACTAATATTCTTATGAATCAATCCATGATGATATTTATAAATAATCATCCATATCAAACTTATTTTGTTTTGTTTCTCTTTGCTCATGTTGAAGGAAAAAACCCACTATTCATCACTTCATTACTTCGATAATAAGCTAGGTTTTTTACTTTATCCTATTTTATTTTCTATTTTGGGGGTATTGAGGCCTAATATTAACATGAAATGGTATATAATGAGTATTTTGAAATTACATAGGGCATGTGGGAACACTTCAAACATCAATTGAATTTTTACATTAAGGGCGTGGCATACCAAGCTGATTTTGGGCATTTTGGACAACAAGCTAACTTTTGAAAGCCATAAACACCTTAAATAATTCACATATAAGGATTTTAGTGTCAACTAATGTATTTATATCAAAGGATGCACTAGGTGGTATGTTAGGTGGGCTCATTTACATATAGGTATACTAGGGAGCTCGAAGGAACAAGGATATAGTGGGTATAGGATCTATTTTTCTAGCTTTTTTGGGATAATTTTCAACCATTACAATAAAATCAAAAGTTTCTAGAAGAGTTATACCTCTTAATGCTTGTATCATTATACCTAAATCATAGACAAAAGCCTTAAAATCTTATAAAAATTCCAAACCTGATGATGTATGGGCCTCTATAGGTATCCTATCCCATGTCCTTTTGAATCAAAGGTTGAAATCAATAATATGCTCAAAGATTTCCCTCTTTATTATAGCTGAATTTTCAATTAGAGTCAAATAATTTATCCTTTACTTGAATAAATTTTACAAATTTTCACCCAACTCATCCCATGTTGAAATTGAGTTCATAATCAAACCTTTGAACTATGCTTGATATTTTCCTTTTATATAATAATAAATTAGCCAAAGGGATACATTAGGTTCTATGACATGATGGATTGTGAAAATATTTGAGACATCTCTAGTATGGTCTATTGGAATGATATAGCCATATACATAGAAAAAGGGAATAATTTTCAAGGTAGTTTATGGAATATCATTCTATTGAATCAGATTTAGAGAACTAATATTATTCCAAGAGACAAAATGTAGAGTTCTTGGATTGGCCATAATATTAAAATTTAATTTCAAAAATAAAATAAATCTCAAATGGGAACGGTTTTCTTGCTTGAGTATGGGCATTTTAATCGATGGAGTTATCAGGGGATGGAAAAATACTTTAAAAAGGAAATAAATGTGACATTCTCACCAAATATCATATTTTAATATAATTCAAGAGGATTTGAAAATGATTCTAAAATATAAAATCAAATTTTTGTCTCATCGATCATACCTAAAACTATTAATTATCCATTATGTCTGGTTAGTTTCACCCACATAATAGTCAACATGTGATTTCTTGCCAATCTACCTAAGCTAAATATTGAAATGAAAACTTGCAAGGGAAAAGAGTTAGAGAGATACATGAAATAAAAGTGGTGATGCACTAGATTAATAAGTGGGTTGATTCTCTATCTTAACAAACATAAATCAATCACCTTTTTAACAAGGAAATTAAACACAACTTAAATAAATAAATTCAAAGGGAAAGATACAACTTGAATGTGAGCATGGAGTTTTAGTATCAAGACAATAGGCAAGGTACATAAAATTAAGAGTCATTATAGCTTTCATCAATTACAAAATGTATGCACAAATGTATTACATTATAATAAGAGGGCTAATAATAATCTTACATAATCTATAGTAGAGGAAGATACTACATACAACATGTACTTGGGCTGAATTCTAAAGAATCAATTCTCTCCTCAAATGAGCACTTTATACTTTATAATAAAGAAACCAAGAGAGTCATTAAACACTCTCTGTTGATGAGTACAAGAATAGATAAAAATACTTTCTTGAATTTTTATTTTTGTAGTTTTTTCTTAAGTAATTTATCTCAATAATCAATATCTCTTAGGTCACAACTCTTCATACAAATCATTATGATAGCTCAATATGGTCTTATTATATCATCTTGGTGGTTTATAACCCATGCCAATTTTATGAAATATACTCTTGTATCTCAATCTCACATGCCTTCTAAAAAGATTAGTTTAGTGGCCCTTTCTCCCTTATCTTAACACTGTCTATCACAAAGAAGTACCCTAGTATTTAAACACTCTAATATGGGTTGATGGATATTTTAATTACCTACTAGAGGGATGTAGCTCTAACCTAATTTATCAATTTGTAATAGGTAAAATATTACTTTCATTGTTTAAAATAGAGTTGAGTTTGAGAGATACTACAAATAAATTTGCACTGGGTCACCAACCTCAATAAGAGATTTAAATTTATGTTCATCCCTACATTTTTACTTTATATTTTATTTATGATTGATTAAACAGAGTGAGATTAGCATGAGGACCTTGATCTGATGGTGTGAGTCACTTTTCCATGTTGGCATCATCACCTTTTTTAAAAAATAACTCAATTAATTTTATTCTTTATTATCAAACAACTTAAGATCCTTGCCTACCTTTAAAATAGCTCATGACATTGATTTGATTAGATCAGATGTCTTGAGATTCCTACTATGAGCCTTTGAACATGTTTCTTTAGAGGATTATATAATGTTTGAGCCTTATGGATTGAATATCTAGAGATTAATGTTATGGATACGATCCAATGGGATGAGATCAACTTTTAAGATCATGATTAGCTAACATTTTCCACGTGTCTCTTTTAATGTTTCAATTCTTTGTGGGTCCCACCTTGTAAAACTTTTAAGTTTGAAGCTTAATTATTTAGAACTTATGGTTGGCGATTAATGTTGAATACCATTGATCTAGAAACATGAGGGCTTTTTAGTACCTAGACAATAGGTAATTTTGGAATCATTTTGAGTAAATAATTTGCACCAGGTAATGTACACCCAATGAAATCTAGGTATGTTTTCATTTCAACATTAGATTTTTTATATATTTAATCTAAAAAATATAAAATAAAATATTTTATTACTTTCCCATTGGTTAAAGTAGAATGACATGATAATTTTTATGTGGAAATGTTGTATTTTTCAATTAAAAAAATAAAATTATTGACACTATCCAATAAAATCACATGAAGCATCAATATTAAATATCAATTACAGTCCCAAAATATAAAGGGGGGACAATGACAATGATAAATAACTTAAAATTAAATATCAACTATAGTCTCAAGATATTATTTGCAGAAGTATATGGAAATGATGAATATAAAAATATATTTTGTATGTCATTATTTTATGTAATTTGTATCTTCTATAAATCACTTTAAAAAAAAATTAATTTCATTTCATTTTTATTAAATGTTATACCACTACATATCTGATGTGTTTAACGATCACATTTACTTGTGTATGTAAAGTGATCTTTAAAAAAATCAAGTTGGGTAAGATGATCTTAAGTTATTTTAATATGAGGACTTCAAATTTGGGGTGTTTCCCATTCATAACAAGTGAAAAAAATAACATGGAATATTAACTTATCCATCCTCAACTTACAACCTTTTTAATTTGTAAGCACAAGCAACATGTTTTATCGAGAAGGAAGGTATAATTGACAAGGATGAAGACTTAAAATTGGAGAATAATCATTCTTGTATCTCACATTATTAACCACTTAAAAACATTATATCCACCTCATTATTTTCTTCAATGTTTTTTCCATTGAGTACTTGCTATTGAAATTAATAATGTAGCTTCCATTTATCAATCACTAGTTGATATATTATAGAAAAAAGACCATTGTAACAAGGTTTTATAGTAAGTATGCAACAAACACTATCATATCATGTCATACACATATGTACAAAGCCCCTTTTATATGTTTTATTTCATCTTTAAAATGATAATTTTATCATCTTCCATATACTTATCTTTTACAATGATTACAAGGACTGGGCACATAGCACCCTTGTTCCTCTATATCGTAGGTATTAAATTTGCATCATGGATCTTTTTTATTAATGAAATCATAAAATTTTACATTTTTATCTCACATCATTGGATGAAAAAATATACAACAATGTGAGATCCCCACTAGAAAGATTTACTTTTATCCCAAAAAAAGGTTGTGAGATTTGAAATTTAATTATTTTGAATTGGATAAAGAAATATAATAAGAGACACAATTAAGTATGTATTGTTTATATTATTTATAATCATATAAGTCTTGATTTAATTCAAACTAAAAATCATCCAAACCTATTATTTTTTTGAAAAAATGTTTTTTAAATTAAGGGTAAATGCTTTTGACCAGAGCTATGAACTGAGAAACACTTTTGACAAGAGATATGAATCAGATGTAAGAATTGATATTTAATGAAGCTCAACAAATAAAATCAACTTTCAAACAAATCCTAAAAAAACATGAACACTAGATCAAACATCAGAAACAACATTCCATTAGCAAACAAAACCAATTTTTTCATGTCTTTACAAAGAGTTGAAAATAATAAACTATAAAAATCATGGATCCAAATCCTTCTACCTCAACAAATAATTTGAAAGATATACTAAAAATAATCACATCAAATAAAAACAACAAACATGGCTTACAAATCCCAAAAAAGTGAAACAATCCCAAACATCAATCTAACATTTCCATGAACTCTTCAAGAGATAACCTAATATGCACATGATTGCCACATAATTTTGCCTTTACACATGCTCTTCCCTACTTGGCCCCATGGTCACAAAATACATTAAAATCCAACCATAACTATATGTAAAATGACCCAAATCTTCCCATATTTGGCCTCACATACCATAAAAAAGATGAGGGCAATAATAAGTTTGGCCCCAAAGTCACAATATACATTTAAATCATTCATTGGGTTGTTAAAACCAAAACATTATATACTTGGCTACATAAATCATGACCTAAAATCCTCACCCAATCTTAAATTATAAGGGAACAAACCTAGGTAATAGATAAACCATTTATAAAAATCTATAGGAGGGTTTCCACAAAAAATAACTAATCATAAAACCCCTAGCTATATATCCTTGCTAAAAACCATCAAGTAGCTTAAAAACACAAGGAAAATGACAAATCTAATAATGTAAACTGCACAAACTTATAGCCATAGTCTTGAAGGAACTTGAACAATCCTCCTCTCAGAGACTCCAAAGTGCTTGGAGGGAAACATCCACTACCATTATCTCTAACCAGATGGGATAAACATGAAATAATGGAACATTTACCATGAGGCAAAAATTTATAAGTAGAAACATTTTATACACATGCATTGATCAAAACACCATCATGGACACACCCATTAACCAAAAATCACCTACATAAGGGAATTTGCCTCAAGGGTGAACACACACTATGAATAATAAATAAGGAACACATAGTGGGATTTAAAAATATAAAAACACACATTTATCCAGACCTCAAACTTGATAACACTCGACTTGACCCTCACTGAGAACCAAATGCAAAAAATAGTTTCCTTTAACCAAAAAGTTTGGGAATGACACAGACCACTAAAACAAGATGCAATCACCACCACACTACACAACCTAAGGTTTTAATATAAGGATAGAGTATGAAAAGCACCCTAAAAAAAGTGTCTTTAGCTACTTCTAATATTTTCTATTCTTTGGAAAGCTTATGACTTTTTAGGAAGTTAAATTTCTTGTTAAAAGAGCCTAAAAATTATCACACTGAGGGCATAATTTATTCCATGGTTTGTCTATTTCCAATCATCACATTAAAGTGAATGTGTGATTTCTACTCTCTAAGCATTATATATGGACTTTAGTTACTTTATAGCCTTGTATTCTCACAAACCCTAATTATTTATACTAAGGGTAGAGCTAATGCTCATTTCCTATTTCCTTACTCATAATTATTATAATTCTATTCATTATGCTAATTATCACTAAATTCAATTATTATTACACCTAATAAGGACCACAGAGAGAAACCCATTAAAATAACCTTCTGCTTTACCCCTTTACATATAGGATTTAAATTTTGAGGATAACACATTTCCTAGATACCACTTTCTTCCAAACCCTATGACTTGAATGTAGATTATTACTTATGGACATTTGGATACATGTTAGGGATTCTAATGGATTTAAATAAATATTTTTTCCAAATCACACCTTATACTTACTTATATCTATGTTCCTTTGGCCTCTATCTCTACTTTTTTTATTGAAAAGAACTTTCTATTAATTTAAAAGAAAAATTAGTAGTATAATGCTATTCATATAAAAAAAAGGTGGAAAAGTCACACCTCAAATACTAGACCAAGCTATAAAAATCCTCAGGAGAAACCAAAGTCCAAAATAACTAGCCACATGTGGCCAATAAACATAGCTAAATTAACTCAAGTGCATCTCAACCAAAAAACTATAATAGAACAACACAAACATCAAGGAATAAACTAAGCACCAGCTACAAACATGGTGTCTAAAGGAGGAGGTGGAGGTGAAGGGTCCTAAGGCTTCCTTAGCCATACTGAGCTAGGGATCTTCATCAATAGGGAGGGGGTCCCAATCATCAACTTGTTTTTTACTATTAGCATCATTATACAAATCTTGGAATGAGGGAGATATGGCTAGCTCTCAATGTGAGAACTTGTCCTACTGAGGGGGTTTCCACCCCCCCCCCCAACCATCACTGTCTCTACATCTATCAAATCCTCTTAGAGGATATGTCTAATGAGAGTGAGGAAAGGAGCTCCTCAAACTTTGATACCTCTAGTTGTGATAGTGGTGATGCTTTCCTTAAACCTATGACCCCCATAAGGAGAGTGGCAAGGCAAGGGATTAGGTGGCTCATGATTAATTGCACAAAGAGCATTTCCCTAGTAGTCTAGGATAACCTACAGATGATTAAGCTTTATCCAAACCTTGTCTATTTGACTCTAAATCTGGAGGGTAATGTTATAAATCATAACAACTTTATTAGTTATAGAAATACTTTTTTACATAATCTCATTATTAAAACATCCTTGATTTCTATATTTCCAAATCTAAAATAAAATATCAGTATGAAAAATCTACCAAAATCTATTGTATCTTGCAGGTAAAAGTGCATAGTCCCCCAAGAGAGACATTTTCCAAGTGAACATCTTAGGCCTAAAGGGTTTGAAGGGGTATGAATCCATCTCTAGGTTGACTGAGCATGTGGGCAAAACAAAAGGAGGTGTTTGATGGTTTTTAGGTGTTGGCATGCCAATCAAGTGGGATTAAGAACCCCCATGTGCTTGAATCAATTTACCATTGGCAAACACTAGTAGAGAACACACCAAAGGAAGTGAGCCTTTTTGGATTCAATATAAGTTTTCCAAATGTTATCAAACCTCTTGGCCCAAACTTGATGAAGGGATTAGAGTCACCATTGGTGATTAAGATACTCTATGTCAATGTGACAAGGGGATAATAAATTGTATCTTGATCAAGGAGAATAATGGTGTAATGGCATGTCCATAGGCCAATAATAGTCCTTCCACCATGACATGAGAGAGGAAACTTTGATCTTGTGTAAATACTCATCAGGCATGGAACTCTAGATTTTAGACATGAATTTTGCATCTTCCTTGTTAAGATAGAATTTGGCCTTTAGCATAGACTAAATAAGTTAATCCCTAGAGAATTAATAGAATATATCACCAATCATGAGAATGCCCTTCTTAAATAACCATAAGCTTTTGATCTAAGGGACCATGGTAAAGGGGACATTGTGAAAGGTCAACTAACGAAACCACCATAATGACTGGGAGTTTAGAGAAAGACTGCTTCTAAACCCCTTCCCCACCAAAATAAGGTGAGGTTTGAGATTTTCCCAGGCCTTTAAGATAATCTACATGAGAAACATGCCCCAACATTGATAGACACTAGAAAAATAAGCATGATGTGAAAGCCTATGCATTGATAGGATTTTTTATAGAGAGGACATCCTTGAGAAATGAAGTGTTGTCATCAAATTTTTTAATCTTCATCAAATTTTAGGCTTTACATGATCCATTTGGATGCAAGATTGGTTCCCTAAATCTTTATGTCAATAAGCCCTAACCACCATCTTATTTAGTGTGGCAATAGATGGCCCAGGAGACTCAATGAAAGCCCTGGTTGCATTCAGAGTTAACCAATAAAAAATCTATTAGGGCCTTCTTAATATTCACATAGGATGAATTTGAAGTTTCCCAATAAGAATAATAGTATACATGAGTAGCAATGAGCACCTTAGAATAAATCTATAATTTATCAACCAAGGTCAAAGGCTTAGTCATCTAGAAAGAGATTTTTTTCTCCACTTTTTGGACCATATAGGACCACAACTCTATAGGAGAGGCTCTAAAAGCAAAATTAATGCCTAAAAATTTAAACTAGACCCTTGGAAGGGTCCATTTCCACATATATCCCTCTAGCTAAGTAGGTTTGGGTGACAAGGATTGGTAATAGCACTGGGTCTTACGCCACTAGATAGATGACCTAAAATCAAGGAAAAAAATATCTAAACATTCCATGGCATTCTTGACATAGCTTTCATCCTCCTATAGGGTGAGAAAAGAGTCATCAACAAAGTGCCTATTGATTAATTGGTGGTTAAAATTAGGTAGAGAGATCCCTTTTGCCAGCCCTTTGGAAGTATAATTAGCCAAAAGATAGATAAAACCTTCATCAACCAATACATAAAGTGAAGGGGCTAGGGTAAAACCCTACCTAATAGACTTATGAATCTCAAAAGGTTAATACTAAGAGCCATTGATAATGATATAGGTCCCAACATCCTAAAAAAACATATTGACATTATGAAAAAACTTGGGGACAAACCCTAGTGCATGTAAAATGGTAATTATAAAATGCCATTCAATAAGGTCATAATATTTCTCAAAGTTAATCTTGATGAATAAGTCCTTTTAGTTGGATATTCTATCCATTCCATACCCTCCCAAACAAAAATTACATTATCCAGAATATATTGATGTTAAATAAACCTAGTTTTCTCACTTTACTAAATTAAGGGAAGTAAGTGCTTAATTCTAAGAGACAAATATTTGGATATGAATTTTTAAGACACATTCAACAAATTAATAGGTATTTATAATTAACTCAGGATTCCCTGCCTTTGTGATGAACTTGATATTACCTTGATTGATGAGGTGGCCTAAAGAATTGGTTAAGACTACTTCAGAATAAACTCTATGGAGATCAGGTCTAATCATGTCCCATAAGGTTTGATATAATTCATAGGTAAATCCATCAATGCCTAGGGATTTATCATATTTCATCTACATAATAGCTCCTTTAAGGTTGTTAACACTAAGAGCTCTATCACAGGCAACTTTCTAAGCTTTTGATATCTTATAGGGGACCACATCAAGGCTAGGAGAGGGAAACCTCATGAGAAGGTGATGACATTTGCATTGAAAAGACACCATGGTAGTGTTGGAAAAATTACTATAAGATATTCAAAATCTTGGTAAGCCTATTAGAAGCACTTCTAATGGATTTAATTTTGTCTATAGCTTGACTTGATCTAAGGAGAGAAAAAAATTCCTTGGTCACTTTGTCTCCTACCTTCAACCAATACATCCTTGCTTGGATTTGTGTTCCTCTAGCCTTATAATCCTTCATAATTTGGATCTTGTGCCTCCACATGGGTACCTTGAGTCTAAAAATGAGAATTTAAAGGTGTAACTTCTAAATCCTATGAAACCATGAGTTATTCATAATTTTTAGCATTCTAAATACACTACCTAAATATATCACTTGTTTTAAATAGATCCATAAGAAGGAAGTGGTGTGGATTATATCTCCAGACCACCACTCAATCCAACCAATGTCCCATGTGGGCCTAGGGGCCAAATTCAAAATCCTAGTGATATGTTTCATAGTCCTCTCATGTTTGAGGTAGATAGTGTTGAGGTAGAATTAGGAACTCTTGGGTTTCACTTAAGGATAGGTACAATGTATGTAAAATTAGATGGGGTGGTGGCTAGATAATAAATATTCTAGAATGACAGACATAGGTCATCCATTGACAAAAATTAACAATAAAAGGTCTTGCTCAACTAGGAAGGAAAGATCAAGGCATTTGAGGATCCAATATTCACCCTAATGAAAATTGGACTAGGTGAACCATGGGGAATTAAAATCACCATGTTTTTTATGATTTGGGTTGAAAACTCCAAGTTTATTTTTTAGGTATAACTAAGCTTCCCATTCTCTTTCAGACCATCTCATGGGAAGGCAAATTTCTTTGTATTCCACTAATTAAATCATGTTAAAGTCACCAAACAAAATCTAATGCACATATGGGAGGGAATAAACTAACCATATCCAAATTAAGGTGCACTTTATATCATCATTAGAGGCATAAAGATGACAAGGCCAATGATGCGATTACCAAAGTCAAAAAGAGTCAAGACCACTTGATGGGTGGGGTTCGAACCCCAAAAATGATATTTTAAGATAAGTCAAGTGTTATTAGGGTGAAAACTCCCCCACCCTGCCAAACTCAAGAAAGGTAGCCTTAAAAATGGCCCCAGGACATATAGTCTGAGCCACAGAATGAAGTAAAAAATCCAAAAATTTTGAATTCTTTCATGTAAAGAATTTTCATGTGAGCAAAACAATGACAACCATTCCTGACTGTATACATATGATTTGAATCAATGAGTAATCAAACATTCCAAGAATAAAATATCATTGGGAAACATCTAAATTCATATCATTTCCCTCAGAGAGGTCTAAGAGGGCTACAAAATGATTGAATGTTGAGCCTGGAAGGAAAAACTCTCTGAAATTGAAGGGTTACCTTTTATGTGGCACATAATCCTCATCTACAGAGGGAGAGGGACTACATGAGTGGCACATGATAGCTATATAATTAAGGGCTAAACTACCCATATTTATATACAAATCATTCACCTATAAAAGGGGTTATGATAAAGGAGTCATAGGGATGGGTGATGGCAAAGATATAAACTAAGCTACCACTTGTGGTGATTAGGAAATAAGAGGTGGGGGTTTAACTTGAGGTAGTATAAAGGATTTACTAGAAGCGATTAAGGAAATTAGACCTCTTAAGGGATGAGATACAGCTAGATGAGGTCTATTATTACCATGGGTAGTGATATTCTTCCTACTAGAAACTATGGTCCACTCATAAGAGGATGGGGATTTTATCTCAGACCCACTTTTTATCCTGAGAGACTGTATGGTTGGGGGCCATTAAGGTAAATTTATTAACCATGTGATCTAAATGTTATAACCTGAAATAAGTGTTTGGAAGGTTAATTTAGAAGATAAATTGAAATAAATGGTTGTTGCCAACTTTAATGTCAATGAATTCTTTAAGATCCTTGGCTAGGTCAATGTAAACACAAACCCTTCTCTGGAGAGAAGCTGCATAAAAATTTTATTGTTCATGAAAGATAACGCATCCCAGAGGCTTGATAATCTATTCAACTAAATTCCACAGAGGCAAAGGTAAGCCTAGAAACTCTACACAAACTAGGATTTTAAGCTTCGCTTATTATCTCTACTTCTTTTTAAGTTTTCATTCTTTGATATGAGATTCATTATTTAAATTTTTCATTACGAATACTTTTCTCTAGATTGTGTTACAATTATGACACTATTTTTTCTCTATGTTAGTGATACACACATCTATTACACTACACCCTGTGACAATATTGGATTTTTTCTTCAGATATGTAACCATCATCCTCACCTATGATATTCTCCTCATCTCTTCTAGTCATTTTGTATATTAAATTAGAAATGCTACCTCAAGAAACCACCCAACATTTTTTACATATTGTGGACCTTTTTCCTATCATTTATTAGCCAGGAGGACTCGAAATCAAGTTGGTAAAATTTTAGCATACTATTGGAGTTTGATACTAGGGTAACTTGATTACAAAGTGAAATATGCTTCATTGCATATGTTATTTAGGATAGTTTATTTTTTAATTTTACTTTAAATATCACATTTCCTTTCAATATTTACTTTAAATTTTTAGACTCTTATATTATTATTTTCTATTTTCAGTTAATAAAATTGGATTAACACTTTTTAGTTCTATGACATTTTTTTTATCTTTCCTTTAGTTAATGCAAACTAGGAAATTGGATAGTTTATTTAGGCTTGTATTGAACCCTTTAAGTGTTAGAGTGTCTAATTTTCATCACTTTTCCCAGAATATAGTGTGTATGTCGATTATTTCATTTACAATATTGCATGGGAGTCTTTCACCCCAATATTTTGTATCCACTATATTGTAATACCAATTTATGGTGAGGTACTTATAAATACTCATACATGGATTAAGGTTAGATAAACCATATATAAATACCTTATTAATTTATGAATGATTATATTAATCTCATAAGTGTTATTTTATTTTTTTGAATGGGTTAGCCAGGTTTAAATTGTTGTGTGTATTGTGAGTGCACCATTATTTTATTTATGTTGTATTTTAAGATTAAGTTATAATTTATTCTCCTATATATATATATAATTTTATTTAAAAAAATGTTTTATAGGTTTCAAGAGTCAACATATTAGTACCCAAATACTCATATCAAAAATATCTTTTATGTGTCTTTACATTAAAATGTGTATTCACACCATGTACTTTATGGCTAAACAAACACCTCAAAGTGATAAAAATGTAGCCACATAAAAATGACTCCTATAATTTATTTGGTGTTATTTTATACATATGTTTGGTGTATTTTTATATGTAAGGGTGATAGGTCTATATTAATCATTATTTGATTGTTATGTTAACTTTTATGGCTTAAAACCTCCTTTTTCATGTTGGGATCATTTTTAGTGTCTTTACGCTTGTTAGGACTATCCATATGGCCATGGGTTTGTTATTTGTACCAACCCTTTATTGTATGGGCCCATCTTCCCCTTTTCTCCTTTAATATTTCTAGGCATTGGAAGCCAACCTATATGTAAATATCATAAAGTTTATATTCAATCCATTTATCATTAATTACACTCAATAACTTCTCATTTACTAGCTAGCATTCTATTGTAGAACATCATTTCTCTTATGAAATTCTTATTATGCAATTTATGTCTTTTGATATATTTGTTCCAATTTGAGGGGCATAATAAATTAGGCTATTTTTCCAACATGGATCCTAAACATAAATTATTAACATTTCATATTTTTATATCCAACTCATTATAAGAGGATATGAATTTAAGCACATGAAATTAGGGGGAAATGATGAAAGAACATAAATAGGTGAACATGTATGGTGAATCAATTTGCAAGCTAAAACCATAGTTCATGAGTGTGTGTACAATATTGGTATCAATTCAAGAGAATTTTTATAATCCTAGTAATATTAAATGATCATTTATATATTTCAATATGACACAAATGGTAGCTTCATATGCACATTTCTAGGTCCATGATGTAATGATAGATTTACTAACAACATATGAATAAGATAATACTCTTCCATTATCATTACTTAATTGCATGTTTGATTTAGAATTTAATCATACTTTTTATATTTCATTTTACATGCTTATGATACTTAATTTAAGATAGATGTATTTATATGCATATAACCATAACTTAAAATATAATCTTTTGGTTGTCAAATTATGTTACCTTCTCCAAATCATAATTGCAACTAACAAATTCACTACTTTATTATTGGAACCTATGTGATAAATTTCATTTATTAAGTGTTTTAAAATATTTTATATTTTAAAAAAAATGTTAAGGATTTTATAGTTTATATTGTTCTACAAATCATTACATGAGAATATGCATATTATAATGAAGATAATATTTTTTAATATAGATAACTACTTAAGATAGGTTAGTATTAAGGAGAATTTCTACTTGTATATAGCACTTGAGGGAAGTTATTATTATTTATAAACTTTTTATAATGTGATTTTAGTATTTGGTTCAATTTAAGCAGTCAAAATACATGTAAAATATGATTAAAAAAATGCATAATTAAATATTCAACTAAATATGTAAATAGCTATGGGGATTCAAAAGATCTTATCTTACATATTTATTAGAAGTTAATTAGACATTTTTATTAAATTTTACATGTTTATGATATTTAAGTTGAGATAGATGTATTTATATGCATACACCCATAACTTAATCTAGAATCTTTTAGTTGTCAAATTATGTTTCCTTCTCCAAATCATAACTTTAACAAAAGATATCATTACTTTATGATTGGACCATATGTGATAAATTTCAATTATTAAATGTTTTAAAATATTTTAGATTTAAAAAAAATGTTAAGGATTTTACAGTTTATATTGTTTTGCAAATCATTACATGAGAATATGCATATTAAAATTGAGGTAATATTTTTTAATATAAATAACTATTTAAGATAAGCTATTATTAAAGAGCATTTATACTTACATATAGAATTTGAGGGAAGTTATTATTATTTATAAATTTATTATAACCTAATTTTAGAATTATAAAGGATCTAGTTTTAATTAAGAATTCAAATTACATATAAAATACAACAAATAATGCATAATTAAATACGTAAATAAATATGGGGATTTGAAGGATCTTATATTTTTAATGCATCTTCATAAATTTGTCTTCATAATTTAGACCTATATTTTTATAAATTTGTCTCCATAATTTAAACCTAAAAACATGCAACCAACACCAATTGAATGATCCCTTATAAGTGTGAGAAATCTACCTAGACCATTTTTATACTTCTAACCAAGTTAATCCTTGTTAACTGCTCCAAATGTGACTGAATTCTCTAGTATAGTTCACCTCTATATCACCTTATAACATGTACATATGATTTGATACTTGTATACATGTAATAAAATGAATTTACTTGACTTAATTTTTTAAGCAAAACCAATTGGGGCTTATTAAGCCAATATAATTGGAAAAATATGTTGATAAACATACATTGAATAACATATATAACTTCAAAACTTTCACCAAAATTATTCCACAATAAAATGCCATCCATAAAATGATAAATTTTCTAATGATTGATTGATCAATTAAATTAACTACAATATTTGTCTATTTATGAGTGTTTTTTAAATAAAATTCAATAAAATTGATCCCCATATTGACTTTAAATAACTAAAAAATAAAATAGGATAAAGAGGGAGACATGTGCACCCAACTGAAAGGGGACCTAGAGGATAAGATAATCCCAATGGATAAGGATTTTAAATTATAGAAGTTGACAAGAGGACAAATATCCCCAAATGTGAAATAAACTAGATATACATAAATAAATGCACCAACATTAATAAAATAATGCCCAATAAAGGCCAAATTACCATTTTGGAGACTCTTCATTTATAAAATCATAAAATTTGACTCATCATTTATAAAATAAATAAATTTATTTTATTTAACTACTTAATGGGATATATAGAAACACTAGAAATTGTGTTTCATAATTTAATACGAGTTACCTATTGTTCTACCTAATTATTTCCACTGCTAAAAAAACACGATGATTAGACCCCAGTTTGTTCTTGGACTCTATACAATATTTCTCATAGAGGTCCTTTCCATAGTTATAGAATCCATTAACTAGTCCCTAACTATAATATTGTTTTTCCCCATTGTTGGTGGAATACAAACTAGTTGAGACATTTGTTTCTTAAATAAATGGAAGCTTAAATCACCATTTCCTCCCTAGGATTTACTAGTTATACCCACTACTTTCAAAAAATTATTCTTAAGTTCACTCTTCTTGAAGCCTTAATAAAAAATATGAGTTCCATTCTACTATTGGGTACATTTTATCTTGACCTGTTGCCTTTCTATAACATAGGATTACTCAGTATCTTCTACTTTGTGAGATGACAAATTAAAAAATGATAGTGTCTTTGCCACTAATGTTCATAATGTGTATAATTACTACATAATACCAACCTAAATTTAGACACCTTCCTCTCTTTATCTCGTATGTAATCAACATATTAAAGACTACACATAAACTTGGGGATGTACTCTTCCACTCACAATCCCCATTATTGTAATAGTTAGAACTCAACAAAATTTCATTCTCAAAAAAAGGTTGAAAGGTGCCTCTTTTAAAACTCATGCTCAAAATTCTCAAAAGTTATTATTGCAACATTGTAGCCTTTGAGAGTGCACATATGCTCCCACCATAAATTAGCATCACTATCTAACTAAAAAATTCCAACACATGCTCTCATATTAGATCTCATGGTACAAAGTTTGAAATACTTATTTAGGATTAAAAGTCATGCTTTTTCCTCATATATTTTTTCATTTCTATTTAACTTAGGTGTTTATTTCTTTTCAAGCTCCCATATGAAAGGATCAACCTTCACCATCTGTCTAAAAACCCCAACATTAAATTTTCCCTAACCTCTAACTCTATCTCACTGATGTTGACTATTTGGTCTTACTTGCTTCTTAAGACACCACTAGTTATCAAAGCTTACTTCATTACTCCTAGAATTTCCATCACGTCTCCAATTATTTTGGTTTCTTTTGAAACCTACCATATGAGATTCTTGATCTTATACTTTGGATTGAATGGTATCTAATAGTCCAAATACCCCTATTACGACCTCATTATTATTGGGCAAAGGTAGTGGTGGATTGATTTAGTTTGTGTTGTATTTTCTACTTATTTCTCAACTCTTAATTTTTTCCTTCCTAAAATATATCAATCATTATTCACAAGAAAACTAAAGCTCCCTAGTGTTATAAACACTAGCTCTCATACTAGGAATAAATCTCACTCAAAAATGTACTGAATGTTCTCTTAATATTACATGTAATATAACCATATAAAGGTTACTAATGAAACTTATAACATGTAATACTTAATAAAATCAACGAAAATGAATTGATCAAGTTGTGAAAACTTTTTAAAATAGTAGGGAAATTTGTCCTTTTATTAAATCAACATGAAAACAACAAAATATAGTTTAAGGATTGAGTAATATCCTCATCGATTCCACTCATAACTAAAACATAACATCATTAATTACAATCTTACACAAGAATTTATCATGGTAAACATCTCAATCAAATTTCCTTGAACAATCCTACTCTAGTTCTATCTCTAAAGTCTCATGTGTGGATCAATATAAGTGTTTTACTTAACAATAAAAGTATCATAAGCAAATTATAAGGTATGACATCTCAAATTACACATCAAAACATAAATTTTTAAATAGGGGAGATCAATCCTTTTATTATCTTCATGAATCATGCTTGCAACAAGTTAACATTCATTATAATATATAATATTTAACCAATACTACAGTCACAATAGTATTATGTGATTCTTTAGCAAGGATGATAAATGTATCTAGTGGATGGCCATCATTGGGAAACCCCACTAGATTCATAATGGTGAGATTCTTCCAATTATAAGATGTTTCTCTCACTATGCCATTATGCACAAGATGAAGTTGCCACCATCATGAATCACTCTACATCCTTGCCAAATTCATAAGACTTCTTAAGTTTTAACTATATTTTTTAACATCAAACAAGTTATGATATAACATATAAACATGTATAAAATACCATTACAAAGATATAATTATCTCACTTAAGAGTAAATTCAGTCCTATGTGATTTTATTATGTCCTCTGTGAGATGATTCATCACAAACAACAATACAACCTCATCTCAATTTATCCTAGGACCTATTCCTCAAAGCTGTGTTTTGGAAGTTTTTGAAAGTAATCTCCATAAAATTTTCATTAAACTATAAGATAACATACAAATATTATGTTTAATATATGAATGACAATTTTAGTGAAGCCATTGATATATTCACATATACACAATAGCTTTATACCATTCATAGTCATAATTATTTTTACCTTCTATAAAATAACTTTTTTGAGTCTCAATTTATTTATACATACCAAAGTTTTGACTAGTTTTACATGTCAATAAGGGATATGTAATGATTCAAACACATTCCAAATCACAAACCTTCATACACACCATCATGTTACAATTACTAATGACAACCAATATAGTCATTAAGTATTGCCACCTTTCTTCCAAGGATCCATTTTAAGTCATAGATCTAATAAAACTTACAAATTTATCATGTTAAGGTCAAATTACATTTCCAATGGTAGATTTAAATATAGTTAGAATTATCATTCAAGACCCACATATATAAGTCATCATTACCTAGGTATTACTAAACTACCACATGTGTTGGTTTATTACAATTTATAAAATAGTGAGGACTAAAAACTTAGACAAGATTGCCATCAAAGTAAAATAGATAGCTTCTATGGTGATAATATTGTGATAAATTCCAATTTTTCATTATTAGTATAGTATAATGAAATGTCCTAGGTGCCCATAAATACATCATAATATTCAAGACAAGATGTACAATTTCAAAATCATAACACTATCATATAAAAACTATAAATAACATTTACTAATATTCCACTAAATACTAATAGATTTAATGATAAAATAGCTCTTTGACATATATCCCCCATGTTAAAATATTATCATAGATCTTTGGTATCAAGTCTATGAGAAATATAGGAAGAATAAGGAAAAGGGGACAAAGCACAAGAATAAGTGGATCCAATTAAAATTTTTGATAACAGTGAAGAGGAAGAGTGGTTATCTGAAGAAGACATAGAGTCTAAGGAAACATGATCATTTGAATAATTAAACGAAGGTGAAACTAAATCAAGAGGGATATAAATATGTGAATACTCTTAAGATGTTGAAAAATAAAACATTGATTCAATTGAAACTAAGTTGTTGCAAAAGGAAGAAGAGGATATAAAGGATGGGGCAAAATCCAAGTAAACAGTTCCAATTCAAGAACCAACATCAACTACACCTTAAATCTCTCTACCTCAAAGTGCATAGTAACAAACAAAAAAGGTAGGCAAGGCCACACCAGTCTCTACTTAAGGACTAACTAGGGAATTAAGTTCCAAAGGAGGCTCTAAATTCTACTAATATTTTTTCAAAAAGTGATACAAGTCCTACAAAGGGACTTAATACAAAGGTTACAATGGCAACAACTATCATTACCACTTCCTCTCAAAATGTAAGTATAAAAGTTATTCATTTTTGAATGTCTCCTAATATTTCTATCATTGTATTTTATACAATATAAGCCCATATTTCTTTACATTCCTTCATTTTTAATTTTACAAGTCCACTAAATAATACCCATACATTCACAATGCCAATTTTATAAACTATAACCCAAGGCCCATCAAGTGGAATTTTTTTTACTATCAACCAATTGAAGGTTCTATCACTTCTACTCTTATTGGGGTTTTCTACACATCTATCATAACATGTATGCCAAACTTTATCCAAACCCCTATGAACTATTATTTTTTTAGTTGAACTAATCCACATGCCACTAGACCAATAAAGCAGGTGCATTTTGAAGACCTAGTATCTACTTTTATTTTGGATACACAGATTAAAATCCCTAAGCAATCAACATAATTAGGTATGTATGTTTCTCAGACTACCCAAACAAATTCCTACATAGTTTTAGTACACAGGTAACTAGCACGACCACATGATATTGACACACCACCTTAGAAGAAGGTTAATGGGTGGAGAAAGGTCATTCCTTCTTTCCTAGAGTTGGATACACCTTCTCCTACTGCTCAACCTACTTTACCTTAATACATATACTAGGTCAATTCCCTCCTACCACCTATGCATCCATAGAGCACATAAAATAACAAGTTGTAATGAGCATCCCTTCATGGATTTAGAAATTATAGGAAGAGGAGGAACAAAAGCTAATAATTAATGAGTAAACAAAGGTGGGATACCATTTAGATAGGAAAACCAATACATTGATGAGATTCAAGAGGAATATTGTATTGGTGGAGGGTGATAATTTTGAGTTGGAGTAGACAAAAAACATATTATCTCTAACAAAGAAGAGGAAGGTCAATTAGTCAAACCTAGATGAGTATAGGGAGGATCCCTACAATTTTTTGGATGCAACTAGGAGAATAATAAAATATATGTTTAAGAGATGTAACCAATTTAAACATAGGTCATAAGAAATAAACATCATTCAAGCTCCTAAGGAAATTATAGACAATGTATAGAGTACAACTAAAAAGTTTTATGACATTATTAATTCAATAAAGTTTGTAAAGACTAAATTCTAGCATAAGTGGGGAGATGTATCCAAATTATATAATAAAATGAAATATATGGAAGGTGGGATTAATTTTCTAGGACAACCTACAAGAAACAAATATTATGATCATTTAAATTTAATAATGACATCAGAAGCTATATGGGAAAAGAGTCATGTAGTCATAAAGAAATACTATTTGACTGGCATTGAGAGATGCAAACCTTGGTATAATGGTTTGTGAATCAAGAAAGGGAAGCAATCTCCATTTTTAAATACATGAGATTTAGGTGTGTATATTCATCATGGGCAGTTAGTGGTTAAACCCATTTTTTAAAATTCTACTATGAGTTGTAGCTGATAGCTTCCAAAATTAAATTGAGGGGATAGTCTATAGAACTAATGAAGAGACATGAAGTTAATAGATTTTTATATGAGTAAGGTGATAAGAATAGATACTTTGTATATGGAATTCAGAGCTAAAATGGTTCTTCCATAGTTATTCAATATATCTCTCCTTGATTAAGAGAATATCAATATCAATTTTTAGGTTACTCATGTCTTATATTTGTAAATGGAAGTGGTAAAACAACCAACTTCCTCATTAGGAGTGCCATTATCACCTCCCCATGGTACATATCCCCAAACTCCAAATTACACATTAGTAAAAATTTTGGCTAGGCCCACCTATGTCCCACTTCCCACTTTCACTACCAAAACTACATCAATAACTACTCTAGTTAGTTATTTGGCCATGATATCTCATACAACACTTCTATTTACAGTGCCTCTGTTCACTACAATTATAGTCCTAGTTATCACAAATACTAATACAACACCTACTCTAGTTATAATTACAATGGTAAAAACTTAGGATTTGAATATGCAAGCTTCATCTCTAAGTGTTGCCACATCAGCACCATAGGTAGCCTTTGTTATTAGTTACATGTATTAGTTGTAACTTGAGTATACTTTTGGCTATGTTATTTTTTTTTTATTTGAGAGTTCCTTTGATAAAGGAATATTATTTATGATTATATTATATAAATGTATAATATGCATGAGTTTTGGCACTCAATTCTTAAATTAGGACATGTAAATTTAGACTTTGCTTGAGAGATAAGGCATTCCCATCCCAGGATATATATACTTATTTCTATCCAATTCCAAAGAGAGGAGAATTTTGGCAATTAAGATGAATAAGAAATTCTATGAATTGTTCTAAAAGTTTGTCTTGATTTGCATTCTTTATTCTTCTCCAAACCTTGTGATTTATTGAATAAGTTTCATCATTTTAGTATTATTAAACTTTGGATTATGTACAAGTGTTTTCAATATAGTTATTCAGATTGGGTTGTAACTAATTTAAATGCTTTTTATTTATTAATCATAATTTTACTTTGAAGATGTGTTCAATAATACATTTGTAACAAGTTATAAACAATGAATTTTACTATATTTATTTAGTTGGACTCCTTATTGCATTTATCTATTTTGTGTGTTGATAGTAACTTACAGCAAGCACTAGTTCCCAATCACTTATAAAGTCCATAGTGTAGGATCTAATTTGGAAGCGTTTCATCTATATTTGGTTCACAAACCTTATTTTATACCCTATCCTTCCCTCAGTTTTGAGTTTCTTTTGATATAATCCACCTTAGGTTAGAATCCACCCAACCATCTCAAGTAGACTTTTGGTTTTTTTAGATAGCATAATCTAAACCATGTAAGGTAAATAACCCATTGCTCACTGATATTCCACCACTAGGTTATTTATAAAATTGAATACTCTATAACTTATCTCTTGGAGTGAATATTTTCACTATTCCTAAAATGTTAGCAGCTACCTCATAAGGTTTCATGGTGTGCATAAAACCCATTTCAATATTCACTATGTTTACATGTTCCTACATACATCTCACATTACTATTTTTATCAGTTTACATATGATGATGCCATGCTCTTCACATTATCATTATACTTATATTTACATATTTTTCATAACATTAATCACATAACATTTAGTTTTTAATTAATTTATTCATCATGATTCAAAATTCACTTCAAAATAAGGGCATACATAATGGATTATCTTAGAGACTAAGATAAAACAACCCATTACATAAACAAAATTTTGTAAGGTTTACATAATGGATCATAATCTATATGTATAAATCACCAGAAATTAGTTTTGGATAATATAACCCTAGTTGGATAAGGGTAGGGGTTGGCCATGTCCAAAATAATGCGTTATTATCGCAATAGGCAATAGAAGTCATTTTTCAAAAATCCTCAGAATCTCAATCAATTTAGAATAGTTATTGATAGGTACCTATTCACAATTTTAAGAAAATACTTAGGTTAATCTCATATTTTTCTTGAAATGAGAGCATCATGTGTAGCATGTGTTCTATAATTTTAAAATATGTTTTACTCAAAAAATCATAGAATATTACTCGATTTTAGAATCCATATACACTTATATATCATATTGGGGGGGTGTGTGTTACATATGACTACCTCCTTGTTCATATTTTCATCAGCTCTATAGATGGAATGATAATGCTTCTCATTTTCCATTTTGTATACATAAGACACAAATTATGTTATTTTCACAAGTTTTGTGCCAATTTTGCACCAGTTTTACATCAAAAATGAATCTTGTTCTATATTTAATAGTCGAGTCACCATTTTTTCATCATTTTTTACACTAGAATGATCTATTAGAATTCATATAGGGATCCCAAACCACTTCACTACTTTGGGTATGTAATGATGAATTAAATAACAACTTGAGTTCTTAAGCCCATTCTTCCTATCAATGAGGATTGGGACATGCATAGTCCAATCCAAGTTTTTCAATGAAAATAAAATCTCCAAGGGTAATACTTTCTATAGTCACAAGTTTTTTGTAACATAAAAAACACAATGGTTCACATACCTAATCAGGTGCATTTGTTCCTTGTTATTAGATCTATAATTTTATTGTATTTTATTTTCAAATTTACATCTTAATCAAAAAATTATTTAACATATATTTCATTAAAGGTTTTGTGGGAAGCACAGTTTGATGTTATGGCTTACATTCAAGATTGTTATTCATAAGTAAGTTCAAGTAAGCTTCTTACATTTACTCAAGTAATTTCACTTTGTTGCATTACTAGAATAAAAAAAGGGAAATGTAGACACATAAATTAACATTTAATATAAAAAAAAATGTACTTGTGACTACCCTTTTCATGCACATATCTCATGTTTCATTTCATGGTATTTTGACTACTTTCCTCCATTTTCCATGTGAATGACCCATTCCCAAGGGTAAATAATGATATAAAAATAGATAAATCCATAATTATAAGCAACTTAGACTCACGTTGGGATTATTTCCCACTTTTAGTTTTATTGTTCGTGCTCCCTAGATAAGGCTACCCTATTTGGACAATATCACTTCCTACTACTGTCCAATTCCACCAGTAACATCCTTTTACAAATAATGAATAATTACACAAATTTAAATTAACATAATGGGTTGTCTCACAATTTTAGCGAGCCTTGTATGAAGGAATTCCCTATTGATCACTACAAAAGCACATTTTTAAGTCATTTTGCACACAAGAATCTTCCATATTGAAAAACACTAGACTTATAATTTCACATTGAGATTAAATTCCCTATTTATACAAATTATGAATCCATAAAACCCTAGTAGCAATGAGCTAAAGTATGAATACACCTCCAAGATCACAAGTCACTATTAAAGCACTTAATCACACCATAATTTCACAAACATCTAACATTACACTAGTCTTTCACACACACCACCATAGCATGAGAGAACTACATGGAGTTTGATCCCTCTTCAAAATATTAGTATGTCGATAGTGTTCACTACAAGGGGTGTTGATGTCAAGCACAAATTCAACTACTAACCCCTTTTTACCTCATGATTTTATTTTCCCTCTTGGTATATTAAACTAGGGTTATAAGTGAAGGAGAAGATATATAATAGTTTTTTTAATGGATTGAAGGCTCCCACATAAGAAAATAAAACACACAAGTAAAGATAGTCCTATCACAATAGTTTCAGATACCTAGCACCTACATGATGTTGATGCTCCCTAAGGAAATCACCATTCTAAGACCTTGTCTAGATCTAATGGCCTTGTCCAAAGTTCCAGTGAAACCTTGTTTCAAATCCATAATCACACAACATAGCCATATAATCAGTTTTAGTCTTAGTCACAATAATGCATTCTAGTTTTCTAGCTAAGTTGTATTTCTTTGGTACTTCTCATTTTTAACATATTTCTAATTTTAATAAATTACAAATTAGTTTGTGTCATTTATTTCATATATGTAGCATTTTGATTTTACATAAAATTTTATCATAATTAGCTAATTGATTTTCTATTTTTATAAATTTGATAAAATAATACTATGCATAATAGACTAGCTAGATGGAAGGATAATTTTAATGAAGATAGTGCTTCAGGTAATCCTCATTTATATTTTTTCTATTTTAAAAGTTCCTATTGGAGTGACGCATTGCATGAATAAAATTAGGAGACATTTCTTTTGTCATGGTGAGGAGAAACAAAATATTTTTCTTGTAAAATGAGAAAATGTATGTAGATCAAAGGTGTCATGAGGTACAGGGATAAATAATCTTCAGGCTCAAAAATTATATTTATGGGAAAATTTATCTTGAATGTTTTATGAATAAGATTCAAATCCTTGGATTTATATGGTTTGTGGTAATTATTTGGATAATGAATCACTTGAGAGGATTTTTACCCTTGAAAATCTACCTCTTAATTCTCATCATCTTGGCTTCCAGGAGGATAATTTGTCACAATTTGACATGGGATATGGGGAATGGTGAATAAGAAATTTTTTAGCAAGATTCTTGGCAAAGTGAATTATTGCTTTGTCTAAAAAGGGATTTGGATAATTATTTATAGTAAATTTTAGAAGGAAAATGAGGACTATAGGTTTGTTATTATTGGAAAAAGTCAAATACCAGTGTTGGAAGTATCCAAGTTTGGAAATAATTGGATAAAATTGAAGGACCAAATGATCAAAAATATTTTGTCTTAAATTGTGACCTTAAGAATAATCTTTGTGAGAAACAAGGTAGATTTTTTGATTTAGACAGTAAATCAGACATAGATAGTGTTAAAGTTGGTTACAATGTGATGGCTATAGAGGCAGTTGTAGAACAAGGTTAGACTACTTCCCTATTTTAGGAAAAAAAATATACAAACCAAACAAACTAGTTTACTTAGTTGGCTTGTTTAGAGAGAATCCTTACACAAGATAATTTTCAACATATGGGATTTGTTTAGCTTTCCATATGTGTTTTATGTAAAAATACGGGGAATCAGTGGAGAATCTTCTTTTACATTCTCATATGCAACAAATATTTGGTCATGTTTATTTTTTAGGGTTCATATTCCTTCGGTATGCCCAAGATATATCAAGAAACTTTTTTGGCATGGCCTTTAGGTTTGAGTCACCTCACATTTATTTGGTAAGCTACTTATATGAATATTATTTTTCATAACCATAAAGAGAGTAATAAAAAAATCTTTGAGAATAATGATACAAATTGGGATGTGTTGTGCTAATATTGAAATAGTGATTTGAGGTCATTCTTCTCTTTATTCTTACATTAATAAAAATATGTTATTCCTGTAAGAGTTAGAAATTTTAGAAAATTGGTTGAATATTCTCTTACCTTAGGTGACCCTACTAATAATATGAATAAAAATAAAGGTCAGATGCTACATCGATCATGTCAAGGAATGGTTTAGTCAAAATAAAAATTGATGGAGCTTAAAGAGGTAATCTTGGAGTTGTTGGGTTTGGTTGTTTGATGTGGAACTCCTTGAAGAGTTTTTATGGAGAGGTTCATTTTTTATCCTAAAGCTACTAATAATGAGGTTGAAGTTGTGGCTCTATTATAGGGACTCAAGTTAGCTTCAAATGATTTTTTTGATAAAATATAGGTTAAATGGGATTCTTTGATCATTATAAATGCTATGAAAAATTGATCTATTCCAAACTAGAAGTTGGATCAAATTTTGTGTGGAGCTTGAGATTTATCATGATAGTTTTATTTTATTTTTTTTCAACATTGCTTTCAGGAAGTTAATCAAGTGAAAGACTTATTGGCCAATGTTGGAGTTGATTATATTCCCCTTTATTCATATTTCAAAATCTCCTATGATGAATGGTAGGGCCTTTTACTAAGCTTGCTATAAAATATTTTGGGACATAGGTAACAAACCTTGCTTGAAAAACATGTATTTATTTTGTGGAAATGGTTCTTTATGTTATATTTCATGTTTTTGAAGTGATTTTTTTATACAGAATTTTTTGAGGCATTTTCTTATGTAATATGTTTCCCCTTCACTATGAATGATTCAATTGGTTTTGGAAGTCCATAGCTTTTGATTTCAGAACTTCTATACTTTTGCTTGTGGAAGATGTTATCTAGTTCTACCTCTCTTTTTTTGATCCATCCTTTACTCATGTAAGGTAGTGGATATCCTAAACCCTTGGTTGCCAAATTTATCACCTTTTAAAAAAATTATAGTTTTTTTTAATTTTGAGTTGTTTCTAAACTTTAGAATACTTGGAAGAGTTTTGGATCTGAGAATGGACATGGCATTGGACATTTATATGTTGGATATTGTGGATACTTGTCTTATGTAGTTTAAATATAACGTTACATATGGGTTTTGGTAAGAGTGGTGAATTTTTTTGTGGTAGATTCATCAAGACTATGGAAAACAATGAATTGGTTGTAGAACATGTTGAGGTTGCAAGATACTTTTAACTGTGAGAGGTTTTACCAAACTTTGTTACATATATGTTTTTTATGTGTATTTTCCATTTGTGTGGACATAATTTGAGATAAGGATTCTTTGCTCTAAAATTTTGTGTTTGATGTAACATTTTATTAAAATTAATGGAGAGGGTGAGGGACCCCTCAACCCTATTTTACTAATAAAAAAAATGACAAATTTATTATGTAATTGTAAGTTTTTTTACTCAAAATTATTTATGAGTTCAATATTCATTTTGATTTGTGAGATTTTTTAATGGACATAAGAAAATAGTAGATTTTTTTTTAGATCTAATATTATTTATGGATTCACATGGCTAATATAATAACTTTGGTAATAGGTTTTAAAAACATTACATTAAATATTATGGTATTTGTAGTTGATGATATGTGTGTGAGTTGGTAAAGTGGCTTGGTTATTTTAAGCCCACCTAAGTTTAAATCTTGTTGGGCATATGAGGTTGGTTGTGGCCATTGGTAATATTGTCAAGGCTAGTTGTAGTTATTGGGGTATTTTCAAGGTTATTTTTTTGTCATTGGTGGTATTCTCCAATCCTATTAGCTATAAATTTGGTATTCAAGGTGGCGGTTAATCCCTTTGGGATCTATTCCCCTATTGTGTCCCAAAAAAATTCATAGCTCTAGTCAAAAGTGATTACCTATTAAAAATTATTATGTTATTGTGAATGGTTTTGATGAAGTTTCATTATTTTCTTGAAAACATTATACCCATATTGGTTGGTGTGGCTAATTCTACTTTGCTTAAATTTCATAACAATGATGTAAAGTTCTCTCAAAGTGCATCGTGTTTATATTAAAACAAGTTTAATAAATTTGTTCACTCATGCATGTTGAAAATAAAATAAGATCATAATAGACAAGTCTAAGATGATCTTTCTATATATACAAACTTGAATTTTTCATTTAAATTATATAAATTTTGACAAAGATAAGGTAGATGGGTGAATGTAACTTTTCACTTGCATATTTTGACTATAGTTTTCTTGTCAATTGATTATTTGATTTCATTTTGAGAATGGTGTTTTAAGTTATGACTTATTATTGGAAAAATAGTGAGCAATTGGTTATGCTAACTTGGTTTTCAGTTTATCCATTATTTTTTAGAATAATATAGTGGTATTTGTAATAAATATGTGGTGTATATTAGAATTTTAAAGTCAATTTTAATCATTATTTGAAGTAATTCATAATTATAATGAGTTAAAATGCTTTACCCAATTAATGGATGTCTTATAAGTTGTGTTTCTTTCAAATTAAATAAAGATATTAGGTTAGATTCATGGTTCACTCAATTATATTAGAAATAATGTTTGGGGAAGAGATAAACAAAAATTTTAAAATGCACTATTTACATGTATTACATATTAAAGCATACTCTAAGGCCTGAAAGGGCCACTATCACGTTTACACAAAGTTTCAACCACAATACCAGAGTCTCTAAATTTTGATGCTAATGGGCCTTTATTTTAGGATATTACAAATGTTTCATCTCATAAAGTTTTCATAATATGTGGTGCTTGTACTTGGCAGGCTTCTCAAAGAGGAAATTGGCAGTCTCATCCTTTTGGGTGTAGTTTGCCAAATGCTTCTTCTTATGAAATATCTTCAATTGATTATGAAACCACCACTCTTTTTAACCTTATGCCCAAAAATAACATTATAATTCAATTGAAATCCCCTAATACCATTGTTTTACCTAATAATATTGCTTCCACAAGCCATAAATATGTAATTAGTGAAACAACCTAAAAGAAAAAAAATGAGCATTACTTCATTCAGAGTACAAAGTGGAGTCATGAATAGGGTCCACTACATGTATTTTGGTTTTGTGTATCATACCCACAATACCATAACCAAATTTACATACATGCAACCATTAATTATGGTAATTTCCCCTAGAAGATTAATAGGGAATATTATTGCCCTATGAAATTTGCATGTAGTTTGGGGCGTATCGATATGTGGTCCATAACAATAAGTTTAGAAGTATATGGGGGTAGACACATTCTCAATAGGACCATCTAGGTGTCATTATCCTACCCAAGAGATTCACATAAACAGAATTTTGGGTATAAGTTGGGGTAGTTTATTCACCCCTTCTTCATACTTGAGATGACGAAGTTATTAAAGATATTTAAATGTTAGGGATAGGTCTAAAATAAACAAAAATTTATTTATTGTTCCTAAGTTCAGGAGTTATAATATTCTTTATAAGCCATGATTCATATTATGGAAGTAACAATGTTCTATTTGACTAAATCAATGATGTTCATTTGACAAGTTAATAAATGTGAATTATACCTATAAAATCCCTAAATTTTTAATATGAATTTAATGAATTTCATGTAAGTAAAGAGCCCGTTGTAGTAATATCCCTATTTAGATCATTATACCATGATCTATAAGTCTTTAGGGATCCTCGTACTACATGTTTCCACTTATTATTTTACACAAAATGATTTATTGTTGTAATTAAATTAAGTTGCCATGATTATTATCAAGAATCGATGTCTTCACACAAGTGACCACCATAATGTTAACCAATATTGCTTAACGCATTCTCATAGTATGCTTGGACCATCATGTAGATAAGTATTTAGAGTTCAAATCTCTAAAGTACTATCTACGTGTCATTTGATCATTACCATAAGAACCAATTATAGTATAGGATTAAATTTAAACCAATAATAAAAGTACATCACTTAATCTTAATCCATGTGAAAATCCTTTGTTTTATTCATTATTTTCCATAATTTGTCCTTCTAATAACATTAAAACCATTCACACTAAAAAATTATTGCAATTATTTAATGGTCATCATAAATCAATTCATAACACTAAACAAGCTTATTTCACTTTTAAGCCAAAGCATGCTTATACAAAACTAGCTTCTTAACTCAACTAATACACTAATTACAACTTTGATTAATTATTATAACTATTCAATTAATTAGTTTCAAGGATCACAATTCTTATGATTGTCACATTAATTAAAATAATTAGTCCCATGAAGTAGCAACAACTTCCAAAATGAAAAACAACCTTCTTAAATATAACTTGAGGTCATATTAACATTATGGTGTCAATCTATCACTGTTATCCATTTATGAACAGCCAACTAAAAACTACGAACAATAGTTTAAAAATAAACAAAACTCTCTTTATTTAATAATGAATTCACTCCCCCAATTGAATCTTATTTCAAGTATATAGAAAAAATATTCAAACAAAAAAAATTCCAATTTAGAACTTAAATGAAACTTTAATAATTATAATGAAATATCCATCACAATATCATTGTATTATCATTTTTCCCCTAATAGAGATTGGAAAATTTTAGTGATGGGGTCTACACTTAGAAACAGATATACATCTTATGCAACTTGAATTATTTTAGCTTGTTTTGCAGTAATATCTAATTGCAAACTTGTTATACTTGGTTGTAGCATGCCAAAGGAATATCAAAGGAACATACTATTTTAGAGAGAACATAGTCTCAACACAAGATTTTCTTTGTTAACCAAAATATTTATCATGGCACAAAAATAATTTAAGTGCAGTTGTATATAAAGATAAACTACACTCATACATAGTGCTTCTTAAGACACAAACAAACCTATTGTTATGCCTTCAACCATACTTTAAAATAATATAAAAATAGACTAAAATGACATTTCCAACACTTAATAATGAACTCAACTTAGTGAATTTTAGTATGTAAGTACAATAATATATTGTTATACAATATTTATGTTCCAGTTTATTATGATCATGAGCTTGATCACCAAGCAACAATTAAATCTAAAGTCATAATAGAATAACTCATGAATTATAAAATCAACTTATATAAATCCTTTTAACACCATTTACCTTCTACACAACTAATAATGATTTTACTAATTTACTCAATGAACTATTAAAAATATAATAAAAATATTAAAATATAAATTATAAGTCAAACAAACAAGCCATTTAACCTTTATATTCATTCGGAGGTAAACATTAAAAGAATAACAAGTATGAGCTTACCAGTCAATCATGTAATAGAAGAGAAAGTAATTAAATATTTGAATGAGATTCATATAATAACAAAACCAAAATAATCATGTTTCCATCTACTTACATTAAAAAAATAATGTTTTAATATTTATAAAACATGCTACAGTAAACATAATACAATGAATCATCTGCTAGATCAAAATCAAAACAACTAACCAGTTGAACAATTCCCAAGAGATCCTCTCTTCACAAACCATCCCACCCCAACCTATCTTATGATCCCCCAAATAGTTGGAGCTTAACACCCCCAACCATTATCTAGGAGGTGGAGTTTGGATTTTGGGTCTTACAGGATGAGGACATGAGCAATAAGGGATATAAAATATATTATTAAAACTTCAATAGTCACTCAATAGATAATAATTTCATAATTGAAGGATCAAGCTTAAAAATTGACTCAAAACATAATCACTAATAGGCATTTAAATATTGGCAACCTTTGTCCTTTTTCAAAGGTTTTATTGGTATCGATTGCATTCTCAATCAAACCTAATAAACTTTCATCATTTATTCAAGGTATGTCAGTGGTCAAATAACATAATCTAACAATCATAGTGAGATAAAATCCCCATCTATATCCATGAGGAAAATTTGAACATTCATATGCAAATTATATTCAAAACCAATTAAATAAATCACCAAGAAATTTAACATCTCACCCCTTTGCCATCTAACCAGATATAGTCATTTAATCACCCACAAGTGTGTAAAAGTGATGAAATCACTATAGCTAACCTTCATATGATGGGGTTAAATCCTCAAAATAAATTGTAGGCATATAATAATACCAAGGATCTAAATGTCTCAATCAAAGTTCCAATAACATAAACTGATTAATATGAAAATTCATGCTATCAAAGCAAATATACATATGAAAAAAATAATACCAAACAAGAAGCCAAAATCACTCAAAATGGCACAATAACAAGCTAAGGTATTAACTCCAAATTTTAGCTATTTGACCTAGCCACTTCAACAAATAAAAATAAATGAAAACCTAAAATGTCATAAGCAAAAAATAAAATAAAATGCAACAAAATCCTATACACAGCCTCTACAAAAATGGTCGTAATAAATAAAACCTATTTTGAAAGCTAAATGACTTGCACGTGCGTATGGCCAAGCAAAATAGAGGTGATAAAATATTCAATCTGTGTAATTCCAAGTACTGATTATGAGTTCAAAAATGGAGATTGTAGTGCTAGGGTTTAAGCCTAGAAAATTAAAATAACTTGGTATCACAAAACTAGAATAACCCATATGCCAACAAAAGGTTTTATATCGATTTAAATCGATTTCGAAGCATTTTTAGGTTTATCAAGAATTATTATGACTACCTCATAAACCTACAAACAATTATTTGGTTTCACAACACAAAATAGGTATTCATTTTATTTTTTCCAAATTAATACAACACTTATAATTCAAATTGCCTTCAAAAAAAGAGATGGATTTCTGATTTCTTACTTACTTGCCAAAGAGAAATACTTGATTCTTGCACCATGTCCAAACTTCTTTTATAGTCAATCCACAAGCTGATTTCCTCTCCCTCCTTTCTCTTGGAAGGGTTGGCAAACCTATTTACTCATAGCTACCCACATTTTTCTCCTCTAGGGTTGCTTCTCTTTATCTTTTCTCCTATGCCTCTCTCCTCCAATTACCTTAGAAATTGCTATGGAAAAAGAGTCAAAATCCACTAAATCTACCAAGTTAAAGTCATGTAATAATTCTTTTCATTAACCAAGATATTTGGTCATGATAATAATTTATTAAGAGTTAAAATGCCCACATCTATGACCAAATCAGATCTTAATAAATCATTTAATTAAGGTCCCTCCATTTAAGAAACAAACCAATAAGCAAAAGCTTCAAATAACATTACCAAGGGACTCAAAGACTTAATTTAATAAAAATAATAACCCCACAACAAATAGAACACCAAAATGGTTAAGCATAAAATAATAAAATAAAATAAAGTAGACAAATTCCACACAGCAACAAGAATGATTTGATTAAGATGATCAAAACCAAAAATAATAAAATATGATAATAAATGATGAAATAACACAATTAACAAACTGCTACTACTCAATTACTAATGGTTAATGCATGATATATTTTTTAGTTGTGTCATTGTCACCTGACTACTCACTACCCTAACTCATTATTATCTTGACTATCAAAATCCACCACCATCCTAGCTAAATGCACCTGTACCTATACACATAAACAAGTATCAAAATCACCTAAATGGTATGAAAGGAGTAGAATAATATGATTGAACTGAATAGTAAAAAGTATAAGAATTAAATCAAAATCAATGTTATAACCAATATAACAAAATCACCTTATTGTAATATAAACTAGAACTATATTACTTAGTCAATTATGCACTAGAATTGATTAAACATGATCTAAATCAGATTATAACATCACTAGTACTTCAAGCTCCTAAACTATAGCTATAGTGTTGGTTTATGCTTTCAATCTTCGAAAGCCTTTATCTCTTCAGAGCTTTACCCATGGTTATACTTTTGTAACCAATAAACTTGTACTTCTAAACTATAAATTGGATGAATGGATGAATATTAACACAAATAAAAAATTTGATAATGGCATATCATATTAGTAAAAGTAAGCTCTAGGAATAGTTGATCTAGGAAAGCATTTAGGTTTAAGTGATCAAGGTTTGATGGAGCATGGAAGGGAAGACAATGGTGAGGGGGACTCAGGTGGGTCAAAGGTGCAAATTTTAGAGAGATTGACAAGTGTGACTTGATATAAATCTTTACCTAAATCTTTAGTGAATCAGTGCATCACTCCAAATGGTAAGGTCAATAGTACTTAGTTCTTTATCAAATATTCTTAAGTGGGGAATAAACTAGTAGCATCTAGCTTCTCTGGCCATTTGGAAAACCCCAATAACTATTCCTGGGTTGATAAGCTCAAAGGAAAGATAGGTGAATAAAATAAAGTTTTTGTAGGTACAGATCTACCAATTTCAAAAGATGTGAGAGGATTTTATATCTCTATTCTAGATGAATTGAAAACCAAGGCTTCCTTATGGTGGTCTTCTTGTTTGGTGGGAAAATTTATTGGTCCACAACCTAATATAAAAAAATTTAGGGCTTGGGCTAGGATCCATTATAAATTAAGAGGATCTTTGGATATCTCTGATCTTATCAATGATTTTTTCTTGATCAAATGCATCAATGATGAAGATAGTGTGCATATCTTAGTAGGAAGCCATTTGTTTATGGGAGATCTAGTCTTTTTTTGAAAAAATAGAAAGCAAACTTTGACCCTGAATAAGAAGATATTCATAATATTCCCATTTGACTGCATCTTCCTTGGCTTCCTCTAGAATTTTAGGAAGAATATTTATTCATCAGTATAATAAAAACATTTGGTAATCTTATTGCCTTTGACTCTACTACAAAATATCAGACCCATATGGTGCATGCTTGATTCTATGTGAATACAAGGATGGATCAAGAATTACCCCATTTTATTATTCTTAATTCCTTAAGTGGAGAAAGGATTCAGAAAATTGATTATGAATATTCATTACTAAAATGTGAATGATGCAGGAAACTAGGACATATGACAAGAAATTGCCCCTCCTTTGTAAAAAGGGTAAGTTTTTGTTTTTAAAAAGGATCAAAATACATGGCTAAAGAAATTGAATATCAGTACAAAAGACATTCCATTGAAGGCTCATCCTATTTCTCAGGAAAATTTTCTTCTAAAGGATAACATTCCAATTTTTATGGTGATCCTAGATGCATCTACATCAGGTGATAAGTTAGCTTCAGTAGAAAAAATTACAAGGCATAATGTCAATTCTTCAGAGATTAATATGGTAGTAGACGTAGATTCTAAAGAAGTTTTTCAAGGGAGATAAAATACACCTTTCACAAGTAAAAGTCAAGAAAAAAGTCCAAGCAGAGTCAACGAGATGGATAAGGAGATTATAAATCTCCAAAATACTAAAAATTCTTCTATTCATTTTGCTTCTCTGGTGGTTTGTAATCTTTTTCAATGTTTGGAAAATTTGGAGGAAGGTGAAGTTGGGGATGTTTCCCTGAGGAGTTTTTCACCAATAAGATAATCTCTTTTAGACACAGCTCAGGACAACATGGGGTTGAATGAAGATAAGGATAAAAAGGAGTTATCTAATAGGATATCTTCAGCTTGAACATCACTAATTTTTAAATTGGATTATGCTAGAGAGGAGAAGGATATTAATTCATGTGTATAAGTGGGTAGATACAGGTTTAGGAAATAAAAAAGTAATATTTTCATTAGTTGAAACAAGAAAGACTAAAATAGAGAATGAGACAACCAATGGTTATCAAACATTTCTAAATCTCAAACTGAGTAGAGAATTCGTTAGGTAGTGGAATAAATAAGAATAATGAAGGTTATGCCCTAGAATATTAGGGGTCTAAACCATTCTATCAAACATAGAGTTTTCAAAGAAATGGGGATCACTAATCAACTAGTTATGCTTGCTATTCAAGAAATGAAAATGGCTTGTAATGTATTACAAGTGATAAAAAATTAGCTTTGGAAGGAAGCTTTATTTTCTAATGTAGGCTCAGAGGGAATGCCAAGAGGTATTGCTACCTTTTGGGATGATAAGAGAGTTAAAGGTGAAATATTTATTGAAAATAGAAATCATCTAGCTATTTTATTTAATGATCTTTTATAGGATATTTCTTGGATTCTTTCAAATATTTATGCTCCTAACACAATTGTTGGTCAGAGAAGATTATGGTTGTATCCAATGTCTTTCAAAAATAATTGTAAAGATTTCAAATGGATGCTTTTGAGTGATTTCAACACCCCAATTGATGTTGAAAAAATGAAAGGATGTATCCAATACTTATTTGATAGTATGGAGGATCTAGTTGAGTTCATTACTGTAAATGGGTTGTTTGATATCAAACTAAGACAATCTCCTTTCACCTAGTTGAATAAAAGGATTGGTAAGAATCTTATTCAGACAAGATTGGATTAGGCTCTTATTTCCATTGATTGGTTTAACATTCAAGATTTCTATTTATCTTTACTCCCAGGATTGGATCAAATCATAATCTGTTAGTGCTAAATATTCTTACCAATTTTAAAACTCATAAGACTCCTTTCATAGTTGAGAATATGTGGTTTGCTCACCCAAAACTGCTAGTAAAAATAATATAATGGTGGAATGTGCAAACCTCTGGTACAGCTATGTTTAAGTTTTCTTAAAAATTAAAAAAATATCAAAAAGGAAATCTGTGTTTAAAATCATGAGGTTTTTGGAAGTATCTTCTACCAAAAAGAGAATATTAAATTTGAGTTTATTTCTCTTGAAGATTATATTATTGCCCAAGGCCTTAGCAAACATTTCCTTCAGTAGGAGCATAAGCTAGAGTTAGATTATCATTTCATTCTGGATCAAGAGGAATATTTTTGGAGATAAAAAAGAAGGGCTACTTGGTTAAAGGAGGGAGATCGTAATACAATTTTTTTCATTTAACTACACTCAAGAATAGAAGTCATAACAAAATTAATAAAATATTTGATGAGGATGGATCACTTCATAATGATCCTACAGTTATTAAAGAGAAAATAATGAGTTTTTTCAAAGACCTTTTTGCTTCCAACTCAATGCTTGACAAAGAATTGACCACAAATTTTATTCAACATATCTCAATTCTTATTATTGATGAAGATAGTGTCAGTTTATTTAAATATGTAATAGAAGAATAAATAGAGGCAATGGTGTTCTTAATGAACAAAGACAAAGCACTAGGATTAGATGGCTTTTTTATGGCTTTTTATCAAAATTATTGGGATATTATTAAGTAGGATTTATGAGTGGTGGTGGATGAATTTTTCTCCTTCAGTAAGCTTCTCAGAGAGCTTAATAATATTTTTATTTATTCTATTCCCAAGAAGATAAAGGCCTCAAATTTCAAGTATTTTAGGCCTATCATCATGTGTAATTCTATCTATAAAATATTTACAAAAAAATTACTTTAAGGATTAAGCTGCTTTTGAATAAAATTATTTATTTTAATCAAGGAGGATATGTTTCACAAAGATAAATTCAGGATGGTATAATTATTGTTCATGAAATAGTACATTCCATAGCAGAAATTAAATAGGTAGGTATGATTTTTAAAATTGATATGGCCAAAGCTTATGATAGAATGGATTGGGGTTTCTTGAATTCCATTATAAAAAAAACTGGTTTTCATATGCATATTAGAAGATTGATTTACAACAGCATTTCAATGGAAATGTTTTTTATTATTATTAATGGATTCTCAGCTAGATTTTTTGGGAGTGAGCATGGAATTAGATAGGGGATCCATTATCTCCATTCTTATTCATTATAATGGTAGATTCTCTAAGCAGGAACCTTTTGAATGCACTAGAACGGGGCATTTTCAAGGGTTTTAAACTAACTTTAAGGGATCTTTATTTTTTTCATCAATAATTTATTGATGACTGATCATTTTGGCATTGACTTTGGTAAGGGAGGATAAATAAATTAATTTTATTTTTCATAGTTATGCAGATGTTTCAAAATAGTTGATAAACTACACCAAAAGTGACTTATTTTTTATCAACACATTGGTTCCCCGTTAAAGAAAGATTGTTCATATTATAAATTGTCAGATCAAAGAACTTCCCTCAATTTATTTAGGTATGCCACTATTCAAAGTAAAAATGAAATATGAATTATGGTACCTTCTAATTGAAAGGTTTAAAAAGAAGCTTTCTAGTTGCAAAGGGGCTCTACTTTAGGCAGGAAAAGTGTTACTCATTAGAAGTGTTTTACAAAGTCTCCCTGTCTACATTATGTCCCTCTTTAAAATGCCCAAAGTTATCCAAGAAAAAATTGACAAAATTCAAATAATATTCATATGGATGGGAGTGGAATAGATTCATAAATTCCCTCTAGTGGCTTGGGACAAGGTATGCCTTCCAAAATCTTTTGGAGGTTTGGGTATTAGAAATCTTTCCTTTATGAACAAGGCGTTAGTTATAAATATTTATTGAAGACTCCTCAAGGAAATTTTTCCTTGGGCAAACATTTTATGTGCCAAATATTTTAGTTACAATTTTCCTTTATCCTTCCTTATTGAGCCTATTTTTATTAAAGGATCCACAATCTAGAATTTTTTTTCCAAGAATAGAGATACTTTACTAAAAGGCTACAAGTGGAAGTTGGGTAATGGTCATAATATTAGATTTTGGAAGGATTCTTAGATTCTAAATCATTCACTAGAGACTCTTATTCCATGACATCAATTTTCTCATTTTATCTCTTTTGTTTTAGGAGAAATGGTGGCAGATTATATACAGGTTTACAATGGTAAAAAAAGTTGGAAACATTTAACCCTTGATATTGTTGATGTTGCTTCAACAACTATTATGTTATTTATTAATTTTATTCTCAAGGGTAACTATATTAAAAATCTATAGAGGGAGGAAGAATTAATTTGGATTAATTCAATGGATGTAAATTATCATGTTAATTCTAGATATTTGAAGCTTCAAAATATGACAGAGAGGGGAAATTCATTGGGTCAGATTTAGAATAAAAATCTAATTTTAAAAATCAACATCTTCAGCTAATTGAGTGTCTAAAATGGAATTCTTACATTGAATAATCTAAATAAAAGAGGTCTTTATGTGGTAAATAGGTGTGTACTATGTGAGAATGCTTGGGAATCCATTAATCATATCTTCCATAAGTGTGTATACTCTTTCCACATTTGGGGTTCTATACTTCAAAGATTCAAAGTTTTTTGGGTTCTTCCTTAATCTATTATGGAGGCTTAGCAGACTTGGTATTGTCCCTTTGTTAACCAAGAACTCAAGGAGATTTGGAATTTGGCTTTCCCTCATCTTCTATAGAGAATTTGGAAGGAACACAATAAAAAAATATTTAGAGACAAGAAAAGCCCCTTTGTCAGAGTATTTAAAAAAAATCCCTTTTATCTAAAAATTTCAAAAATATAAGATGGGTAAAAGGCATCCTTTCTTTCCATTTGAGGAAATCATTGCTAAGGAATGGAATCTTAACCTTGATAACATTCCTTTGGTGGATCCCAAGATATCCTTGAGAAAATTAGTGAGATGGTTGGCTCCTCAACTAGATTGGGTGAAACTGAATTTCAATGGGTCTTAAAAAGGAAACCCTGGGCTTTTAGGAGGTGGAGGGGCTATTCAAGACCATCATAGGGATCTTATTTTAGCTTATGAAGAAAGCATGAGATTTTAAACAAATCATTTTTTAAAATCTTTAGCAACCTTGTGGGGGGTCTAGGTGGCTCTTGGGTTGGGTTGCCAATACATTTATATTGAGGGGGACTCTCTCAATTTCATTAACTATATCAATAAGAATAATTTAGTTATTTGGTCTATATCACATATAATAGATGAAATTACTCAACTAAGTAAAGGCTTTGAAAAAGTTGTTTTTTAGCATACGTATAGAGAGGGAAATATGCTTGTTGATACATTTGCTAATAGATGGGTAGAAACCAAAGAGTTCAAAGTTTAGCATAAAATAGAGGGTCATCCCAATTAAATAAATGATATTATTAGTAAGGACAAAAGCAATCCAGTTATGTAGGGGTCAGATCTATGATAAGGATTAACACATAAGGCCAAGCTTTAAAATGTGTATTTTCATTATGTTGAGTCATAATAAATTTCTTAAACATATCAACAAATGGTATTATTTATTTCATTATTACATGGTCAACCAATTTTACAATCATTTGAAGGTTATTACTAATAGAAAGATTTTGGTAAAGTTTGCAAATAGGTATTCAACCATGGGAGGGGATTTGAACTACATGGAACTTATGAATGCGGACCATATAAAGAAGATGCTAGAGGTTTGGAAAATTATACATATAGGGGGTATAAAAAAATTCATAGATCGTATTTGTGGTTATGATACTTATCTTTCATAATAATTTGAAAAAAATTGGGTAGATCGAGTGGTCAATATCTGAAATATTTCTATTGAAATCATAGAGGAGCTAATTTCAACGATTATTGGGCTTAAAATTTAAGAAAATAAATATATAGAATTGACTACAAACCTCGAGCAAGAAAAGGACAAATTTCGTGTGGGTGATAAAAATCTCATAGTTTTCTAAAGAGGATTCAAAAGATAGGTCTTACCTATTCCATTTGATGAAGTGGTAGAGAAAATAATAAGGTATGTAACTCTTGATGGTAGATATAAAGTGGTACACTACTATCATCTCCCTTTCCTAAATTATCTTTGGCATAACATTCCTATTAATATTATAAAACATTCATTAAAGAGGTATAAATGGGAAAAAAAATAGAATCGTTACACTGTGCAGTTATTTTTCTCATATATAAGTTTTTCCAAGCTCAAAACCCTACTCCTCAGTATTAAATTGATAAAAAGAAGAATGTCAATGTGAATGTCTCTGCCTCTGGGCCTCCTAAATGGATGTTGAGAATTAGTTTCAAAACTAAACCTAATAATAATTAGGATCATAAAAGGGATAATAACAAGAAAGATGGTTCTTTCAATGATTAGATGTTTCATGAAACAAATGCAGTAATTGATCTTGAGGATATAGACAAGTGTAATGGTGTGGAATAGAATACTCAAAAGGAGATGGACAAGCATAATGTATAGGAATAGAATACATAAATTAATACTTACTTTTAAATATGGAAGGCATAAAACAAAATTCTACAATTAGAAAAAATAATTATGACTATATAGGTGTACAAATAGGGGATCCTCATTCTAATATCTAGGCAGACTTTTATTTGAACTCTTTTAAGGATATAGCAAAAAATTAAAACAAACTAGAAATATTGGAGGATGAGGTAAACCTTCATAAATCCTTCCTTCATTGGTTTATGAAGGATCATTCAAAATTGAAATAAAAGTTAAATAACTTCAACAAAAAAGATTGCTTATATTACACAAGGGAGAGGGAAGTGGAAATGCCTATTCAGATTGAGATTCTGACTAATAGAATTAATATGTTAGAGCAAGAGAATGGAGAACTCAAGGAAAAAATTAATCTTCCTATTAGCTTTAGTAAGGTAATGGTGAATAATGTAAAGCAAAGCATGCAAGGGTTATCTGTATTTTTTAATAATGAAAAAACTAGTGAGAATGAAACCAGGTCTAGGAAAAAGCTTAAAGGAGTGACTATTATGACTAAAAAGGATAAAATGGTACGTAGTTTGGAGAAGAACTTATAAATCATGATAGAGGACTAGACTGTGAATTATGAGGAATGCGAGAAAATCCACATCTAAATTTTTTTATTATGTAATGTAAGTTGTGTATCAACTATTTTTCTATTGTGTCTTTGATGTGTCTCTCAAGTAAACTTGAGTTTTTTTCCTATGTTTGTTAATATTTTGTTCTAAGTTATTGGCCACTGAGTTGGTTATTTTGTATAGGTAGGGTCCCTCTAAAACCAACTTTTACCTTCAATAAAAACAACACTAGTGCAGTATCATCAAAATAATTGTTACAAAAATATAGAAAAACAATAGAAAAGTATGTTGAAAAATATATAGCAGTCTATGAAACAGGTTATGTAAGCTGAAATATAACATCCTCCTCTCCTTAGTGAGGATTTGTCCTAGTGATAAATCAAAATAATTAGGTATAGTATTGTCTAAATATTTGTGTATATTTTTGAGTGGCACTCTTTATACTTAGTGGGTCCCATTGTATTAGGATTTGTTGAATTTCTCTGTTTCTCAGTTTAATGCTATAATGGCCCAATATTTTCACTAGATCCAACTGCATCTTTTCCTCTTCCATAACTTGTAAATTTTTCCAATCTAATACATGAGATGGATAATATACATATTTCCTTAATAATGTAATATGAAACACATCATGAATTATTGATAGAGAAAGAGGTAAAGCCAGATGATATGCAACATGGCTAATTTTATCTATAATGTTGAATGGCCTAGCAAAATGAGGAACCAACTTGGAGGTTTTCCCAAACTTGATTGAAATTTTATGTGGTCTTACACATAGAAAAGCATTTTCACCAACAATAAATTCATGAGGTGTCCTTTTCAGATTAACGTAACTCTTTTATTGATCTGAGGTAGCCTTCAAGTTCTGGTGTATTATGGCCATCTATTCATCATATTCCAACAATAATTAAATATTAGCAATGGCCCAATTTTTTAATTTGTCCCAACCAAGTGGGGTTTTGCATTTCTTCCCATACAAGGCTTTAAAAAGAGCCACTTTGATTGTAGAATGATAAGAGTTTTTGTAAACAAAATTAACTAAATGAAGATAATCCTCCCACTTAGTCTACTAATCCATAACATACATGTGCAACATGACTTCAACTACATATTTTAATCTTTTAGATTGGCCATCTATTTTTAGGTGGTACGAAGAACTGAAATTCAATCAAATGTCAAAAGTTATGGTCAAAGTTTACTAAAACCTTAATGTGAATAATTTATCTCTATTGAAGATAATGACCTCTGGCATGCCATATAATTGAACCACCTCTTTCACAAAGTGTTCAATAAAAATAATAGCATGATCAGTAACATCCCTAGTAAAAAAGTGGCCAACCTTGGTTGCTTTGTCAATTACCATTAAAATAGTATCATGTCAGCTACAAAATTTAGGCATCCCAACAATGAAATCAAGTGAAGCCACTACCTATTTATCTCTCAGTATGTCATGTGGGTATAACAAACCCCTGGGATGATAGTGTTTAGCCTTTACATACTAACTTTCCAAACACCTTGCCACAAAGCTAGCTACATCATGCTTTAGACTAGGCGAGAATTTAAAAAAATTCAGCCCATGGGTCATTTTTATGACTCCTGAATGGGTAAAATGAGGTGTTGTATGCACTTTTTATAGCACAACATTGTGAAGTCTACCTGATTTGGGCATAAATATTCTATTTTGATGCTTTACAAGGCCATGTTTCTCAATAAAAAAGTCAACAAACTCTTTTGTTAAAGACTCGTTATCCAAACTTGCACTTACTTCTTGGTAGTATTCATCAGCAAACTATTGTTTTAGGATAACACTTCTAAATTTTCCTTACAAAATAGATAAGGAAACAAGGTATGTATTTTAGTTGAGAACTCTGCATTTCTTCCCATGCAAGGCTTTAAAAAGAGCCACTTTGATTGTAGAATGATAAGAGTTGTAAACAAAATTAACTAAATGAAGATAATCCTCCCACTTAGTCTACTAATCCATAACATACATGTGCAACATGACTTCAACTACCTAGTTTAATATTTCAGAGTGATCATCTATTTTTGAGTGGTATGAAGAACTGAAATTCAATAAAATGTCAAAAGCTATGGTCAAAGTTTACCAGAACCTTGATGTGAATAATTTATCTCTATTGAAGATAATGACCTCTGGCATGCCATACAACTGAAACACCTCTTTCACAAAGTGTTTAACAAAAATAATAGCATCATCAGTAAAATTCCTAGCAAAAAAGTGGCCAACCTTGGTTGTTTTTTCAATTACCACTAAAATAGTATCTTGTCAACTACGAAATTTAGGCATCCCAATAATGAAATCAAGTGAAGCCACTACCTATTTATCTCTCAGTATGTCATGTGGGTATCACAAACCCCTGGGATGGTAGTGTTTAGCCTTTACATACTAACATTCCAAACACCTTGCCATAAAGTTAGCTACATCATGCTTTAGACCAGGCGAGAAGTAAAAAAAAATCAGCCCATGGGTCATTTTTATGACTCCTGAATGGGTAAAATGAGGTGTTGTATGCACTTTTTATAGCACAACATTGTGAATTCTACTTGATTTGGGTATAAATATTCTATTTTGATGCTTTACAAGGCCATGTTTCTCAATAAAAAAATCAACAAACTCTTTTGCTAAAGACTCGTTATCCAAACCTACACTTACTTCTTGGTAGTATTCATCAGCAAACTATTGTTTTAGGATAACACTTCTAAATTTTCATTGCAAAATAGGTAAGGCAACAAGGTATTTATTTTAGTTGAGTACATCAGCCATGCAATTTTCATTTCCTTTCACATAAGATATGTCCATGTCAAAAAATTTGACAAACTCTAGCCATCTACATTGGTGGGCATTCGCATCATCTTATGTGAATAAGTGATCTAGGCTATGGTGATTAGACTTCACCTTAAAAGGTTTGCCTATCAAGAAATGTTTCCATTGCTTTAGTGCTTGCACTATGAAAATAAGTTCTAAATCATGAATGGGATAGTTTTTTCAGCTTATTTGAGTTTTTGGGACTCATAGGCCACCACTTTACTTTTTTGGGTCAATATACCATTGAAGCCTTCCTTATAAGCATCAGTGCACACTTTGAAATGACCATTTAAGTTAGGTATAATTAGAATATGAGTGGTTGTCAATAACTCTTTGATATTTTTGAAAGCCTCTTCACATTGAGGTGTCCATGTAGTTTTGTTGCCTTTACGTTGTAAGGACATAATAAGGTTGGCTAGGCGGGAGAAATTTTTCATAAATCATCAATATTACCCAACCAAACCCATAAAAGTATGCACTTTGTGCATGTTAGGAGTAAATCACTCTTTAATGGCTTGAATCTCTGTTGGGTCTACAATAATACCCTTCTTGGAAATCACATGCCCCAAATACAAGGACTTCCCAAAGTTGAAAATGGGGTTGTCGATAGACCATAGAGTGTATGCAGCAGCAAAAACTTAGAAAAATGATTTTCAAGCTACACCAATAGAGATAAGAGGTAACATTTTTTTTTAATTTTATGATTGTTTTAATTGATTCTTGTGCAATGGACAACTTTGTTACGCCTGTTATAGTAAATCTGTGCAAGTAGAAATCTATTTAGTTAAGAGAAGGTTAGGAAGTTGAGTTTGGTATTGGAAAAAATGTACTTATCTAGGAATTTCTAGAGCAAACTGAACTTGATCTTGGCATTTTCAGAGTGAAGGTGAACTTATTTTTAACATCTTTAGGGTCTTACTATATCATATTAGGCACGGATTGGATACAACAATACCATGTAGCACTTGATTTTTATAGAAAAAGGATGCAATGTGCTAATAGAAATGGAAAACTTATATAGATATAAGGCCTTCAAATGTCAAAAACTCATAAAATGCTTTCAGTTCTATAGTTAAAAAGGGCTATGAGGAAATGGTGTAAACTCTATGTAGTCTAACTACAAGAATTTCCCAAAGAAGAAGAAAATTCATGTTCACATTTTCCTATTATACAATAATTTATGGACATTTTTTCCTAAAAAATTTCTTGGTTTCACACCTAAACATGAGTTTGAATTCTCCATTGAGGTTATGCCAGGGACTACCCTTGCATCAAAATCCCATTATAGAATGAATGTGGTAGATTTTAAAGAGTTTAAAGTTTAGTTGTAAGAACTCTTGGACAATGAAAGCATTTGACCAAGTGTGTCTCCTTATGGTGATCCAATGGTTTTCATAAAGAAGAAATATTGTAATTTAAGGCTATGTATTGACTACTACATGTTTAATAAGGTGACGATAAAAAATCACTACCCGCTACCCCAGATGAACAATTTATTTGATCAAATGAAAGATGTAATAGTATTTTAAAAAATTGATTTAAGATCTAGCTACCATTAACTAAGGATCAAAGAGGAGGACATTTAAAAAAATAGCCTTTCAAACTCAATTCGATCATTATGAGTTCATTATTTTTCCATTTAGCCTTAGAAAATGCACCTGCTACATTTATGAATCTGATAAACAACATGTTAAAATATTTCTTGGTTAAATTTATACTAGTATTCTTAGATGACATTCTCATCTACTCCAAGAATGAAGCTAAGCATGATCAACACTTGAGACTAATTTTTAAAAGGCCAAGACAACATAAACTATTTGTAAATCTATCCAAATGCACCTTATATCAGACTATTTTAACTCACACATGTGTGTACATGAAAATTGGGAGATAAGGATCACTATGCTAGATTGAGGTCATATATGGAGTGGAGTGTAGCACATGGGAGAGAACATGGGTGTGCACATGGAGTATTCAAGTGGGCATGATGAGATTTTATTCAAAGGCTTGACCTTGCACATGGGGGGACATGATTACCTACTGATGAATAGTGCTCCCACATGGAGTGTGGCAAAATTTTGTCCTTTCTCTCTATTTTTCTCTCTACATTGTAAATAATATTTAATAGCATGATCTCTCCTTTGTTAATTCATCATGTTAAAGGATCCATTCAAGTTTTGGGCTTGTCTACTTAGAGGTTAGATCATATAGGTTAGATTAGCTTGGTTCACAACATGAATGCTTAAGGTGTAAGCATTGATTGTTTTATATGGAAGCACAGAAGGAGTTGATATGGAGGAGATATTGTAAAAGAGAGTATGATGCTGAGTTATTAATGAAGTTTGGATATTTCATTTTGACCATGTTTTTTCCTTACATATTGCAAGGTTTTCATGTAATCTCTGTGTAATGTGTCCTCTTGCTTATCTTTATTTTTTGTAGCTTGTTTTCCACATTTTATTTCTTTCACAATAGGAAATTTATTTCTAACAATATTGAGAAAACAATATATGAACTCACCTTATGTTATTAATTCATAAGAGGTACTACATAACCCCCTTATACGTAAGATATATATGCATCCATTTCCAACTAGTTTTTTACACCTAAGTTCACATTTTATGATGGAAAGGGTGATCTTGAACAACATCTCCACTCTTTATATGTGACATGCCTTGATTATGCCTCCAATGATAAACTTTTGAATAAACTATTTCTAAGGAGCCTCAATAACTATGCTCTAAGGTGGTTCTATGATTTACCAATCCAATCAGTAAAAGCATTCAAACCTCTTATGGATCAATTTTTGGTGCACTTATCTATCAACATTACCAAAAAGGTATCTTATGCCCAAATTACAAAGATCAAACAAAGAACCAATGAACCTATCAATTAATATGTCTTGAGGTGCAAGACAATGTTGTCCAAAATGACAAATCAAATGGACGATAAATAGCTTCAAGACATATTCAAGCAAATTTTTCTTTCCCCATTACATGAGTCCATTGTTTTCAAAAAGTTCAAATATTTTTTCCCCATTACATGAGTCCATTATTTTTAAAAATTTCAAATATTTTGATGACTTCTTCCATATTGTTAGATATCTTTAAATGAAAATTATTTCATTAAATGAGCTTAAGCATGTAGCAAACACACCAACTACATCCATATCAAGTTTCATATCAAACCAAGCTACAAGGTCAAACCTACATAGCCTAAAAAAGAAATAGATACAATTATTAATGTAGTATCACCATAACCTAATCAGCTTGTCTTATTCAATGCATCAAAGAGACAATTTACATGATTACCTAAGTCTCTAAATTTTCTACTTAATAAGATTGTAGATTATCATCTCATATTTCTCCCTCATCTCATAAAGGTTGATATGAGTAGACCTCTACCTCATGGATATGATGTCAATACTTGTTATGACTATCACCAAGGCCCTAGGCATTATACTAATTATTGTTATACCTTGAATCATAATATCCAAGACCTTCTCAATAACTAGTAGATTACATTTGATGATCCTCCAAAAGATTCAGGGTCACAACCTAGTGACCATCAAAAATAAAAGATGTTTAGTGATCCATTATAGGATCATTTTTAGAATAATTTAGAAGTGCAAATGGTAGATAATGCACATCCTCATCCACCACATTATGAGAACCTATTATATGTCATTATTGGTACTTATACATAATAAATACCTCATATGGTTCAGAGACACTCTATTAATTTTGATGACAGTGACATTGTGGATGATTACTTAAATATTAATTCATTATTAATTCGAGCATACCTTCATCACCAGCCTATCCATAGTGTTATGATTGATAATGGTGACATCAAAAAAATTTACACTATGCCATTACTTATACAACTGGGATAAATCCATGATTATTTGTGCCCTTTGACCAAAATGATCAAAGCATTCGATGGGACCTCACAATACATTCTTGGTGAGATTGATTTACCTTTACAAGTTGTCCCATCATATGTGGTCACTACCTTCTCAATTATAACATACATAATATTCTTTCATATGTTATTGGGATGACCTTGGATATATAAGTTTTATGTAGTACCTTCCATAGTGTATGGGTGTATTAAATACATTCATACCAATAGAGTAGTTGTAGTTCCTATAATTTCATGTGAACATCCACTTGAACAAAAGAATTTTATTCTAAGACATCTAATTATAAAACCTACTAAGTAAAATGAAATCCCCTTTCTTAGGTACCCCATACTCGAGATACCATTACAACAAATATACATAGTGGATTCCATGAAATCCTCGTATACTACTATGGAACATACTCAATTATCCATATAAACTAAACATGTTCCCATTATTACTAATTCTAATAAACTACAAAGCATAAAATGATGGATTCCATGAACCCATAATCCTTCCATTACCTATTCAAGACCATGGAGTCATATGATACATATGCAGAGCATCACATAGCCTCCAGTGCTAAATATTACACTTATGCATGTTCCTCGATAGTACCACTAGTTTGATATACCACATTTAGTGTCCAAAGCACTTATAGATAAACATCCCTTGGATGGGGATAAATGGATAGATCCTTCCTTTTGCAAATATTCCAAAAAATTCAAAAAAAAAATCATATATTTAAGAAAATACAAAAACATTCAAATAAATTCAAAAATACCAAAAACTTTTAACATGTTCCTAGTTGTAATATTTTTTATACATATATTGTTTGTTCCATGTTAGTAGATAACATATCATTATTTCCTATATACACATGTTTCATGCTTCATTTGAGTGTGATACAGGCATACACAGACACATGATATATGCACATACAAATGTTAGGCCTTCCCTCCAGTCACATCATAAGTATGTTGGGGGCGTTTGATTTTTTTATCATGATACACCTAAGTTATATCATTTTATGATCACTTTAAATTATCATGTTTGAGTACATAGACTTACACATGCCTCTATCTATGCTTATACATTTTATAATGTACTTGATATGTTATGTACTTAACATTTTGTAAACATTTATGTTTCTTAACTATTATATTATATTCATGTTGGTTTTTTATATTTCCTATTTTATTTTTACGTACTTTCTTGGGTGTGTTCCCTCTTTGATATTGTATTGCATTCTATTTATTATTTGAGAATTTGAATATGCTTCATTGATTGTGCCCCCCGTACCTTGGCTTTCCTATTTAGACATTTGAATATGTCACTCTATGTTGTATGTGGACATTTGAATATGTCATTTATATGTTTTGTGGGCATTTTACTAAGTCATATCCCTTCAATTGTGTGGCATTTAAACATGCTCCTTGTATGAGTTCCCCTTGGACCATTTTCATTTTGGTTTGATTTTGAGTGCTCTTGTGTGTGTATTTAATTGCTTTCTGAGTTTCTAATGTTACTCTCTAGACATTACCATTTTCTATATCATGAATATTAAGACTTGATGGGATCACATACTACATGCCTCAATGTTATATCTACCTATACATGTTACTCCTATATTTTACATCATTCATACACAAATTTAAAAATTATCTTATCTTTTTGAGGTAAGATAACTACTAGATTTATAAAGGCATGAATTTTAAATTTTCACAATTTTAGATTTCATTAGGGGCATGTAAATAAGGAATGACCTCCACACTTATTCAATATTCAACATATCCAAATTATAGTGGGAGCATGTTATAGAAACATGTTTTCCACATTTACACAAGTTCTTAGATTCAGTGGGGGCATGTCATAAAAACATGTCCTCCACACTTGCACCGATTTTAAATTCACCAAATTCATAGATATATGATTAAAACACACATATGGGGTGCATATTCCATGTAAAGGAAACTTAAAATTATAAAATCTAATCAATTTATATATTTTGAATACTATTATATATTGTTATCATACCCAAGATAGATTGTTATGGACTATTATTAAGCCAATTTATTATAGTAGTTGGTTCATTTTCAGAAGTGAGTTGATTAAATCACTCAATCTTACCATATTTATAAGTTAGATTTAATTAAATAGTCTAACTTTACTAGAATTTTAGGTTTGTTTGATTAAATCACTCATACTCACCAAATTATGCACATATTTGTGTTGCATGATTGATATGAAACAAGCTCAATAGCTATGTTGTAACTCATATTTACACCAATTTTGGGGGCATTTGTCGTCTCTCTCTCTCTCTCTCTCTCTCTCTCTCTCTCTCTCTCTCTCTCTATATATATATATATATATATATATATATATATATATATATATGATTTTTTAGGTTTAAAATTATCATAATCTTTGCTTCAATGCTTCGTAATTAGGTATCCTTTCAAATCAAATTTCTAAAAGGTAATATGGTTGCATCGACAAAGGTTTACTCCTAACCTTGTTCTTCTTAATTTCAATCATTTCAAATTCTTTTAATTTTATATTTAATACACTAATTATATATTATAACATGATCTGGGTTGTAATTTAGTTACTGGCAAAACACTTAAGTTGGGCTCATGTAAATGCAAGGTGTGTTATACACACCTACGTACACATTTATTTCTTTTACACTAACAATTTCATTACTATATTAAGGGGCTATAGATATTAAAATATGATTTATATTGTACCTTAGTCTTGTACACATGGAAAATACATATCATGGTTTTACCCTCTAGTCATAGACATGTCCACTTCCTCAAGGCTCGTGTTCACTATCTCTTTGTGTCTAATTACTTATATATTAGTCCAACCATTTTCATTTTGTTAACCAAGCCTTCTACATTGTGAAAAAACCTTTAAACCTGATTATTATCCTTCATTGTCATTTTTAGACTTGTACCTATTTTTATCTTTCTAGACACTTGCATCCTAGGGGACACATGCATCAATGCAAGTGTCCATTTTCATAGAAATTGTCTAGTTCCTAAAAGTCATCCAATTTTCAAAAGAAACATATCCAAAAGGTCAGCCTAAGTTATTTAATGTGAGATATTTATAAAATGGATTGGTATATATACAATATCAACCCTCATTCATTCCTCACCTAAAAATCATATAAAATTAATAAGGAAATATACCAAGAAGCAGTCAATCAAGAATTCAAGTGAGAAACCATGTTTGTATTTATTTCTATAACAGTCATAGCAGCAACATTTCTATGGATCTAAAGCATTCAAAAAGTAGTTGATGTTCCATATTTTCTAAGTTACAAGTTAGATCATTGCATATATTTATTTATCACACATTGTACCTTTGTGCACACACAAGCCAACTTGTATGGAATAACTAAATCAGTTTAAGGACCACTTCAAAGTATTGGATATGTAAGTAGTGACCATTGACAAAGGGGTCTTTAAGATCTTCTAGACACTGTGAGTCACTAATCCATTTTTCCCATAGTCATGGAAAGGATGAAGAGCTAGGATTTGATCATTTGAAAAAGAGTGACAATATGTGTGCATGATCTAAATACATTATAAAGGCAATAGAAATCCAATAAGGATCCATTTGGTTGCATCTATATCAAGTCAGTATTTTGTACAAGACACCTATGGTAATATTAGACACCTGCATCGATGTAACTATCCAGATCTAATGCAAGCATTCATGACCACATAAAGAATATTTTCATAATATAATAATTATTTCAAGATCAAATACTAGTCCACTTCCAACCTATTCTAGATCATACCTACATGTGCACAATAAACCAAGTATAATTTGTTTCCAATTTAGTTCAATATCTATCAATAGTTTTACTTTACTATTTTATCAATATTAATTGTATAAATTTAGAATATTGTTTGTCTTAGTTTTCTATTAATTATCCTAATTATCAGGTTAGTTCACCACCCTTGTGTAAAATTCTAATATAATCCCCTTAACCCTAGATACACCCACATATCTAAGTTTAGTGTTAAACAATTTGTTAGTCTGTGAGTGAGTGAGTGAATGATCAAAAAAAGTAATTAATATCAAGTGGTAGGGTACATAGGTTAAAAAAAGTGTGACAACTAGATAAAAGAGACATTAATAGTTGTTGAAAACCTAACTGGGCATCCAATGGGGAAAAACTACTAAAGTACAACCATGTTATATATTTATGAGGAAAAAGGTAGTTAGGATGTAATTTTCCCTCAAATTTTTTGGCCTAACTGTAAAATCATACATGAAGGGATAAATAGGTGGTGTTATCTCTTAAAGGGTCCTTATAGGACATACTTGTCATAGATAATTTAATTATATTGCATAGATAAATGAACTATAATTCTAGGGAGGAATTTGGTAAAATTAGCATTAGACCACCTCTTACATATATTCATGCCCGAACACTTATGAAGGGTAATATATATAAGGAAATAATCAAACTAATACATGTGGTTCATTCCAAAAGGTTAAGGTGGATCCTCTAGCCCATCATCATGATAAATATCCTTGTGTTGATGATTAAGGTTACTATACAACTTGTGATCATATTTTTTATATTTTTAGTGACACATTTCACTCCCCACATTCACCACCCATGACACTCTTTATGAAGTGTCTAGTAGAGTATGGTTCATTCAAGGCACATTTAGATAATTTCATTGGTTAGCCATGTTATCCTATCCATTTTTATTTAATGATATAACCTATTGTATGTAAATTTGTTTTCTTAGTTATTCCTTATGTTATGACATTAATGTGCCTTCCTCCCTCGAGTTTTTCCTACCTCAAGCTTTTCTATATTTTACTTTTATGTTCTTGCCTTGGTTTGTTTTGACATTCTTATAACCCCTTGATTTATTTTATTTTTTAAGTTTTTTTGGCCCTTTCCCCTTTATTTTTATACCATTCCAAACATGTATGAGACTTCCCGATAATGACAACATATATATCAAGGTATTTCTCCCTAGCATGCATTGCATTCTGAGGGAAGTTGTAGGTTTTTTTAAATCTTCCTCTTCTTCTTTCTTCAATTTTTTCACCCCTATACCTTTCCCCCCCTTAATTGCTTCTTTTTTCTTGTGCCCCTTGGCTTCCTCTTTGTGTGATATCCTTATTATAGAAAATAATAAAATGAAAAAAACATTAAAAAAATATTAAAATCAAACAATTATTTTCCTATATATATATATATATATATATATATATATATATATATATATATATATATATATATATATATCATGTTTATCTACCTATGTTATATGTTTACATATCATGTTACATACATGCTTCTCATGGTATTCTTTGAGTAGATGAGATTCAGGATATGCATGTTACATATGATGATAGATTTACAAATATCATGCAACCACATTATTCCCACACCCAAGATCAATCTAAAATAGGTGGTTAGCCTCATATTGGGGGCATATTTTCATTAGGTCTTAGGTGATATGCTTCCTATATTCCAATTACCATCTAAAACTACATATATTTACAACACATATCTTGTTATAAATTATATGTTACATGTTACATGGATACACTACATGTTCTCTTGTATGCCTTATGATTGTTTGATTTATTGCATGTTTGTGTTTGTACCTATGTTTTTGTGCATGTTCCATGTTTATGTCTTGTCCATTGTTGTCCATATAAGATCCTATAGTTGTCATTTCATGTTAAGAATCAATTTTGGATCATATTTCTTGCTCAATGGTTGCATATTCTATGTGTGATTGCATGACTATGTTTGATTACATTTCTTATACTATGTGATGTCTTCTACTTAGTTCCATGATCCATATCATGCATGCTACTAACTATGTTGTATTATCCTTATTTTATATGTTTTCATGGTCTATACTAGGTCATACTAATACTATTATGTGTGTGCTTCATATATATATATATATCCCTCCTCCTAGGGGCACATTACTACATTGAGTCATATCTTGTGCCCCTATTTTTACCAAGCCTATGACCTATACGTTTCCACAAGGAGTATTTTACACATACCTATCTCGTGCATTTCATGAATATGATATATATGTTACCATTGGGGGCATTATATCTGTACACATCTTTGTACTGTTACCACCTATATCTTTCCATTGATGGCATGATGCACCTATATGTGTGTTGATCTTATGTTGCTTATATGAGGACTTCACATTGTCCTCCTTATACCTAGTCACATTTGGGTTGGGTTATATATATATATATATATATATATATATATATATATATATATATATATATATATATATATATATATATATATATATATATATATATATATATATATATATATTGTGGACATAAATTTGATCATATTCACCATATTACATTGGCATGCTAATTTCCCCTCCTTTCTACTACTTCCTCCCCAAATGGATCATATATTTTTATTGAGATATACATAATAATATCTTAATATAGCTACATACATATGTTAAAATGTAATTTAAATGATTGAAATAACTAAGCTTACTTTTATATATTACACATGGACATTTAATCCTTTTATTTTGAGATAATTGATTGAAGGATTGGGCATAGTCCCTCACCTGAAAATGAGGGCATACATCTATATGTTATATCTCAATTTCTAGTTACAGATGACAATTGATATATTCAGACCAAGATGAACTATAGAGACCAAGAAGCATCATAGATATACTTCCCTAATCATGAGGCAAACTTTAGTTTCTAGGATTCAATATAAAATCCTTTAGTTTAAATGGTTCACTTTAAAACTCTTCAGGTTCACTATAGTCCCTATATAATGTTCCCATTATGGTGTCGAAGAAAATGGCCTATTGAATTGGACCATTTGCCTTTATGTATAACTTGTTCCCTTAGCTTAAAGCTGATAATTTCCCCTAGATCAAAAGTCATGTCGGAGGTCATCAACATGTCTATAAGTGGCACCTAGTCCAGGTGGAGAAAATGGATACTTGCCATGCCATATAGCCTATTCAAAAGGGCCATCTCAATGCAGGCCCCCATTTTGAATTTTATAATAGGTACAGGTTCCTTTTTTTTGGGACCATGAACTCCCCAAGAAGAAGCCATCCACTTAGAGTTTTGTCAATTGAATTACTCTTATTCTATGTTACCACCCATGCATGTTGAATATGGCATCTAGAATTGGCATAGATAAATACCTTTGGAAATCATCACCTGAGATGTAATCCATGACCATCTTGTAATCCATGTGATGTAAGAAGATGTCATCTGTCACCTTGCTATCAAAAAACAACTCTCTTAGTAGGTCGATACAAGGCATAATATTGGGCTTGGCTATTGTGAAGTACAATCCTTATCTTTTGAGAGAGAGTAGGTATGTCACTAATTGGTGTAGTGTTGGTGATATATCTCCTTCATGAGAAAATGTGTTGACCTCATCAATGGCATCCCATAGGTCTAAATAGTTAATATACCTACCATTGAAGATTATAGCATTGAACACAATGTCTATATATTCTATAGAATCCTTAATGGAAAATTGAGATGGTAGAAGCACTCCTCTGAACACCTGGGACGATGAATCCATTGAAATTTGACTACTTTGCTCAAATTTAGTTTCCTAGACTTTAAAAACTCTTTTTTGCTAGTTGATTCTTTGTAGTCAATCTACAAGTGGCTAGGAATTTGTTTTTAGAGCAATAATTGAGTTTGGAGTTTACTTTTGATCAATGAACACATTGATAGCCACAGTCATTGATATAGATTTTACATTTAATTCTAGATCATGATCTTTTAATGCCCAACATTCATAAACATGATTTACCTACACAATTCAAACCTTGTTAGCTTATTTGGTAGGGAATCCATGTCTTTACGTTCTTTGATAAGTGTCATAAAATAGTTCTAATTTTTTGGCTAAGTCTAGTGGGATTTCAGTAATCAAAAGTTGGGATTTGTGTTGGGACCGAGCCAATAAATCTTGTGAATCGAAGGCTCTGAACACAAACCTCAAATAAAATGTCTGACAACCAAAATCCTAAACATAAATTTTGATGAACAAAATCTTAAACATAAGTTCTAATGACCAAAAGCCGACTAAGGAGTTCTGAATGAAACTAGTCATGAATAAGTGAGACCCTGAAAAAAAGTCTCGAACAAAACCTCTAAAAAATTTAACGAAGGATTTCTAAATAATTTCTCTGAATAGATTGTCTGATGAATAAATTATCTAAACTTAAGTAATGAACAAAATGTCTGACAACCAAATTCTGAACTTAAGAATTTCTTAATCACCAAAACCCAAAACTTGCATAAATACAATATTCCCAAAACACATTAATAAGTTAGCTAAAAATGTACAACATCATTGTTTGTACTTCTAACTGTTGAGTTTAAGGAGAAATATGCAAAACTTCCATAAAATGAAGAAGAAAACTTAGAAAAAGCATGGGCCAAAATCAAAAAACAAAGTCGGTCCCCATTTTTTTAAAGAATAGGGGGGATGTTGGGTATAACATTGACCAACTTCATTGTGTGTAGAGGGGGTCTTGATGTTATTGATATGCTCAAAAATAAGTTTTAGAATGTTATGGGTACCATAAAACATGTAAAAACACCTATGTGGAGAAAGAAAGTGTGTTTTTCATCTTTCTATTGTACAAGCTTGTGATTGCAAAAATAAAAAAATTATATGTTTCTTATATGCTCTATAGTTTTGGATAAGTGCTTATTAATCGTATGCCATGTGTAGTAGTGTGTTGGATGGTGGAAAGATATATTGGGTTTTATAATTTTTAATCTTGGTCAGCTCATTATAAAAATGAGGTATACATGGAATAAATGGATTCCATAGGTGGGGACCTCACATAAGGGACCAAAATGTTCTTAGAATCATTAGTTACATGACTAAGAGTGCTACAGATAGATATTAAATCAACATCAATGAAATCAAATTAAGAAGAAATATGAATGATGTTATTACTTTATTTGAATGATGTTTGTTGTTTTATTTTAAGAGTTTTGGTAATGTATAATTTATATAATTTTTTTTTAGACATAGAAAAATAAGTAGGGATCATCTAACATGTAACTATCATTGAACTCGAAGGTGGTGAGATCAACATTGATTGATCCAACCACAATTTATTTAGGAGAAGCAATTTATGTAGGGGTTTTATTCTCAAATGAGGATTTTAAAAGAGTTTCATTTGTTGCCTTCTTACAGGTTCTAGGTTGTAATCCAGGAGAAAATTGAACAATGGTGTCAAGTAAGTCAGAATTATTGAATTTTCAAGGGTTGGTGTCACCTTGGTCCTTAAAAATGGCCCTAAGTAGGGAAATTTTATGCATTGGAAAGCATAGGAGGCTATGGCACTCATCCAATCAGTCCAAGGGCACCCAAGCAAAGCGTTATAGGAGAGGAAAGTTGAAAATCATAATTTTTAGTATAGTAGACATAGTGATAGGAATCCAAATGCATATAATAGGAGACATTTTTATCCTGTCATATCATTGTTAAGTGATATGAATTGACTTTAGGTTGCTAGTTGAGTATCCAAGAGATTTTATAAAGTATGAATAGGTGTCATGTGTTGGATCTTTATTCAATGAGGGCTCTCATGACTTGAACACTATTGATTTGACATTTATAAAAAGTGGAAGGTTGTCAACACAAAAATAATTTTTTATTGGGATCATAGATTACATTGGAAATTTAAGCAATAGGGCTTGGTCTTTTGTTTGGTAAATTTTGATGGGTAACTTTTTCCAATCTTTCATCAATACTCTCATTGAAATCATGTAATGGGGCCTCTTGCACTAAAGTGGGAGGTTGAAGAATATTCAAGTCAAAGAGTGTTTGTATGATAAGGTGGTTATGATGTTTGGGGTATGTTCTCATTAGCTCAAGGAAGGGAATTTTATTGCAGATACTAGAAAGCTCTACAATAGGAACACATTCCTCAAAGTTAGGAGATGTGGCATCTATCTGAGGATGAAATTGAAAGTAATCTCATATTTGGCCTTGGGAGGGGTTGAGTCTAAGTTAAAAATCTTTTTCTTTTATTTGACATTATCGCCCTGATCAATGGTATATATTGATACATGTAAAGCCATCAGCCTGGTTGATGACATTGGTAATGATGATATGAATTACCAACATCATCAACGTAACCAATAACATCAAAATTTTGAAAAAAAATGTGTTTTAATTTTTATAATAAGGTTTCAGAAGATATATGACCTGTTATTATTTCTATTATATTAGTATGTAAAATAAAAACAAAAAATGGCATTAATGCTAATGACCCTCTTTTAATTTTTTTCAAAAAAAATTGCAATCATTTTAGCACAATGGATGATTTGATGGTCTTAATGGTGAGAGTATGGTGGCCTTAGTGGTGAGAGTATGGTGGATTTATCATAAATTTTGTGGCATTTTAACTCTCCAAAGGTTGGTGATAGGTCATCATTGAAGGTTGTATTAGGTTTTGGAAGTTGATTACATGGAGCTCAGTCTTGTGTGATAGTGTGTCTATGAGAATTAATACAAGTAATTAATTGTACCCATTGCATCATTTGAAGGAGAAAGTGGTATTTTTATAAATAAAGAAAGAGGCCATATGGAAAGATGTAAGCAAGTAGTAATGGTAGAAAAAGTGGGTAATTCCTTTGCATATCTCTTAAATAGAGAGATAAAGAACCTATTAGTGTAGTTTTTTATTTTTCCCTATTTATTAATTAGGGAAATTGTATTTCTTGTGCATACATAGAGTTTTCTTAGATTTGTGGGATATGCCAGATTATGTGGAGATGTGTGTCATAGATGTGTCATAGGTGTCATAAGAATGTCATAAGTAACTCTCTTGATGGGAGTTACTTCTCTATTCTTAGCACCTTGTCACCACCTTTCATGGAGGAGTTACATTCTATTTTTGGGGTGCCATGTCCACCTTTTGTGGAGGAGTTACTTATGTACTCTCCTATTTGTATTCCTCACTTTGGCCATCTCAAGCTAATCAAATTTTGGTTTTCTCCATTTTGTCTTGTGCAATTTATCTCGTGTTATTTTCAAATTGCTTTAACATTTATGTGGTGTGCACTTGTTCATCTTGTATGATCACGTCTCCATTGCACTCGTGTTATCCGGATTCTGGCAACAACTCCGATATGGTATCAGAGCAAACCCGGTAATCTTGTGTTTAGTTATGCTAGTAGTTTATTTTGAAATTCTTACTTTACTTTCTTACTTTTTTTTTTAAAAAAAAATCCATTGCATTTGAGAGCTTTGGTAGAGTTTTTTAAAAACTCATGCAAATCCATACGGATCTTGTTTAAAATTTTACTTCTGAGTTAGCATTTGCCAAGACATTTTGTCTAGATCTGTGATTTTCTTCAACAAGGCAGAGGAATTCTAGTTTTGTCATTCTGCAGGAAAAAAAAAGGAATATTTGCATTATGTTTGCTTTTTGCCTGTGTGATGCCACATTTTGGTAGAAAGAAGTGAAGGTTTCCAACCCAAGCGCTGCCTAGACCAAGCGCCTACGACTCCAGGGGCTGCCCACTCACAACACAAGCAAACAGCGCTTCTGGAACTCTACGCCAACCTTCTGCTTCAACCCAAGCAAACAACACTTCAGTTCTGTGCCAAGCTTCTGTCCTTCCAGCAGCAACAGTGTTTTTTGCAGACCCACACGTCCTTTCCAATAGCCAACCAGGCCGTACGGTGTCCAGGTCTGCTGTTTTTTTTGTTTTTTGCAAAAAATCAAAACTACACCTTTTTTTTGGGATGCCACTTGCTTTGTTTGCTGTCCAGAAGCTTCTGTGCCTCTTTTTTGGTGAAGACTTTCTTCCACAATCTTCCCTGCCACGCCATCAGACCGTACGGTGCCAAGCAGTAGGTCTGCACATTTGTTTTTTGTCTTTTGTGCCGATAAATTCTGGTCTGCACCTTTTTTTTGGCGCCCCTTCCTATTTGGCGTCCCATGTGGCACTCTTAGACACTTGCCATTCTGTCCAAACTGTCTTTGCTTTATTTTTTTAGTGTAAAATTGACTTGATAAAACAAAAATCAGTCAATTTGACTGAGTATTAAATTTTTTAGACAGTTTGGTAATTTTTGGGGGTTTGAATTAAAACTTGTATCTTCGACCTACGAAGACGAAGAGTGAGGCCCGGGTTGGCAGGAGGCCAATTCTCCCTCACAAATATCTCTTTTAGATTCTTCATTCCGTGCTGAATCCAACGAGTGGTTGGAAGGCCACTTTCTCTTCCCATAACAGGCATTTTTTTAATGTTTTAGTATTTTTTTTTGCAAAAACACTAGTTTACGGGAAAATTGTAACTTTAATATCTTGCAAACAGTAGCTCGATTTTGAGTGCCTTTTTTTCAAAAGTGCTTGTAATTAAATTATCCATAGCGTAGACTTGTTATTTTTCAAAAATACACTAGTTTATAAAGTGCTAAAATTAGGGGTCTTCCGAGACGCATTTTCGGCTGAGTCTGACGTCTTGTTTGCTTTAGTCTTGCACTGATTGCTCTAAGACGCATTTTCGGCTGAGTTTAACGTCTTTTTAGCGTGCAATTACATATTTGGGGGGGCTCAATATTTTGGGGGGGTGTGATTGCTTTTCACAACTTGCTTTCATTCTCCTTTCTACATACATTCACAACTTGCAATCAACACAACTTCACCTAATTTCAGCTAAAAATGGATTCTTTTCAACTTAAACCCCTAACACCCTTCAACTATCATGAATGAAAAGTTAAAATGTCAATCATTCTTAGAAGCAAAGGGTTGTATAGGATCACCATGGGTACAGAAGTAGAACCCAACACAGATGCTGAAAAGGTCAAGTGGTACAACTGTAGTGATGAAGCCTTTGGATTACTAAGCTTGTCTGTGTCTCTAGAACTTCTCTTCCACTTAGAATTCTCCCAAACTCCTAATGACATATGGGACACCTTAGAAAAGTTGTTTGGAAAGCTTGATGAGATGAGAGGTCATGAGCTCGAAAACAAACTCATAAGTCTAAGTCCTAGCAACTTTGACACTCTTCAGGACTTCTTCACTAAGTTTAAGGCCCTTAGATTGCAATTGAAAGAGTGTGGGATAGAGAAAAAAGATGATCAACTCATTCTTTCTATTCTCACAAAGTTAGGTCCAAGCTATTCAGTCTTTGTCTCCACTTTTCATGCCACAAAAAGTGCCCTTGGCACTACATGGAAAATGCCTTCTTTGGATTCATTCATTGTCGACTTGACTAGGGAGCAAGATAAGCTAATTCAGATGGGCACAATGAAGTCTACTCAACCCCAAGCCTTGATAGCTAGAAATGGTAAGGATAAGACTTCAACAAAGGAGAAGAAGAAAAAGAACAAAGATCAAGAGAAGAAGAAAGAAAACACCAATCCTGCCAAAAACAACACTGAGACTTTCTCTTCCAATGCTAAACCTAAGAAGGAGAAGGTTAAGTGTGCCTATTGTAAAAAGACAGGGCATGATGAACACAAGTGCATGAAGAAACAAATAGATCACCTAACTCATCTTATAGAGAAGAACAACATAGTTGTTCCTGAGTCCATCAAGCAAAATTTATCTACCCAAGATTTTACTAAGGCAAGGGTAAGGAGAAAGAAAAGGGCAAGGCCCTTGTAGCTACAACAGCTTCCACATCTTCAAGGGTCATTGACTCGGGTGCTTCTCACCACATGGGCTCTTCACTAGTTGAGTTTTTATTTTTAGAGCCTTATAGCATGACTTCAATTAGTCTGGGTGATGACACTTCAGTTTCTGTTGCAGGGAGAGGGTCAGTTGAAATGGAAGGAGGAACATTCAACAATGTTCTAAGTGTTCCTTCTCTTTCAACCAATCTCTTATCAGTGTACCAAATCACTCACATTGGTCAGGGCATGAGAGTTGAGTTTTCACCAGATTCAGTGTCTATCAGGGAGTTGCATAGTGATACTACAGTGCCAGTGGGTAGGGCAAATCACCAAGCCAAGTTATACACCTCACATTTTGCATCAGATTCTTCTCCAACATCATTGTTGACTCATTTAGATGGAGTTATAAAATTATGGCATGAGCGGTTTGGCCACCTTAACTACTGCTACCTTGAGCAACTTTGTAAAAATGACATGGTCATTGGCTTGCCTCATATCCAATTCTCAAAAGGACTTTGCGAGGGGTGCTCCCTTGGGAAGCATCTCGAAGCAAAATTTGACAAAGGAAAAGCTTGGAGGGCTTCACAACCTTTGGATTTAGTCCACAGTGATGTATCGGGACCCTTTCACAAACCATCTTTCACAAGGGCCAAGTACATCCTCACTTTCATTGATGATTTCTCTAGGTTCACTTGGATATATTTTCTCAAATAAAAGTTTGAAGTGTTTGAAAAATTTCTAGACTTCAAGGCTCTTGTTGAGATATAGAGTGAGAAATCCATCAAGGTTCTTCAAACTGATAATGGAGGGGAGTATGTCAACATCAGGTTTGAGCAGTTTTGCACCACAGAGGGGATTGATTTGCAGTGCACAGTCACTTATAATCCTTCACAGAATGGGGTTGAAGAATGCAAGAATAGGTTCTTGAAAGAGATGGGTAGTTGTATGATTCACTCCAAATCCCTAGCACCACAGTACTGGGCTGAAGCTATCAATTGTGCTTGCTACATTCAAAATAGGGCTCCTCACAAAGCTTTGAAAGGGATAACACCTTTGAAGCTTGGCATAAAAAGAAACCTGATGTTGAGCACCTTAGAGTTTTCAGATCCCCAGCCATGGCCCACATTCTGAAGAAGAAACGCAAAGCTATGGAACATCAGTCCAAGCCTTACATCTTTTTAGGATATCCAGATGGTATTAAGGGATATCACCTTCTAGATCCAATCACTCATGAGTTGTTCATCAAGAGAAGTGTCCAATTTCAGAAGAGTCCTAGAGACTCAACACTTGGCACTTCTTCTCTCTCATCGGATCTACTTCTTCATGATGATTCCTCATCAGATTCAGATCAGCCACAGCAAGTTCTTGAGCCAGAGTCATCTTCTTCTTCTTTGAGTTCAGATAGCGAGGACAGTGATGCAGAGTCATCCACCTCTAGTCAGTCAAAGGATGAGGAGTTAGCACCTGACTCGCCACTTTCGAGCCACTTTGGGCCAGACAGACACTTGAGAGTGTTGGCACTTGGGCAGGAGATCCCGCAGATGACAGACGTACTAGGGGGGATTTTTAGAGAGATCCACATGCCTTCTTTGCTTCAGTTTCGAATCCATAGTCTTTTTGAGAGGCATCGGGGGTACCTGAGTGGGATAATGCTATGGAGGAAGAATATTCTTCCTTAATCAAAAATCACACTTGAGATTTGACTTCGCTTCCTAAGGGAAGAATATGGTTCGATGTAGGTGGATATATTGCACCAAGTTTGTAGCAAATGGGTCGGTTGATAAGTGCAAGGTGTGATTGGTCGCCAAGGGTTTCTCACAAGTGGCAGGCATTGACTACTCAAAGACCTTTGCACCCGTTGCAAAGATGACTTCTATCCAACTCACCTTGGCTATTTCCATAGCACATGGTTGGGATGTGCATCAGATGGATGTGAAGAGTGCCTTTCTTCATGGAGACCTAGAGGAGGAGATCTACATGGAGCAGCCGTCAGAATTTGTTTAGGATTCTTCCTTAATATGCAAACTTAGAAAATCTATCTATGGCCTCAAATAGGCCCCTAGAGCTTGGTATGCCAAGATGGATTCCTTTCTTTTCACAGTGGGTTTCACTAGGTGTCATTCTGATCCCAATGTCTAATTCTTGCAGTAGGATGATTCGCTCTTGATTTTAGTTCTATATGTTGATGACCTTTTGATCACTGGGAGTTCTTCATCAGCTATTGCAGTGGTGAAGGCATCTCTTCAGGATAGATTTGACATGATAGACTTGGGTTTGTTGCACTACTTCCTTGGCATCGAGATCTCATAGTCAAATTCATGGATTTCTCTTGCACAGCCTAAGTATGCTCTTGACTTATTGGCTCAGTTTCACATGGCTAATTGCAAGCCATCTCCGACTCCCTTTCTATCAGGAGTCAAGCTTGAGGCTAATTGTTTTTCACCATTGGTTGATGCCACTCAGTATCGACAACTTGTTGGTAGTCTCATCTACTTGACTCACACCAGGCTCGACATTTCATATACAGTGGGACTTGTCTCCAGATTCATGCAGGAACCTCATGAGCTGTATTGAAAAGCAGCTAAGAGGATCTTGCATTACATACAGGGTTCACATAGATACGAGATTCACTGTAGATTTGGCATAGAGGTAGACTTGGTTGGATATACAGATTTAGACTGGGCTGGTGATTCACAGACTCGCAGTCCACTTCTGGTTATAGTTTCTCTCTAGGTTTTGGTCCTATCAGTTGGTCTAGCAAGAAGTAGAATGCTATTGCTATACCATCCATAGAGGCAGAGTACAGGGAAGCTATTAATGCAGCTACTAAGGCTATTTGGCTTTAGGGGATTCTTTCTGAGTTTGGCATTCCCATCAGGCAGCCCACTATCATTTATTGTGACAACCAGAGTACCATTCAGATTTGCAAGAATCTAGTTTAGCACCAGCGGACCAAGCACATAGAGATTCACATGCATTTCATTCGAGAGCTTATTCATAGTTAGGTCATTGACTTGATATTTTCTAGTCTTCAGAGCAGATTGCAGACATCTTCACCAAACCTTTCATTGAGAGCAAGTTCATTCATCTATGAGCTCTTCTTGGGGTGCGGTCCACATCTGCAGTAGCATCATCTTCAGGGGGCCTTCTAGCCTCTTCTTTCTTTTGTCTCTCTTTTGGGGGGGAGTTTTTTTTTTCCTACAGGTTTTCTCCTTTTCTCTATCTTATGGGAGATTGCATTTGTACATGGGTACCTCATCAGGCCTAGTTGCCAGGACCCATTTTCTATTTCTACACTGCCCACCTAAGTTGCGCTTATGGGGGGGTATTACTGTAGTTTTTTATGTTTCTCTATTTATTAATTAGAGAAATTGTATTTCTTGTGCATACATGGAGTTTTCCTACATTTGTGGGATAGGCTAGCTTATGTGGAGGTATGTGTCATAGATGTGTCATAGGTGTCATAAGAATGTCATAAGTAACTCCCTTGATGGGAGTTACTTCTCTATTCTTAGCACCTTGTCACCACCTTTCATGGAGGAGTTACATTCTATTCTTGGGGTGCCATGTCCACCTTTTGTGGAAGAGTTACTTAAGTACTCTCCTATTTGTATTCCTCACTTTGGCCATCTCATGCTAATCAGATTTTAGTTTTCTCCATTTTGTTTTGTGCAATTTATCTCTTGTGTTATTTTAAAATTGTTTTAGCATCTATGTGGTGTGCACTTGTTCATCTTGTGTGATCACGTCTCCATTGCACTCGCATTATCCGGATTTTGGCAACAACTCCGATAGAACCCCCATATGAAAATATGGTTTAAGTGGGTTTGGTTGGTCTCTAAGGAAATGGATGGCGTGCATCTAGGTGAGATTAACTAGTATATGATAAAAAATCTCATCAATACAAAGTAGTCCAGTAATCACAAGGTTGTCTTCGATATGGCATAGAGTGTTAATGGGGCAAACGTAATGTCAAATGCAACTAGGAATTTCTTGCTACATGAAGATCAAAGTGCTTTGGAAAAGGTGTTAAATGAGGTTAGTGTTGAACCTTCTTTTCATATCCATCCAATTATTGTAGGGTTACATTTGCTTATACAAGGATAGAGGGACTTGACTATTGATGTGGGGGTCTTTGTCAGCAAAATCTAGGGTGGAGGTTCCAATTTATCATTGCAATGTTCTACCAACTCCTAAAAAAGGTAAACAACCATGCAACTATACCCACCCCCACTCTCATGTAGATTATGAGGTGAAGGAAATTAATATTGTGGTCTAGAAGTTGTCTAATTAGTTTTTTTTTGAAAAGATGATTTATTAGATAAGGTTTTTTTGTATATTCCATGGTGGTAAGGGCATCCGTAATTTACCTATGCCACCTTTATACTCTTTGAAGTTTAGTATAGACAAGAAAGACTGCCTCAAAAATTATTATATATAAAACAAGCTTTTGTGTGTGTGTGTGTGTGTGCATGTGCGTGTGTGTGTGCGTGTGTGCGTGTGCGTGTGTGCATGTGTGTGTGTGTGTGTGGGGTTTCTTGTCTCTACTTTTGAATTTAGGTTTTTTTAATTCAAAGAAAGCAGTGGAGGTATGGCGGAAGATTAATCTAAACATAAATGATTTTTTTTCCCTACTTTAGGTTCTATGGATTTTCCCTTTCTAAGAATGTGATTCATTTTGTTTTTTTATTTCCATGGATTTATTAATAATATGCATGAAATGTGAGTGGCATTTGGTTTCCCTTATTTGAGTATGGGAATGAGTCTTCATGGTTTGTGGGTGTTGGGCGCATCTCCTTGGTAATACAAGAGGTCAGTCAATGTGATTTTCAAAGCATGTACATTTTATGGTTCACCTAGTGATACATATACCAAAAGAATGTGAATTTGTACAAATGGTTAGTGGTTTTCATGCTCATGTCTAGAATCAAAGCAGTGGGATACATCAAAAATTAGGTGTGGAAGTAAGTTGTGTGTAAATAAGATAAGTTGTTTAACTTGAGTACAAGTGTGTAGCGCTTTCTCCATGAGGGAAAATTCTCATTTTTATAGATTATATGGTTTGAAACTTCTAAACGATTTTGTTGGTTCAGGCTAATTGTGAAGTAAACTTTCTTGGCATGTAGATTTATTTGGGTCATATTTTTATTGTGGCATGTATATTTGTTCGGGTCATATTAGGGCATTTTAACTCTCCTATGTAATTTAGAAAAAATAAATGAGAAATAAAAAAATGCATTCTTTTATATTCTTTTAATTAGTTAATTTAGTTTAACATAATTATGCATAATATATGTATACATATATATGTATGTACATATATGTGTACATACTTATATATACATATATATAAATAAAACAACCATGTATCAAGTAAAATTTATATGTAAAAATTTTGTGTTGTTGTCATTTGTTGATATTTTTTTAATCTATTATTTTATAAAATTAAAAGTGAAAAATGTATTTTTTAATTGAAATGTGCATTTTTATTAATAAATGAGATATAATACAACATTAGTCATACAAAAAAGATGGGTGAAAAGTCACACCCCAAAAGCAAGTAAATATTGAGTTAAACAAGCATCAGGGAGAATACAAAATTACACAAAGGGCCAACCCAAGGCTAAACCAAAATTAAACTAACGCAAGTGCACATCAACCAAAAAAGGGTAGATAAAAGTTCAAACAACAAGGAGATCATTAAGCAACAACAACAAACATGGTGGTAGGTAGAGGATCCTGTGAATTTCCTCCCGATCCCCCTTGAGTAGGAGGATCCTCATCAACTGGTAAGGACTCTCAACCATCATTTTATTGATTGTTTTTAGATTCATCGTGTCTAATAGATGATATGACAAGAGTCAACTAAGGAAATTTAATTGTAGAGGGGAGACCTAACTTACCTCTCTACGACTATTTATGTTGGACCAATCAATCCCACCATAAAACAGGGAGTGCCTACATAAGTAAGGAGATGAGCTCTTTTTATCTTATTTTAATTGATTTTATACGTATTTTTATTTTTATTTTTACAATTAACAAATTAAAAATAAATAACCAAAAAAACAAAACAATGCCAATTTTACAATTACGCATGAATTTTGTGTGTATATATATACAAACATAAAATTCATGTGTAATTGTAAAATTGGCATTGTTTTGTTTTTATTGTTATTTATTTTTTATTTGTTATTTGTGAAATTAAAAATGGAAATGCATTCTTTTTATAATCTTTTGATTGGTTAATTTAATTTAACGTAAATGTATATATCTGTGTCAAGTAAAATTCATGTGTAATTAATATTGTGTGTTATCGTATTTAATATAATTTTTAGTATATTATTTTGTAATATATATATATATATATATATATATATATATATATATAATTTTTTTATTGATTAATTTAATTTCATTAATGTGTGTGTGTGTATGTGTGTATGTATGTATATTCAATTACATATTTATATCAAAATGTATAAGATATCAATTACACATTTTTATTAAAATGTGCAATTGACATGTATATGACATTATATCAAATAAAATTCACGTGTATTTGAGATTATGTGTCTGTGTCAATTATACATGAATTTTGCTCGACACATATCCGCTATATATATATAAGTCAAGCAAAATTCATATGTAATCATGTGTAATTGACACACACGCAATTTTTTTGCTTGACACATAGCCGCGATACAAGCAAAATTCATATGTAATTGACACACAATTGAAACATACATACACATAATGTCAAATATACATGAATTTTGTTTGATATAATGTCATATATATGTCTATCAAAATGTGTAATTGATATATATATATATATATATATATATATATATATATATATATATATACACACACACACACACATGAATTTTGTTTGATATAATGTCATATATATGTCAATTACACATTTATATCAAAATGTGTAATTTGCATGTGTATGTGTGTATGACATTATATTAAACAAAAATCATTTGTATTTGACATTATATGTGTGTGTGTCAATTACACATGAATTTTTCATCATACATAGCCGCTATATATATGACATCATATCAAGTAAAATTAATGTTTATTATACATTATATGTGTGTGTGTGTCAATTACACATGAATTTTTCATGACACATAGCCATTGTGTGTGTGTGTGTGTGTGTGTGTGGTATATTCAAATGTTTAATACAAATAAAAAGGGGGATATTCATCCAATTTAGGTGGAGGTGGTTATATTCCTTCGTTTTATTCTTTAAATAAATCATCCCATAATTGTCCTTAAAAAAAATGCGTGGAAAGAAGTATTTTCAAAAGATGCTCGGGGAATGCTAGAGATAAATCTTAATTTGTCAATCAATAGAGACTACACCTACTTATCAAAATAACAATGCAACATGATATGATTTGTTTCTTCCTCATTTCCTTTTCAAAATTGGCACCATGATGGGCCTTGAAAGCCTCTTTTTCTCAGGTTGGACTATGTCAATATTTTGTTTTGAGCAACCTGCCACATAAAGCCATTTGGTTTTGGGATTCCATATTTATTCTAGATAAATTTGTCTAGTCTTCAAGGGATAAGCCTACCTTGTATCCTTCTTTATGCTTATATTCCCCTAATTTTGATCCCATATAAATGACTTTTCCATCCTTGTTTTAGATGGTCTAAGAATATTTTCCAAAACTTTTACTTCATGTTGGAAGATGTTTGAGGAAAAAGGAAACTTTTTCCATCCAAATTTAGCCTCATTGTAATAACCAATCACCTTATTTCCCACTCTTTATAGACACTAGTTTTGCAGTGTTTAAAGATTATTCAACCCATCCAAGGAGTGGGAGGTGATCCAAACATCAATATAGAAGTTTACCTTGTCAATTTTACCTCCATCCCATCTAAATAATGATTCAAGGATTTTGGTTGCCCTAATGATGATATTCTAAAGATGAGATCTTTTAATGTAATTTCTTCCTATGAAGATTATTTTGAGAATCAAAGTCCATAGACTTTTTCTTCATACTTCTACTCCACAAATAAATTTCTTCCAGGTAAATTCTCCAGGCCAATCTTTCTCCAAGGGCAAGATTCACTATTCTATTAATCCTCATATCAAGTCCTTCCCATTCTTTTGGGATGAATATGGAATCCCACTTTATCAAAAGGCAGTTTTTTTCCTCACAAATCCCACTCTAGAGATATTTATTTTGAATCAACCTAATTGTATTTCTAATCTCTCCATTCTCTACTAGAATTCTCACTATAAATTTCATTTTACCATGTCATAAGCTTTGATAATATCCAATTTAATTGATATGCTACTTCCCTTTTGGGCAAAGATAAAGTTGATCAATTCATGTGCAATTATAATCCCAACTAAATCACAAATCATTCTTCTATAGGAGAAATGATCTTTGGAATGACACTTCTTAATATGATTTTTATAAGTATCAAAATGATCTTGTATATGATATTGTAGAGAGATATTTCTCTAAAGGAGTCAAAATTCTTTGCATTTTAGTTTTTCAAAATGAGAGCTATGAAAATTGAGTTCAATTCCTTTAGAATGGTTTTGTTTTTCCCTAATTCCAAAACTATAGCATTATCCTTCACAAATATTTCCCAATACTCCTAGAAGAAACCGGCTAGGAATCCATTAGGGCTTGAGGATTCATCTTTTTAGAATGAAATAACAATTACTACCTCTTCCTTTGATATTAGAGTTCACATATTGATGTTATCTTCTTCTGAGATCAAATCTGGAATTGTTCCCAGAATTTGATGGCAGCCTTCCTCTCTATCTTCTTGTGTTTTGGTTAACATCTATTCAAATTAGTTGATTCTTTTGCCCTTATTTTCTCTTTTTCCTTAATCTCCAATCCTTCTAGAGTGGTGATTTTGGTGAATATGTTGAATTTTATTCTTATAGCATCAGATCAGTGGAAGAAAGAAATATTCCTTTCTCCTTCCTTTAACCATTTTACCCTAGATTTTTGTTTCATTGAATTTCTCCTTGTAGTAAGACTTTATTCATATCCTCCATTAACTTTTCCTCTTCATCTTTTAGCTTTTGGTCAATGTCATTAAGTTGGATATGCCTAGTAACTTTGGTCAACTCCTCTTTAATTCTTGTTTTTTGTCTATTTAAACTTTTTTTGGTTTTATTCTTTTAGTTTTCCTTTGATGATTTTCAGGGTCTAAACAAGCACATATATTTTCAATCCAATGATTGTTGTGTTTCACCCTCATCGAGTTTTTTCTTTTAGATATTCTTATTTTGTCCACATTGACTCAAATTTAAAAGGACGGTCTATTTATTTTTCATATATTATGAGTAGGGTTATTGGCTAATGATTTGATCATGCCCTCAGAAACATTTTAGATTTGAGATTAGTGTCCATTTGGATCTAATCAATACTTAAGAGGAATCTATCTAATCTTTAAGCAACAAAATTTTGGCCAAATCCCTTATTCAACCAAGTAAATCCTCTTCACTTAGGTCTGCTATAAAAAAAGAGTTATTTATCATTTGAAAGAAATCATGAGTGGATTATGACATTATTGTTGAACTTCCTAGTCTTCCTGTTGGAGAGAGTATAACATTTAAATCACCACCCAAAATCATTTTGTCATTTGGATAGGATTGTCTTCAGGGCCAAATTGACTGTCAAGGTAGCTCTTTATCTTGTTGTGAATTTGGAGAATAAGTATTGACACAAATGAAGTTTATGTCACTTTATATTTTATTTATCTTAATTCCTTTACAAGTTATCAAAATATTGTAATGTAAATCCTAAAATTGTGTGAGGGTCCCATACACAACCATATTCCCACGAGGTTCCATTTGCTTTATTGGCTACTAAGTTGTTTCTATAAATACCCTTCATAATTACATTGAACACTTATTGACTTCTCTTTGTTTCTTGTAAAACTAGTAAATATGGATTAGTGTCTCTAACAAGTTGTTTTATCAGCGTATGTTTGTGGGAGGCATTGAACCTCGTCATGTTCCATGAAATAATTAACATGAGGGAATTTTTTGTTCATTTTTTTTGGTGTAAGACTTGTCTCATAGTGGAACCATGATTGTCTTCTTACTTTCCTTAATATATCCAATTTGCTATCCCTTTTCCTCATTTTCCTGGTCCCTTTCATCAAATCTAAGCCCTGAAAGGAAATCCTTTTTTATTTCTTTTTTCCTCTATTTTCGATAAACATATCTCAATTTTTTTTTCTGTGTTTTCCTATGTTGAATTTTGCCTCAAGTTTCTTGAGTTAAATTAAGGAGGTTTGATTGGTTTATTCTTTCCTTGTTGGGCCACTTTGTTGGCTAGATTAGTTATAGGCAACTCTTCTAATCCTAATTTGTTGAGCAACTCTCTTAACTAGGAACGGAAGAGGTCATCCAATTATAGGTTGCACCTAAATCAAACCTTAAATTTATAGAGTCGTGTATGCAACTTATTTTAATAATTTGGGCTTGAATGTTATGTTGTTATGGTGGAAGCCAAGTTTCCTTTACTATCGAAATAGTTTCCTTTACAATCAAAATAGTTTCCTCAACTATTGCATTTGCCTCCTTAGTTGTGTTTTTTAGTACTTCAAATTTATTACTATCCTCATAGGAAAAAAAATAGCTTCCATTCTTTTATTAAATATTGTTTTCCAGTCTTCGTCTTTGGTTCTCTAAAACTATCCACTTAATATGTTGCTTTCCTAGCTTCTGGGAAGTCCATGACAAAACGTCAATGCTTACTACATTTTTTGCACTTTATAGTACGGTTTTCATAGTCAAAATCTTGATTCAAACTTAAGAATGGTCATTTTGGGTAGGGCCTTTGTGAGGTCTACTTCAACATATATGGATAATTATCCCACTTCAATATATATATATATATATATATATATATATATATATATATATATATATATATATATGATGTTTATCCATCAAATTCCCTACCCGAGAGAAGATCGGATCCTCCTAATATTTAGTTGGGAGACCATATGTGTGTGTGTGTGTGTGTGTATATGTGTGTGTATACATACATATATATACATATACATATATGTGTGTGTGTGTGTGTGTGTGTGTGTATGTGTGTGTGTATATATATATATAAGTCAAGAGAACCTACAACAATCAATATGCTCTGATACCAACTGTTAGGTGACCCCTTATCCAACGGAAGCACAATTGATTACTTTTTTATAAGCAATTAAACACGGAATTATACCAGAATGATAAAGTAACTAGAAAATTGAGACAACAAAGAATTTGAGAGACAATACACACTCTTGTATTAAATATTACTAGAAGAAAATACAATAAGGAAGATGCCACTTCTTCCTCCACCTCAAAGGCTTGCCACACCTCAAGACCTTCTTCCCCCTCTCTCTTGCTCAACACAACAACTCTATAGCCTGAGTTATTATCCCTCTTTGAATGTTTCAGCTGATCTCCTTGACCTTACACCTGTAGATCTCCTTGACCTTGCTTGCTTCAATGATTTTACTTGCCTTCTTAATTAATTACAATACATGCCTTATGGGTCTTTAAATAGGATCCCATGCTTACAAAAATAGAACTCTAACTACAATAATTAGACACGCAGCTCGTGACTATAATTAGTCATTTGACATGCAAATACTCGCTTCACTTAACTGACTGTTTGTCAATAGCAGTTTTGGAAATACACAGGCAACCGACGCCGATCCCTGCTTGCCTGGTGCTGCCGACGTCGGCTGACTATCTGCCGTCACTGGTCTCCTTCTGCACTGCATCTGACCGACGTCGGTCATGAAGCCGACGCCGGTGCTTCTGGTTCTTCAACATCCTCTTCTTTGTGTCTGCAAATAGTTAAAGCTTTTAGCTCCACACCCTAACAATCTCCCACTTGGAGATAAACAGCTGCAACTTGTACTTGTACATGTACACCATCTATTTTGTTCTTTAGGCTCTGTATCCCTCTTCAAAGTCACTCTTGAAGACCAACCACCACGCAAACCTGTGATGTTGTACCTGTCACTTATGCCAAAAGAATTTTGTTGCTCCCAAATTCTCCATGACGTACTTCTAAACCAACTCTACGCTTAGCTCAAAAAACTCTCTGTATATGAAACCCTGCAACAAGTAACACAATACAGTAACAGGATAATGTAGTTAATATTATCCAACCTGGTAAAGATAAAATACAATGGTCAAACTTTCATTGTTCTGCATCTTACTCAAGACCATATACCATAGCCTTCTGTCTCATGTGTCCATCCACTCTCTTCTCTAAAATGGGAATCCATCCCTCTATCCAGTGCTTTCTTCCAGCTGACAACTCTACCAACAAATACCTATTTGGTTCTTCTCCAAGGACTCACACTCCTCATCCATGCCAAGCTCCCACTGTTTCTGGATTTTACCTACATTGCTTCTTCCATCTTCCTAGTTCATGACTCTCAGTAAGCAATATAAAGAAGGTGAACAACAAATATGAGGTTCACATACCTTTTCTGACCTCCATATGGGTGTTTGAGACTTCTTGACAGCTAACTGTCCACCCATCATCCGTTTTAGTGATCGATCTCAGCCATCTCCCAGTCTGCTCCTGACCGATGTCGGTTCCCTACACTGACCCTGACTGTCGACGTCATTTCCCTGGCCGACGCCGGCGTCCCCCCTACCGACGTCGGTCTTTATGACCGACGTCGGACTTCTCCTGCCTGACCTACCGACCCTGCTGGTCTGCACATGACCAATGTCGGTATCTGGCTGACCGACGTCGGTCCCATGTGACCGACATCGACGTCTGTGTGTTCCTGTAAGTGATGAAATTTTCATCTGCGAGCTCTTCTTGGATCAAACCTCTGTCCATGTTGCCCTGCTCAGATTTATTCAGCCCCTATGACTGATCTTTGTCCTTCATCTCTTCCATAAACACCAAGGCTTCTTTGTTCCTGTCAAAAGCATCAAATTTCCTTTTTCTGCAATGAACTCTATCTATGCTTTCCGAATTTGAACACATACCTTTCGATTCAAGAACTTCCATTCCCTTCTTATTCATGTGACCAAGCCTATTAGACCACATCTTCGAATCTACACCAGAAGTAGAATCAGTAATACAAGTAGACAGATAAAGAGTATCTACTTTCTTACCTCTCGCTAAAACAAGTGCTCCCTTGGTAACCTTTCAAGAGTCCGCCATGAGGGTTGTTGTGCATCCCTCATCTCCCAACCTTCCTACAAAAATCAGACTCTGCTTCAGAATTGGAACATGCATGACCTCTTTCAACACCCATGTGTTGTCAATCTGCAATCTCAGCTGCACTTTTCCTTTGCCAACTCTCTGACAAGGCGTACCATCCCCTAAATAGAGCACTCCAAAGTCTCCCTGTTCATACTCATAGAATAAATCTATGTTTGGGGATGCATGAAAAGATGAACCAGAATCTAAAATCCATGATCCTACCTGACTATCCAAACAAAGTATGAGAGCATCATGTATCACAATATTTGCATCATTTGCTTCTTCCATACCTGCATGTTGATTATCTTTATCTCTCAACCAACACTCATTCTTTGTATGTCCTTTCTTTCCACAAAACCAGCAGGTAATACCTTTGGACTCGGATCTCCTTCCCGACCTTGATTTCTCTTGCTCAATCTTCTCCCTTTGCCTTCCCCTGCTTTCTGCACTTAGAGCATTCCCTGATGATTCACCTGTGCTTCTCCTGCGTATTTCTTCATTCAAGATCACACTCACAACATCATCAACTTTTAAGATTTTAGAAGCAGATGCAGAATTACTTACTGCCATAACCAAACAGTCCCAACTTTCAAGCAAATAACATAAAATCAAGAGAGCCTTTACCTCATCATCAAAAACAATATTGACTGAAGTTAGTTGGTTTACCAAACCATGAAAATCACTGAGATGAGTATGTACCGATCCACCTTCCTGCATTTGCAAAGTAAATAGCTGCTTCATAAGATATACCTTATTAGAAGTCGAGGGCTTTTCGTATAAATTTGCCAAGGACTTTATCAATTCTTCCGTTGTCTTACACTGTGATAAGTTGGAAATCACAAACGATGCAAGGCTCAACCTTATGGAACCGAGAGCCTTCTGATCAAGAACACTCCATTCTTCATCTTTCATATCTGTGGGCTTGCATGCAACCCCACCCAACAGTAAGTACAAATCCTTTTGATACAGATAGTCCTCAATCTGCATCCTCCAATGTTGATAATTCTTGCCGTTAAACTTCTCCATTCGTATCTTACTTTTTTCTGCCATTGCTGAACTCCCACTCAATCAAAAAACCCTATGAATGACCTGTAATCAAAAACAATATCCTGCTTCCTACAAACCGTAGCTCTGATACCACTTGTCAAGAGAACCTACAACAATCAATATGCTCCGATACCAACTGTTAGGTGACCCCTTATCCAATGGAAGCACAATTGATTACTTTCTTATAAGCAATTAAACACGGAATTATACCAGAATGATAAAGTAACTAGAAACTTGAGACAACAAAGAATTTGAGAGACAATACACACTCTTGTATTAAATATTACTAGAAGAAAATACAATAAGGAAGATGCCACTTCTTCCTCCACCTCAAAGGCTTGCCACACCTCAAGACCTTCTTCCCTCTCTCTCTTGCTCAACACAACAACTCTATAGCCTGAGTTATTATTCCTCCTTGAATGCTTTAGCTGATCTCCTTGACCTTACACCTGTAAATCTCCTTGACCTTGCTTGCTTCAATGCTTTTACTTGCCTTCTTAATTAATTACAATACATGCCTTATGGGTCTTTAAATAGGATCCCATGCTTACAAAAATAGAACTCTAACTACAATAATTAGACACGCAGCTCGTGACTATAATTAGTCATTTGACATGCAAACACTCGATTCACTTAACTGACTGCTCGTCAACAACAGTTCTAGAAATACACAGGCAACCGACACCGGTCCCTGCTTGCCTGGTGCTGCCAATGTCGGCCGACTATCTGTCGTCGCCGGTCTCTTTCTGCACTGCATCTGACTGACGTCGGTCATGAAGCCGACGCCAGTGCTTCTGGTTCTTCAACATCCTCTTCTTTGTGTCTGCAAACAGTTGAAGCTTTTAGCTCCACACCCTAACAATATATGTGTGTGTGTGTGTGTGTGTGTGTGTGTGTGTGTGTGTGTGTGTGTGTATATATAGATATGTAGATGTGTGTGTGTGTGTTTATGATGTTTATCCAACAAATTCCCTACTTGAGAGAAGATCACATCCTCCTAATATTTAGTTGGGAGACCATATAATCTTACCTGGAGAGTAACTTTGGAGAAATTTTCAAATTTGGGGTCAAAACACTCTTCATATGGTCTCATGTAAAGCCCTTCACTCCCCATGAACCATGCCCCATTAAAGTACCATCCCTAGCTTTAACATAATTAACACTAGGAAAAAAACTTAAGGCATGATTAGTAGTGTGTTACCCCTTCGTGTATGAGTAATTTTTGCAACTTCAAAGTACTTGGCTAATGCCCCATAAATTTGTAAATTGGGGCATTTTATTTTCATAACCAAACCGTTGGTTCTATTTTCATGTCTTGAAACCTTGTGGTCAGGTTATCCTCTAAGGCATGGATAATCTACGAGTTACTCCTTTCCCCCTTAGGTACCCTAGATATTTTTGCTCTTAATGCTTCTAGAGTTTCTTATTCCTTGATTCATTGCTGCTTCACTTGGTTGTTTGCTTATTTCTTCTTGAACTCCTCCACTTACATACCTATTCCTTCCATATTTAATAATTTTTCTTCAGTATATCATTTTAGAAGACTATTTTATTATTATTTTTATGTTTATTTATTATTAATTACTTGTATGGTCATATATCTATATTATTGGTGTCATTTCTATTTGATCGGGAGTGATCTAATTTTGAATTTTAGAATTGGCCCTCTTTCCATCTTTCCATGGAAATCATTTTCCTAGATTTCTAACGACTCTTCCTTTGTCTCTCTATAAATATTTTGGGTCAAAATAGCAAAAGCTTAAATTGACTGGGCAATGACAATTGTCATGCCCAAAATTTTTGTCCCAAAACCCATGTATTTTTTTTATTAATATCTTATTTCAATGTTATTTATTTATTCACTCTTGTTTCTTAGTATCTAAATGTCATGATTTGCTCAATGTAAAAATGGAGTGTGACACACATAATTATTATAATATTTATTTAATACTTTTGCTTGACACCATGGACCTCTCTAATGTTAGAATACAAGTGTGAGAGGTTAAGATCAATGTGATTTCATAAATCAATAAGTAATATCCTAATTAAGGAAGTGGGACAAGTCACATTATTAAGAAGTACTGAATTATAATTTCTTGATTTCAAGGATCACAAATTTATTCAAGCATAACCCGATCAACATACCCAAGAGGGATGAAATGAGCTTGAATAATAATAAATTAACATAGGGTTACCACTTGAATTCTCACCTAGGGAAATTCATCTACCACCATATAACTTTACTCTTAAGGCACACAAGATAAGGAAACCAACCAATTTAAAGTGAAATGGGTTAACAACAACTGCACTATGATTAGATTTAAACTTTGTTTAACTATTATAACATATTAAGCTAACCTGGATAACAACATGCAATCCCAACATGAAATATGATGATGATAACCCTAACCTAGCTTAAGAACCTAGATATGATGCCCCCACCACAACTTGGGCAACATACATATCCACTACATGGAATCAGGGTCTGATGTAGTTCTCCTTTGAACTTAGTAAAACGTCTCAAGTATCCTCTTACACATCATTATATAGTGATTTTTAGCATGCATAATTGAATCAATCTTATCCAATAGAAGGACATGGGTTCACAAAAGTACCATACTCATAAAAATTTGGTCTACAAATCATTCTTTCCCCTAACCATAGGGATGATAATATTATTAAGTATAAGAAGACTCTGTCATTTTAAGACCCACCATAGAGTAGAATACAAAAATCCTATAGTCTTTTACGATTTATTATCTCAAGAAGTTATTAACAATAGACCAACATCACAATTTAAGCTTAAGTTTTAATTAATGTTCTAATAGTGATGAAATTGAGTTGGGGGTTTACATGTATTCATAGACAAAGTTATGTATCCTAATATGGACGCAATATCTGCTAAACACAACGTCCTCTTTTGTCTTATAAATAATGTCTTTTTTTACATTTGCACTAATTGCTCAAGATGCACTCTTGGTTGTGCCCAACATCTTTCGAGCGTGCATTGTGTTTGCAACATTTCGGAGGCTCACCATTAATAGTTCAGAGGGAGTGATTTGTACTTGTGTCACTTTTTCATTCTATTTGCATTTTTTTTATGCAACAACTTCAACTACTACTACTACAGATTTATTTATGCACAATAGATACAAGTTTAATTAATCTTCTAACGCCATTTAACTATCATGACTGGAAAATCAAAATACAAATTATTCTAAGGAGCAAAGGTTTACATCGCATTACAATGGGGTTAGAAACTAAACCAACTAAAAATGTAGAAAAAAATATGTGGTACAAAAGTAGTAATGAAGCCTATAGTTATGTGCCTTTCTATGTCTCATGATATCCTATTTCATATATACCCTGTCAAAACACTCAATGAAGTGTGGACCATTTTGGAAAAGCTCTTTGGCAAGCAAGATGTGATGAGAGGTCACGAACTAAAAAATGAACTTATCAACATAAGTCCAAGAAACTTTGACACCCTTCAGGATTTATTCACCAATTTCGAATCTTTTAGATTGCAGTTTAAAAAATGTGAAATAGAGAAGAAATATGACCAACTTATTATTTCTGTAGTCTCCAAGCTAGGTCTTGATTACTCAATCTTCATCTTTACTTTCCATCCCACTAAAAGTGTTTTAGGCTCTACATGGAAAATGCCCTCATTAGATGTCTTTGTTGCTGACTTGACTCGAGAGCAAGACAACTTAATACAGATGGGCACATGGAAGTCCTCAAAACCTCAAGCCCTAATTGTTGAGAATGGGAAAACAAAGGCTTTAAACAAAGAGAAGAAGAAAAAGAACAAAGATTAAGAGAAAAACAAAGAATCAACTTCTGCCAAAACAATCATTGAACTTTTCTCTTCCGATGTTGTTACCATTTGAGTCATCCTTATTCAATTTTTCATGAATTTTCTTTAAGAGTCAACTTATCATTTTCCCCTTATTAGTCATATCTTTGTTTATTAAGTCGGCTTTTTATTTTTAAAGTTCACCCATCTATCATCTTTTGTGTGTGAAATTTCTAAAGAATTGAACCTTTAAACTTGAACCATTCTCAGAGTTCAATGGTCAAATGGGTTCAGTGATTCAATGTTTCTCAAAGCGAACTGTTTGTCCCTTTGTATATTTCAATTATGTCTTTGAACCTTCTGGTTGAACTTGAACCCTTTTTCGAAGTTCAAGAGTTCAACGGTTCAAGAGTTCAATACTCGATGCTTTGTAAGGAGTCGTGTTCACTTAGTTCCCTTGTATAAATTAATGTATCATTGAGCCTACCGCTTGAACCTCATAGCGGAGTTCAATAGTTCAACAGTTCACTGTTTCAAAGTTCAAAGTTTCTTGAAAAGTCATGTGACTATTGGTCTATGTAGTTCATCTCGTATCTTTGAATTTTCAAGTTGAACCACATTCCAAAAGTTCAATGGTTCAAGGGTTTAGTGACTATACTCTCATATCGCCCCGAGGCTTTCTCTAATTCAAAATTAGCAAGAGATTTAGAGAAGAATATATCCGAAACTCATTATAAAGCGAAAAGTTTTAACTTTCGCAAGGTTATGGATAATCATTATTCATCAAGATCACGTGTAAAGAATGCTTTCCATTAATACATATGCCAGAGTTCATGTCTTATCAAACATTTTTAGCACGTATTATTTCAGCTAATAATTATTTGACCTGTTTAATGTTTGTATCAAGAGAGAACAAGCCAAATTTAGCAAACAAACATACTAGGTCATGCAAAGGAAAACAACACAGGTGGTATAAGATTTTTGTTGCCCAAATTCGCAATGATTTCAAATACATTTAAGGTGAGTTCTACTCTTACTATAAGTTGTTTCCACTACTTGGTTGGAAAGAAGAATCCTTTTGAGTTTCTGGCATTGTTTAAGAAGTTCAAAACTTTTTTTCATTATATCCTCCAACCTGTAGCTATGAAATCTGCATGTCTTGGTTATGAGCATGGTTTTGGTCTCATCTGTTCTCTTCCTGAATTTGGGGACACCTCTCTGGTTCAATATGACTTGGAACATTTTAGGGAGAGGGCTAGAAATCCTGTACCAACTCCTATGATGAAGAAGATAGTAGAAAGTGGTTTGGTCGAAGTTGTGGCCTTTCTCATGGCTGTACAGTGCCGTGAATTAGTTTTAGAGTGCATGAATAGATATGAACCCCAAAACAGGGGCATCAAAATTGCAGATGGTAATGTTTTACTTCATATCAATAGACAAACCCTAATGTCTATGATGATAATTCCGCCTAAGGAACCATATTTTGACCTCAATATTACTTCTTCATATGGTTATTTTTCACTAAAGACAACAAATTAAAGGAGTGTGATCGCAAGGAATTGGTTATTGAAATTTCAAAAAGGGGGTTCAAGACTGCCAATACCATTGACAAGAAATCACATAATTCTAGAAGTAAAAGATATTATGGTGTTACTACACAGGCTAAAGGGCAACGTTCAGGCATATTATTGGGAAGACTGGATGTACTTTTTCATACAAGCGATCCTCCAAGGAGAGCAATATTTGGACTGAGTAAAAATTGCAACTGAATGTTTGCATCTGGGTCTAAGTAATTGTTTGGGAAATAAAGACTTTTATATGTCTTTGTACCTCTTCTATTGCCTGGCATCTACAAGACAATGGTAGGGCTACCTCATGCACCCTTCATTGAGGACATCAAAATTTATGACTATTATTCACAATTGCAAATGCATAATTGCTATGAGAATTACATGAGGGTTAATGATGTTTTTATCGAGAGAATGACATATGAATTAGCGAACAACATCAATTAGAGGATGTCTAATGAGGATATGCAACTAATCAACATTTATGGTAGTTTCTTTATTCATTTTTTCAAGTTCACTTATATCAGAGTTGGGGGTTTTGACGGTGAACCTTTGAAGTTACCCAGGTATGTTTTTTACTGTTTTGTGTTGATAGAAGTCTGCAGACAATTAGCACATATGGATAAAAAAATTCAATAAAAAAGAAATCTGGTATATCTTTTCCTATTGAACTTGGGCGTTATTCATGCTAGTCAGTATCTGATGCTTTGAATTTAGAAGTGGATCTTAAAAAATTCAATTTTCAATACTTCACCACCAAATCCCAATTTGACAACAAAGGCTTTGCCAAGGATAACTTGGATTTTGGAACAGGGTTTTCACATATTTCTCAATTAGAGGATTATTGGAAGGATTGTTCAGACGAATTTGAGGTCAAAAGAAGACTGTGGTGCAGGTTCTCCCTAGGACAAATAATTACCCTTAATTTAAATATAGACATCTCTGAAATTTTTGATAATGAATAATAGGTGATTGATCCACAATTTGAACATATAAAACAATCACCTATTCCAGAAATTGACTGGGATAAAGATGAAGAAGATAGGATTGAGGTTAAGACCCTCCCGATGATAAGAAGACCAAAAAATGATTGAAAGAACAAAAACTGGCGGGAGTTCAAAATAAAGTTTCCCAACAATGTGCATCAATAGTTGAATTACCATCCCCAATAAGCTCCTCTAACCAACTTATTTCTATCAGTGGTGCAGGTACTTCCAAGTCAAAAACTGGAAGGGGTCCAGACATCAAAGAATCCAAGAAGGCCCTTACAACTATTTTGCCTCCTCGTACCACCAGATCAAGGACTAAAAGCAGGAGAAAGAGAGATTTCTGAAAAAATAATTATGGATTTATATTCTGAAGAGGATTCAGGGGAAGCAATAGGTGATAAAGAGTTTGATTCACCAATGGCAGAGGAGGTTAGTGCAAAACAAAAAATAGAGATTGCTTCTGATTCTGTTGATCTGATGATGATTTCAAATGTGTCTTCTGATCAATCAAATCCTAGTAAATAAGCCTCAGCCTCTACACCCAAATGACTGGAAAGCTCGATCAGCAACAAAAGAAAAATAGTCTCATTTTCTTTGCCATTGGAGGACATGGTGAGTAAATGTTTAGGAAAAACTCCTAATCTAAGAAACTAAAAACAACATCCAGGGTAGATGTCGACCCTAACACAGGGAATTGGAGTGCAAAAATAACCCAGCCAATAACTAATGAGGAAGTTCAAGATCCTGCAGTTTAGGATTTCACAATTGAAAAAATAGATCTTGGGACTGCATCACGTGCCACGGATGTGCATCACCTTGAAGCATCCACCAAAAAGATAGTCAACCGAACCTGGAAAGATGAGAAAGATAAAAGAAAGTTGAAACAAAGCTTGTGGTCAATGGCAGAGTACATTGACGTCATTCATAACCCAAATCCACAACCTATTGCCCAACTGCCCCTATCTTTCAATCCAAAATTATCAGTTAATCAAAAGATGTTGGACCAAATACACAAAGACAAAATGGTTGCCAAGGTATTTGATGATTGGTTGGATGGCATCATCCAAAAAGGTACGGAATACATTCATAAATTGAAAAATATCTATGATAAAACCACAACTACTATTAAAGACTTGAAGACACAAAATTCTTTGTGGATAAAAGATGAAGGCAAATGGATGAATGTGATGAACTAAATTGATGAGGTACAAAAGTATGGGATAACAAAGTTTTTGCCAGAAAAGAATTTGACATGTCTGGATGAGGATGTATTGTATGTAAGAAAAATATCGAAAGGAGGAATTCAGTATCCCGACAAGGATGAATTGAACTCACAAAAATGATCAAATAAATAACTGAATTTACTCAATCATTACAGCATGATCTACAATGTATTGATGTAAAATACATAAAAGATGATAGAAAACCAGAAAAGGACATCAATACTGTGATTCAATCCTTCAGGGAAAATATCAGCTTCATTAAATAAAGTGACAACTTGTTAATCAAAAAATTCTCTCGGATTACAAAGGTGGAGTCACTTTTTTATCACTGCATCGACACATTCCCGAAGCACGCGGAGAAGATGGGGAAAATTCAGAGAGAGGAAGACATCTGGAAGGCAAGAATAAAGCACATCGATATTCCTATTTTTTTGAAAATCTAGGAGTTTGTTACAATATTTCAGGATTGGAAGGCTCAACGTGCTTCCTCAACCAAATACAATAAATCTAGATCTTCTAATCCGTCACCTCAGCGATGATCTTACTTACACATTTTTTTAATTCAGTTTTTCAATTAAATTATTTTCAAAAAACTTGATCTTTAAACGAGTTTGTAAAAACTAAATCCCGTATGAGTTAGAGTTACTTTAACTCTGGGTTGGTTTAAAAGATTGGATAATTAGGGCAAATATATATATGTTTTTGGGGTTGTTAAAAAGATATATAGAAAATAGTGAAGAAAAAGAGACAAGAAATTTTAGAGTTGCGTTGATGTTGTTTTACAATATATATGATGTTTGTCTGAAACATTTTTTCATCTGTGAATGAAAAGGAGAAACAATTACTGCATACTTAGATTTGTGCATTTGAGTATTTGAAATTGGGTTTTCTATGTAAAATCTTCTTTCATATGGTAATTACTCTTTCATTAGACAACTCATTGTATATGTTCTATCATTTATTGGTTCAGTAATATATGTGTGTGTGTGTGTGTGTGTGTGTGTGTGTGTGTGTGTGTGTGTGTGTGTGTGTGTATGTATTTGATTGTTATTGAAGATAGAACCTATGTATTCTATTACCCACTGATGTTATAGAAAAGGATATCACATTCATAGCATGATTATGTATGGATGTTAGTTAGCCTTTAAGCACTTTTTAGTTAAAAGTGTATCAGAATTATTAGAATAATTTAAATTTATTGAATATTTCAAAGGGAGTTGTACCTTAATTCAGAGGGGAACTATTCTTGATGGTTCACCCATTTGTTGTTTAACTTATTTGTTCTTGAAAGAAGGGTATAGAGTCAAAATTAAAAAAATTTAGATAACAACAAATCTGCTAACCAACAGATGTTAAACCTAAGAAAGAGAAGGTTAAGTGTGTCTATTACAGCAAAAACGGGCATGATGAACACAAGTGCATGAAGAAACAAATTGACCACTTGACTCATCTTCTAGAAAAGAACAACATAGGTATTCCTGAGTCTATCAAGTAGAATTCATCAACTCAAGATTCTTCTAAGGTAAAAGGTAAAGGAAAAGAGAAAGAAATGGGCAAGACTCTTGTAGCAGTTGTAGCTCCAACATCTTCATGGGTTATTGACTTGGGTGTTTCCCACAACATGGATTATTCACAAATTGAGTTTTCTTCCTTAGAGCCTTGTAGTATGTCTTTAATCACTTTAGGTGACAGCACTTCTGTATCAGTTACAGGGAAAGAGTCTGTTGAAATGGAAGGAGAATATTCAATAATGTTTGAAGTGTTCCATCTCTTTCAATTAATCTCTTATCAATGTACCAAATCACTCATATCAGTAAGAGCATGAGAGTATATTTTTTATCAGATTCAATTGTCATCAAGCCATGTTATATACCTTCTCACATTTTGCACCTGATTCTTCTTTGACTGCATTGTTGATTCATTCAAATGGAATTAGTAAATTATGGCACAAGCGGTTTGGCCATTTCAACTACTATTACTTAGAAACACTCAAGAAAATGACTTGATCAAAGGATTACCTTGAGTCCATTTCTTTAAGGGTCTTTGTGAGAGTTGCACCCTTGGGAAGCAACCCGAATAAAATTTTGACAAAGGCAAAGCTTGGAGGGCTTCACAGACATTGGAGTTAGTACACAATGATGTATCTGGGTCTTTTCTCAGTGTGTCTTGGACAAGGGCTAAGTATGTTCTCACCTTTATTGATGATTTATCAAGGTACACAGGGGCCCACTTCTTTAGACATAAATATGAAGTTTTCGATAAGTTTTGAGACTTCACAGTTCTTGTAGAGAGTCAATATGAAAAATGCATCAAGGTTTTTAGAACTGATAATGGGGGTGAATATGTCAATAATAGGTTTAAGTAGTTTTACACAACAAAGGGGATTGATTCGCAGCATACATTTCCATATAGTCCTAAACAAAACAAAGTTGCAGAATGTAAGAACAAGTCCTTGAAGGAGATGGCTAAATGTATGATTCACTCTAAGTCACTTGCACTGCAGTAGTGGGATGAAACAATCAATTGTGTTTACTAAATTCAGAATAGGGTTCCTCACAAAGCTTTAAAAGTCATAACTCCATTTGAAACCTAGTACAGAAGGAAACCCACAATTGAGTATTTTAGAGTCTTCGGATCTCTAGCTATGGCTTGTATACCTAAGGCTATGAAACCTCAAAGTAAGTATTGCATCTTCATAGGTTATCCATATAGTGTCAAGGAGTACTACCTTCTGCATCTGACCACAAATGAGTTATTCATCAAGATAAGTGTTCACTTTCAGGAGAGTCCCACATACTCGACACTTGACACTTCTCCCACTTCATTGGACTCACTTAGATTCGATTCAGATGATTCAAATTACGCTGAGCAAATTCTAGAGGTTGATGACACTTATTCCAATTCTAATAGTGAGAGTAGTGATGGGGAATCATCTCCATCCACATATGGCCACACTTTGGAGGATGATGTTTCTCTACCTAACTCATCCACTTCTGGTCCACTTTAAGATAGGCAGAGATTAAAAAATGCAAGCACATTGGTTGTGCTATCACTCTAAATTACACCCTTGAGGAGGTTGTTCAAGCCTCCTCACTTAGGTGATAGCATGGAGACACCTCTAAGCTATGGGTGGCCTAATCAATGAGGTGAATCTCTAGATAGGGTTAGCCCCTGCTGAGATTCTAGATTTGCACCCTAGCTAAGGAGGGGATTGTTCAGAGCTTCCTACTCAAATCTAGTCCAACATGGGATTGATCATAGGCTGTGGGTATCTTAAAAGTGGATCAGACCTCGAGAGAAGGTCCGATTCCTTATGGATCTATCACCTACACTAAACCTAAACTAGCACTTGATTGGAAAAGGGAGAGAGAATTGACAAAACTTATAAAAGTATGTAAAAAAAGCGGTGATGCACTAATGTTTTGATCACTCCAACTCACACAAAAACACACTATGAGACACTTTTCAGACCAAAGAACAACAATCTCACATAAATATTTCAGAACAAGGCATTAATCAATTGCCATACTAGCAAGAGGACAAATATCCACTTTCAAACTAGATAATAAACTGTAGATTGCGCTTATAATGACCTGTAAGACTATTAAGCCTTTCTTGAAGGTGAGAAAGACTTAGACATAAGTGACAAACATATAATCACTCAATAATAGTGCATGAATTCATAGAAAATACTTCAATCTGGCTTAGAAAATGATGGAATTCAATCTTTATTCCATCAAAAGGTGTTGCAGTAAAATTTTCGCAGTCTGGTCATACCAAAAATAGGGATAGATGATCCATTTTAAGGCTTATAAGCTTGCATTTATAGAAAAAGGAGAGACAAAGCACTGTGCATTGGAAAAGGACGAACCATTTATGATGGATTAGCACCAATTTGAGGATGCGATTGAGTCAAGATCTTATCAAGAAAGCACATTTCAAAGGCCTTGCAAAATAATTGAATGTTCACTACCCTTATCCAATCCCCAGATCTTTTCTTGGAACTCCATGATATCATCTAATGATCCACTAACAAGGATCATGTCTGGGAATTGGTAGAAATGTGCCACATTTGCATTAGGTGGCCATCTGAACCTGAAAATGTGAACCATGATGAGACACATGTCTACTATATGTCAAAATCAATCTTAAACCATTCATTTTCATAGTTATTGCTCTATCCTCGAAATTTGTATTAGGCCCAAAATATCTATTTCACCTATATGGAGCTTTGTTGATGATGTTTGGCCACTAAACTATGGCCTTGGTTCAACTCCAGTTCAACTCCGAGCTCGGATCTTTGACATTTGCTTTGCCTAGGTCCATTTAAACTTCTTCAACTTTTGTCAAAAATGTCTTAAGATCACTCTTGCTTATTGGTTGTCCATTGCCAACTCGGACCATTTACATTGTGCCCAACTGTCCTTATGCTTATTGGTTCTACAGATCCTTTTGACTTATTGACTCCACTCACGTCATTAGATCTAGATGTATGAATGCACATAAGTCTTCGATCTTCTACCAGGGCCCACTAACTTTAGACACTTGTCTTCTTTGCATTCATCATCAAAATCCTCTGACCATTTTTGACTTGTCTCACTCTGTCGATCTTGATGTGCACAGATGCCCACGAACCATTGATTTTATGCCAACTGAACGCACTTGTGCCACTTGTCCTTGACTCATTAGCTCTTTGGATCCCCTGACCTCTTTGACTCACACGCGTCGTTCGGTCAAGATGTATGAGTTCATGCGCACCATTGATCTCCCTGATCCCACTTTCCTGTCAATTTTTACACTCCATTAAGCGCAAACCCTTGATTTAGCTTGGACCCATCTTTTTGTCAGTGATTTCACTCCGTCAGATCTTATCTTGATTATCCCACACTGTTGGATTATGTCCAACTTGTAGATATTTAAAGGCTGTAACTTGGGGACCTTTTGACTTGGTTGACTTAGCACAGATCGTTATATCTTATGTGTCAGTATGAGGGCTCGCGTCGACCGTAAATTCTCAACCAACTTCAAACCTTTTAAGGACCTTCTGAACCCAAATGGTTACTTGGCTTGATTAAAAGTGACGTTCATGCGAACGTCATTTGACGTCCGCACGAGCGTATTTGACATCTTGCAAATTGTCAATTTTAATCACAGATAGATTTTTTTCTAAGCTTCATTTTAACGTTAACATGAGCGTCTTATGTTTTAGGTCCAACTTTGAAGTCTTGGATCTCAAAGCAAAAAATTCGTGGAGGCACAAAACTTGTAGGGGATGATCCAAGTACTAAGAGCAACATGTCTACATGACCCGAGGGCTTGCAAGGAGTTCTGAGCATACTTATCAAATGTGCAAACACGCTGACCAGTCCATTTCTGAGTTATGCCTTGATGATGGTCTAGATCCTAGACTTGTTATTTTGATCTTTTGCTTGATCTTTGGAAGCTCGAATGAACATTTGAAGCATTAGCAAACTTGTTCATGACCTGAACTGTAAGATAACCTTTGCAAACTTTTCTAGTTCCTCCATTTATCATTAGATCCTTCTCTCAATTAGGGACATTGCTGAGTCCTGGAAAGCTCTGTATGTTGGCCAAAAATGGCCAACAGTTCCCTTGATGTTTCACATTGAAACTACAAACTAAGCATATTGCTTGCAAGGGAAAAGGGGCAAAAATGACCAAAATTGATGAATAGGAGGTGATGCACCACATTGTTTTACCACTACCACACATTTGCAAATGCATAATGAACATAGAGCTGACCTATTCATACACTACTCCTAATCTACTCTTCTTACATCAGTATTTCACTATGAAGGTGGTAGATGATGAATGGGCTAGGAGGACTTATTTTCAAGAGGTATAAAGACACTAATAGAAGATTACCTCACTTAACCTTCACAAGACTACTTAAACACTCCATATGACCTACAAGAGTGAGTTCAAACTACATATAGGTGAAAAATTGAGATAACATGCCAAGGAGAACTGAATCAGCACTAGACAAGAACAATCATTCATGCATAAACACTAGAATACAATCATAAGAGAAGATAAAACCAACTTGTCTATTGCTTCAATGGCTTACAAAAGGTGCAAGGCTTCGCCAATTCAAGTGGAGGCTCCCTTACAATGCCAAAATAAGGGATCCATATAGGAGAGAATGAGAAGGAGAAAGAAGGATGTTGGAAAGCCCATGACAAGTGTCATCTCATGATGAAGTAAGTTAAAACCAAGAAAACCTACTAAAGGATAGTTATGAAGTCTCTCATCAACATGTGTGCACTTCTTTTGATGATGATCTTATGAAAGTGGCATAAGAGTTTGTTTTGCTTGATGATTCATCTTTGAGCTCTTGAAATTGCCCCTTAGGAGTGATTATGAAGTGACAAGTCATATTCTTAGAGTCTCATTGCTTGTTATTCACTTGGACACATGTTGAGGATCCATAGCCCATCATCTTTCCACCTCTATTATGCAATTTCCTTCATAGTTCTCATGTTTGCTCTCTTTGAGGCTTAGTCTTTGTAACCCTATTTTGGCACAAAGCTCCTTGGTTTGGATGATCTACAACACTTCCAGACAAACTAAAAGCATATTTTAATACCCTTTATCTTGATTTAGCTTCACCCCAAATTTCATATCTCAACTCCCAAGGCAGACCTACTAACCCAACACCCATCTTTCCCAATTAGGCTTAAATCAAGCCTAAAGTACTAGAGACTATACAAGACCATACATTACTACTCCAAAACCTCCAAAAAAATTTAGGGTACATCAAATGAGGTCATATGGGAAAGTTTCATGCAGTTTCAAAGATTAGAACTCAAGTTATGCAAAAAAACAAGCTTTTAGCCCTAGGTTGGTCTACACACAAGTCTGAGTAGGCTAAGAGCAAAGAAAAATGCATAGAGAGTTTTAAATCACTTCAAAGAAAATCAAGACCTATGCGAGGTCTGCCCCAATTTTCTTCAACTCCTCCAAGTATTGGTTAAGCATGATCAATCCCAATGAGCACCCATCAAGCAAAAAAATAGAATTATGTGTGCATTTATGACTGTCAAGTGGGTTGTAAGTATTATTTGGTATTTTCAATCATTCTCTAAACATCTCAACAACTTCTAAGGCTTCTCATGGCTCCATCATACCTCACTTTCCATTCAAATCACCATCCTAAACTCAAAACAAATCTTTCATACTCACTTCAATCCTTGGAAGCAAACTTGTAGCTTTCTAACAAGCTTGTAAGTGTTCTTTGGGTTTGACGTTTGTTAGGGCTCAAGAAAAGGTTTTATTTTCAATTATTTTCCTTTTTCTACCCCCCATAGACCTTCTTAACATCTCTTCAAGGCTCTCACATTTCATTTTTTCTTCAAACCATCATATGTTATGCAAAGTTTGCCTCTCTTAACTGAGAATGTGGACCTACAGGTTTACAGACCTATAGGTCTACATTCACCTTAGTTTGAGCCCTTGATGGCACGTTATTGGTTTTCTAAGCCTTGCAATCTTCTCCTTGAGATTTTAAATCAGTTTGCAAGATCAAAAACTTGTTGAAATAGCTCAAATTATCTCTACATATCTAGTTTTGTTTGCGAATACTAAATTGATGTTCCTAGGTTTGTACCATACAAGTGCACTTCAATGATGATCTTAGGAGTTTGGTCCATTGATGGGTACTCTTATGAGATTCTCTTATCTTTGCCCTGAAGTATATCAAAGTTTATCTCACCTGTACTACCATTCAAAAACTCAAAAGTGTTTGTTCATAGGACTTTCTCCCCTATCCTTGAAGGTTGTAGGTGCACATTTTGACTGTATATGCATTGAGTGTATGTTTGGGAGTATTTTAGGGGCTCTTAAATTGAAACTTGTCTTGTTGTAAGTCATCACTACCACTTCTTCCTCTTTTATAGGCCTATTAGTTTCTTGTTTACCCTGCAAGCAGCCTTGTAGGTGACTGTTTTAGGCACATAACACTCCTTTCTATCAAATTATTGGTCTTTCTCTTTGGATGATCTCCTATGGATGATTAAAGCATATTATACTTTGTTATTACTAAAACCCTTTTGAGGATGTATTAGTAACTCATTCATGAGTCACAGTTCTATAGCTTCTCATATCTACCCTTGGAGACTCATTGAAGCACACAAGACCACTGTCTTTCAAGGTATACCTTCTACCCATGGATGATGACCTTGGATTATTTGATTGAGATTAATTATCATTTAGAAGCACCTATATGGTCAAGGAACACAAGAAGACCAATATCACAAGGTGCTTAGAGGTTCATTCCAATATTTTTGCCAATGGGCCAATTGGAGTCTCTTGAAGATGGTTGTGAGTCCATATGAGTGCAAGAGAACCTTTTAGAATGTGGAAGTAGCCCTGAGGAGGTGATATAAGGATTGTGGGAGTTTGGTGAGAGTTTGTTGAAGACTATTTGAGAATGAAAACACTCAAAACCAACCCCAACTATGCATTTAGTCATTCTATATAGGTCTGCAACCTGCACAATCTACTTGTAAATGACTTTGCACTCATATTTAAACCTTTTTGATACTTGTAGAAGGTCTGAAAAGGAGTTATAGAGGTGTTCACAAAGTTTTTTCATTCTAAACACAACTATCTCCATGTTCAAGAATGTCACAACTTCAAAAACCCTACCTGCCACCTTCAAAAACAATAAAACACAACATTTTTGTCATTTTTGCTGCTCACATGTGCCAATTGACGATGAAAGAGAATGTGAGAGGACTATTCAAACCCCTGAGGATCTCAAACAACCATTAATTCGCATTCATTGACCTACAAACTCATTGAGACAAAAAAACCCTGTCTATAGAGTTTTAGGAGGGCTTTTGACAGCTTATTTTGTTAACAACTGTTCATAAATCATAGCCCTTAGAACCAAAAATTAGTGCCTGAAAGTTCAAGGGTAGAAGGGCCCTTATCCACCCCCAAGAGCATTAGATCCAACTCTCTTTCCTATTCATGAACTGAGCTCTTGAAAATGGCCTTCACTAGCTTACAAGGAGGTCAATGGAGGAGATGAAACGTTTTTTTTCTTCTTTGGACCTACCAATGTTGCCACATGCATGATTTTACCCTGCAAACATCAAAGGGTCCTCATACCATCCATTTCTAACTTGAACTGACCATCTCCACATTGAAAAGTTGCTTTATAAGCCCTTAGCAAGTGTATTTCTACGTTATATTTCATTTTTTTATTTTTGGAAGGTCCCACCACTTATTGCACGTCGAAACTAACCTAGATGAACATGTGTAAGGAAGAAAACACCTTGACATAGCTTAGAAACACGTTAGAGACCACAAAATGCACTTGATCCTTCTAATTTGCAAAGGCAACCATTACCTTAATTTCTCCAAAACTACCTTAACCTTTGTTAAACATGAAATAACAATGTTTCCATCTTACCATGTCTTGTTTTTAGAAGCTCACCTTCACCATAAGACATCATGTCACCTTGGAGGTCAATACACCAATACTTCATTATGGATCAACATATCTTAACCTTTGCAAAGTAACTTTAAACTTTACTAAGATACCTTAATCTCTCCAAAACCCAAACAAGACCTTCATGAAGGGGATTAATGACAAGACTAGGCTCTTCACTCATTCTCCTAAACCTTGCAAGGGACCTTAAGATGACCAAACACTTGACAAGACATCTTTTTAAGGCAAAGTTTGACCAATAGACCAAGACCAAAAATCCCAAAAGGCCACCAGCAAGGTTAGGCAAGACTAGAAGCAAAGCTTTGAATTGTCCTCACCTATGGTAGCCAATTTTGGCTATCATGTTGGGGATTCTTCAGATGACAGGTGGACGCGTTTAAAGTTTTAGAGTGTTCCACATGCTTTAAATGCTTCTATCTCAGATCTGTAGACCTTTTGTGAGGCATCAGGTATTCTTAAGTGGGATTCTACCATGCATTAAGAGTATAACTCTTTAATAATGAATCATACTTTAATCTGACACTTCTTCCTAAAGGAAGAAAAATGGTTCAATGCAAATGGATATACTGGACCAACTATGTAGCAGATGGGTCCGTTGACAAGTTCAAGGCACGGTTGGTCGCAAAAGGTTTCCGTAGGTGCCTATTATTGACTACACCGAAACCTTTGCACCAGTCACCAAAATAAACTATGTCAAAGTCACATTTGTTATTGCCACAACCAATCAGTGGGATGTTCATTAGATGGACGTGAAGAGTGTCTTTCTTAACTGTGAGCTTGAGGAGGAGATTTACATGGAGCAGACACAATGATTTGTCGAGGATTCTTTCTTTGTGTGTAGAGTTCAGAAATCCATTTATGGCCTCAAACAGACCCCTCAGGGTTTGGTATGCCAAGATGGATTCCTTCATTCTTTCTGCAGGGTTCACTCAATGCCATTCAGATCCAAATGTCTATCTCTTATGGTAGGATAATTCACTTTTGATTTTGGTTCTTTATGTCGACGATCTTTTGATCATAGGGAGATCTTCCTCATCCATTACAGCAGTGAAAGAGGCTCTTCATCACAGATTCTCCATGATTGACTTGGGCTTATTACATTACTTCCTTGAGACCCAGATTTCTCAGTCTAATTTGAGAATCACTCTTGCATAGCCTAAGTATGCTCTCGATCTACTTGCTCGATTTCACATTGTTGATTGTAAGCTAACTCCAACTCCCTTTTTATCTAGAGTCAGGGTTGAAGCAAATTATACTTTACCTTTGATCGATGTTACCTTGTATCAATAAACTGTCGACAACCTTTTTTACTTGACACATACCAGACCTGACATATAATATGCAGTGGGCCTAGTCTCCAAATTCATGCAAGAACCCCATGAGTTGCATTAGAAAGCAACTAAAAAGATCTTACACTACATTCAAGGCACACATTTAGATTTGAGATTCATTACAGAGTTGGCATTGACATTGACTTGATTGGCTATACTGACTCAAACTAGGCCGACGATATTTAGAATTGCAAGTCCACTTCAGGTTACAGTTTCTATATTGGTTTAGGTCTGATTAGTTAGTGAAGCAAGAAGTAAAATGTTATTGCTTTATTTTCTAGTAACACAGAATACAAAGGGGTTGTCAATGCTGCCACTAAGGCTATTTGGGTATAGGGGATTCTCCCAGAGTTTGGTATCCAGTTTAGACAACCTACAATCATCTATTGCGACAACCAAAGTACTATTCAGATTTTCAAGAATCTAGCTCAACAACAACGGACCAAATACATAGATTAACATGTACTTCATCTGAGAGCTCATTCATGGGAAAATCATTGATCTGAGATATTGTCAGATGACAGAGCAGACAACAAACATCTCCATCAAACCTTTCACAGAGAGCAAGTATCTTCGTGAAAGGTTTGGAGATTTGCTCTAAATCTCTTTTATTATTCTTATGTTCTTTATTTCATTCAACTTGTAGTTGTGTTGTGCACTTGCTTGACTTGTGCTTTCATTGAATATGTGCATCCACTTGATCCAAAGATCATGGCATCCACCCTAATAGTAGATACTACATAAATGTTGTTGGTCCTCCCTAATTATTGATATGGCATATGATGTATGGGTGTTTGATGCTACATGGAATTTTAACAACAATGCAAAAAAAATGTCTATATATTTGGTATTGAACCTTGCAAGGGCTGTTACCCCTTGGCTTTGCCCTATAAAGGCACAAAGACGTTGTGAGGAGCATTGAACCTTGCCCTATAGAAGTGTACGGACGCTGTTAGGAGCATTGACCCTCAACCCAAGTGGGAAAAAATGAAAGCCTTAATTGTCACTAGTGCCTTGAAGAAGCTCCAATATTAAACTGTCAACTTGAAATAGATTTTCATGCTCACAAGATTTAACCTGGCCTTAGTAATTTGGGACTTGGACGCTTTTATGATTTAGAATTCAAACACTTGACTTCAAAAGCTAATAAGTTGAGACTCAAGATGCAAAACACTAAAATTCAATAACTCATAGTTTAAAATTATCCCCTACCTAGAACACAATGACTGTAGATATGGCTTGCATTTAGAGGACTTGGGCAATATAGACTATCACGTAGGCTCAAACATGACTAGAGAGTAAGTTTGGTGTCCCATGTAGAAATTTTGGATGGTACCACACAAACAGTTTGGGTGGTAACACTTATCATAGGGCTTGAACTAACTCACACTATAGTTGTCATACTATATCTTGGAAATAAAATGCCACAGCATTGGAAGGCAAAATTAAAGTCACTTTTGTAATTATAATATATTCTCAAATACTGCTCCCAATTCATTGTAGATTTCCCAATTCCATGCTAATCAGAAGTGATAGATCAAACACACATTTAGTGATAGTATTTACCTATTAAATGTTGGCCTTTATACTTGGATTTTTAGTCATCTTTTGTTCTCATTCGTACCTATTCATTATTCAACCAAATCTCAAATCACGTATAATCAGAAAGCTCTTGAAATGTACGTTCCAATAGTTTAATGCTCACTCTGTGATTCTATCTCAAATTCAATTGTTCCTTTAAGTTTTCATAAAAAGTCTAGATTTTCACCATATTGTAGGAAGATGGCTTATTCAATCCACAGCATTTCTTGTTAAGCATGGACAAAGCCATATATCAATGGAAAGCTTATTTTATGCACTGTTCATTTTATATTGTCAAGGTCCTTGAACTGTAATAATCAGACTACATTTCTTCAATGTCACTGTACATCGAAAACCCTGTCCAACCAAAAGGTGCTTTCTAGTATCATCAAAAGGGATCTATGAACTAAAATCTATTCTTTGTTGTTGCTCTTTACCTCTATTTTCTAGTCATACCATGTATTGCTGCTATATCCAGAAAAAAAAACTAGGTGGTAACTATTGCTGAGGTCAAAAACCCTTTATACTGCTATTTACCAAACATGTTGTATTTCTATTTGTTTTCCATGATGGGACAAACCAATTTTATGTGTAAATTTCATTGCTGAGATAAGTTTCTTTGTAAAATTTAAAAATATCACATCAAGAATGTATATGATGACAACTACAATCCTACTCAGTTGTTTGTATGTAGGATACCCTAGCCTTATCTCACTTATGAATCTATGCATGTTGCCCATGGTCCTCTTGAAAGGAAATTGTTAAGAGAGGAGTCATTCACGCATTCTAAAACTGAGCCATGATTCCTCACCATGTGATCAAAAGGACTTTGGGTGAGGCCTTTTCAGTTCCTAAAACTCTAAGTGAAACATGGTCTACATAGGGGATGAGTTGAATTTTGAAAGTATTTCGGTTTGTCAATATTCATATAATGTACATCAGAATAACAAGATGATGTATGTTTGTGAGTATTTTCTGGATATGACTGCATACTAATTTTTATATCAGACATTTCAAGTCCACTACTGGACCCATCATCAGGGAGAACCATCTAGCATAACATGCAAAGAATGGGAAACAATATAGATTGTCGACCAAAACAGAAGAAAAATTTGGTGAACATGGCTCCTCGATATCTTAGATAAATGTAAATCAAAATATTTGGATGAAATATGGTAGTGAACAACAGATGAGGTAAATTGGTTGCAAGGAGAAAACGATGTATGTTGGTGATGAACAGCGGATAATGTAGGTTGTTGTCCTGTCTTTTTGTCAATATAGTAGAAAAGCTTTAGGTGACCATTCAATGTATAAATCATATATTTAAGACCCGGGCTTGATGTTCATCTCTCAGCCAAAAGGATGCAGAATACCGCCCATACAGTTCTACGACTAAATTACCAATGATGAAGTTCAGACTTGACCTCGTAACAGTAACTCGCAATCATAGAAAACCTATCAACATAAGATTATGATGTGAAATGAGAGTCGGTACTCTTTTATATTCAACTTCAAAACAATCTTTTAGATTTTGATATTGATTCAAAATTATTCCTTTTACAAATATGCTCACAACTACCAAGTAAGCACCTCACACCTTACTGGTTTATTTAGCGACAGAATCATCAATGTCCTCTTTATCGAATTCCTTCAGTAAGTATCCCTCAACCACTGTTACATCCGTCGATATCCTTGTTGTTAGTCTGTTCAATTTTTCTAGAGACATCAAAATTTAATCCAGCCTTCTTTATACCAGATAGCACAGGACAAATTGCTACCACTAATTTCTGAACAACGTCATCCTCCAAAGCCTGTTTGCCAAAGAATTTCTCCAAGCCAAAAGATGCCAAACCTCTTGATTCAAGCAGAATGCAAGATAAGCCATGTTGACTACAGACATCAAGAATCAGATCAAAATTTAGCCTCTTTAATATGACAACATCCACCCCCTTTTGTCTCAAAAGCATCTCCATAGATTGACCACTTTGTTTTACAACACTCTGCACATCTTGTACAATAGCTCTCTCATCTGCTAACACCAAGGTTGGAGCAAGATTAGTATTGAAATCACTGAATCAATAGGAAGGTCAAAGGTCCTGGTAACTATTATCTGCAGAGGTTGCTTTGCCTCGGATTCACAAGAAAGAAGTGTTGGATTATCCAACAACGCATAATCTGAAACAATTATGCCATCATATTATTTTAACAGTTCAGAATAGTAAACCCCTTCCTCAGCTGCACCATCTCCGAGATAATCCAACATTCCACCATCCAGTGACATTGAGAACCTACAATTTCAAAGAACAGTAAAGTGAAAATGAAAATTATGGGCACCTACGTATTGGCCAAAAACAAGAGTTCAATTTGGATTGTCCCATAAATCTTAAGCAATTAGTCCTTCCCAAGTTCAGAATACCAATAGAGAAGACATGGTATGAAGGCCAAGATCTTCATTCGGGGAACATGACAAAGGTGTTTCATACTACGCAGGAACTAATTCAGGGGAATAATGAACAAATACCGCCTCCAATATTCTTCATGCTCTACAGTCTAGATAACAAATCGGAAGAAAGTTTAACAGAAAAAATATGGGATAGAATCATGCATACAGGAAGTTTCATAAACAGGAAGTGGAAAGACTATAAATGCATGGTGAAAATGCCATGCAGTAGAAATGAAGTTTACAAACAATCTACGCTGGAAAGAGAACAGGGTAAAGATTCTAAGTAGAGTGATACAGATTATCAAACATGTAAAGGAATTAAAACACGGCACTGGAAAGAAAGAATTATATCAATAGTCATGGCAAGGATGCAACTTGCAAGGCGTAGAACACATCTCAAAATCACAAAAGTTGACTCACAGCATAATTTAAAATTTCATTATTGTGAGTGATACAATGGTGAAGCAATATACACGCAGAGTATGTTGTGTGTGGAAAAGGATTTGTTCTTAGACGAAGTAATTAGGGTTATTCTCTATAAAGGAATAACGCTAAACTAAGGATTCTTCTCAAATTCAAGCAATGGAAACCTTTCCCAGCACACACAAAAAGGAATAAGGGTAAACACTGTCCTAAATGCTTGACTAAATATAATAATGTAGTAGACTACTATCAACAAGAGACATCAGAAATAATATCAACTAAAATCTATAAATATTAAGAAGATAAATTGAATAGAAAAGCAAGGTATTATTTGATATGACTTCAAAAAAAATGCTAAAATAGAAATAAATATAATTTGGTTACTAACAGATCTCAGGCAACCTAATTCGAGCAAAACGTACATTTTGTTAATTTTAATGAGTTGAATAATCAATATTATAATAATTCATTTCATTATTGGATATTTAAAAGCACATAGACCATATCATATGTTTAGAGCCAAAATAAGTGTTGCTCTAGTGGTTGAAAACCTTAAAACTTAACTGCATGTGGCCGGTCTATGCAGTGGACAAAGTTTTCGATTGGAGATATAGTTGTGCAGTTGGGTAAAAAGTGACCAGATTTTTTCTTAGTTGGAGAAATCACAAAAATCTTGAGTTTTGGGGCCAGGGGAGAACCCTGCAGAAAAACTCATCATTTTTTACTTGGATTCACTGTCATGTCCCCTTTTTTATTGACATGTTCTGAGTTCATGGTTAGCCTATTATGCGACCCTCGTAAGCTGATAGGATGGCTAGAGGGTGTTGATGGAGATTGGCTTGGCTTCGTTTAACAGAATTTTTCCAGTTGGCTTTCGTTTGGGCTCGATCGGACATGTATTGAGGGAGATATTAATATTTGATTGATTTAATCAAATATTAATTATTTGGTCTAATTTTAATTTAGAAACCATAATTCTAATTTAAGAAAAACCCTAATTAGGGCAAGCATATCTTTTTGAGGGTATAAGGGTTTCTCATGGAGGCCATTATTGATTATGCATTGATTATTGATTTTTGATATTGAAGAATTCTTCTGTGAAGACTGAGCCAAGGGTTCCAAGATTCCATCTGCATTGGAGAACGTTCACTCTTCAGTGTGTGCGATTCAGAGGCTGTGAAATATCAGCGGATCTAATGCCAAATTGAGAGATAGCTTCATACAGAAGTTATCACAGAGGTTTACAGATTTGAGAGGTAATTTCATACAGAAGTTGTCACAGAGCTTTCCAGGTATTTATTTTATTAGGTTTTTGATTCAATAAATTATACAGATAGAGATCTTCTGTATTAGAGCAATATATCTTCAAATCAGGGGTTGAAAACAGACAGGTTGTGCTTTATTGGCGGCCGTATGAAGTCCATACAGGTCCGTACACATCCACGCAGATATCGACCTCGGCAGACAGAGATCCCCAGTGACCGACATCGGCCGACTGAGGACCAACATCGGCAGAGAAGGACCGACAGAGACCGACATCGGCAGTATATCGACCGACGCCAGCGACAGTGTGTTCGTCACAGTAGGCCGAGACGTCCAGATTAAAGCTTAATTTCCAGATTTGCAAAAGCCAGGGTTTTAAAACAGAATATTTCATATTATTTTATTTGTATGACAGAGATTCAATTGTATAATCGTCTAGAAGAACAAGTGATAAGATCTGTGATTCGCTATTGATAGACTATATTGTGATTTATTTATTTATTTGGAAATTATTCTGGCAAAAATTGTATCTTTGTTCAGAGCTTTTGTTTTGGTATCCAAAGGGATATTACAGTGGTATCAGAGCTAAATCCTGCCATCCTGAGGGTTTATAGATCTTATGCAGCCACAAGAGTTGGGACCACACAGGTATAACACACGCAGTAGAGCCTTGATTGAAGGTACCCAGGTGTTAGAACAACAGCGGATTATCATGAGTGACAGACGTGAGGGTAGCCCACCCAGGGGCCACCGACATAATGATGATCCGGGTACCAGAGAAACCTACCGTGAGATGACACATGCACTACAGGGACTTACTACTATGATAAGGAGGATGAACCCACCTGATAGACAGAATGGGGAACAAGGAGATGACAGGAGTACTACTGTTAATCAGAGACCACAGCCGACCCATTCCAGGACCACTGATAGACCTACACGGCCTACGTTTGTACAGGATGAACCAGAAGAAGCACCAGCAATGGAGGCGGCAGGGGATTGCCAATTTACAGATACCCTCATGGCTGCAACTGATGAGTGGGACTTATTAGCTCCTCATGTTTAGGAGAAGATGTCCTTTGATCGTTTTGTTACTCTGAGGAGAGAGCACTACATATTAGTTAGACAGGACAGGAGGCCTAGAGTTCAACTCAGTGAGCTGAAGAAGGCTACTGGCAAGCTTTCTTTGACTACTTTTGACGGCAGCGGCAAGATGACAGCTCAAGCTTGGGTTCATAAGCTTGACACCTTTTTGGCATTGAGGCCAATGACAGAGATAGAGGCCATCAAATACGCCACTTTGCACTTGGATATTGGTGGTACCATGGTATGGTAACACTTCAGCATAACGGGGTGACAGAGTACCAGGACTTTGTGGATAGATTGGTTGAGCGGTTTGATAGGAAAGATCCCGAAGTTTACTTTCGAGATCTAGCACAGTTGAAACAAACAGGTAACTTGGAGTCCTTCATTGGTGAGTTTCAGAGATTGGCAGTCATGGTGCCAAATATTTTCGAGCGTAGATTGGTAGTTCTCTTCATGGAGGGATTGACAGAACCATTGAGAGGTTGGATCAAAGCCTTTGATCCTCCTTCATTACAAGTAGCTATGAAGAAGGCGCATAGTATGGAGATGGCAGCGCCATCCAATAAATTTAACTCCAGAGGTACTTCTTCATCTAGAGACCATAAGTGCTCCAACGGAGATACAGAGAGACCGGATTTCAGCATAGATAAATCAGGTGTAAAGAATGATTCAAAGGCCAATCCAGCAGCACCACCTTTGGATCGTGAGGCGCTTAATGATCTACGCAGAAAGAAGCTTTGCTTCTACTGCAAAGGTCCATATGATATCCATCACGATTGCCCTTTGAGGCCTAAGGGCAAGGCGAATCGTGTGATGTGGGCATATTATGAGGATTCGGATTCAGAGGATTCCGAACAGTAGAATAGTTCTGAGGGGGCAGAGGCAGAGGCTTCAGAGCCTAAGGCAGAGGCAGAGTTAGAGCTTCACATACAGGAGGCATGCCTATCCAGCATTCAATCGGATGAGTCATTCAGACTCCGTGGAGTTTTGGTAGGGCAGAAGGTCATCACCCTTCTTGATACAGGAGCCACACATAATTTCATAGATGCTAGATTTGTGGAGAAGCGTGGACTCACTACTAAAGATTTTGAGGGCATTAGAGTTAAGGTAGCCGATGGTCACACTCTTATGTGTGAGCGTATGATTAGAGACCTCCCATTGCGCTTGAACAACTATGAGTTCAAGGCTGATTATTATGTGGTGAACATGGGGGATATAGACTTAGTCTTGGGTATGAAGTGGCTTCATTCATTTGAGGAAGTTACTCTTCGTCTCAAGGACATGGAGGTTCACTTTGATGTTGATGGGAAGACACATATTCTTAAGGCACTACGGGGCAGCAGCTTCAGATATATGTTTTTTCATCGGATGGAGATGCTCATACGACATGACATGATAGAGTGCGATGACGAGTGCACATTGGCACCAACACAAGAGAGATATGAGGATGAGCTTGGTATTGAGGTGAGTGCAGTTCAAGAGTTATCACATGTGGTAGGGACTCAGCTTTTTTTTACAGTCGGGTCACAAGTTGATGATGATATGACTATTTCTAGCCTTCACAATCCAGATTTAGATATTATTCAGGTAAGGAGTTTGCTTGAGTTGCTCGCTGATTTTCATTTATGGATTGGATGTTGGGGTGCTTATCTTAGTACTAGGGATGGACATGGCATGGAGTTTGCATTGATTGACAGCAGGTTAGATCATGACTACATTTGGGATCCAGGTGGATTGATGGGTGTATCATTCAGCGATTGCTTGAGGGCAAGCAATTTCGAGAGGGGCGGATTGTCATGTCCCCTTTTTTATTGACATGTTCTGAGTTCATGGTTAGCCTATTATGCGACCCTCGTAGGCTGATAGGATGGCTAGAGGGTCTTGATGGAGATTGGCTTGGCTTCGTTTAGCAGAATTTTTTCAGTTGGCTTTCGTTTGGGCTCGATCGGACATGTATTGAGGGAGATATTAATATTTGATTGATTTAATCAAATATTAATTATTTGGTCTAATTTTAATTTAGAAACCATAATTCTAATTTAAGAAAAACTCTAATTAGGGCAAGCATATCTTTTTGAGGGTATAAGGGTTTCTCATGGAGGCCATTATTGATTATGCATTGATTATTGATTTTCGATATTGAAGAATTCTTTTGTGAAGACTGAGCCAAGGGTTTCAGGATTCCATCTGCATTGGAGAACGTTCACTCTTCAGTGTGTGCGATTCAGAGGCTGTAAAATATCAGCGGATCTATTGCCAAATCGAGAGATAGCTTCATACAAAAGTTATCACAAAGGTTTACAAATTTGAGAGGTAACTTCATACAAAAGTTGTCACAGAGCTTTCCAGGTATTTATTTTATTAGGTTTTTGATTCAATAAATTATACAGATAGAGATCTTCTGTATTAGAGCCATATATCTTCAGATCAGGCGTTGAAAACAGAGAGGGTGTGCTTTATTGGCGGCCGTACGAAGTCCGTACAGGGCCGTACAGATCCACGCAGATACCGACCTCGGCAGACAGAGATCCCCAGTGACCGACATCAGCGGACTGAGGACCGACGTCGACAGAGAAGGACCGACAGAGACCGACGTCAGTATATCGACCGACGCCGGTGACTGTGTGTTCGTCACAGCAGGCCGAGACGTCCAGATTCAAGCTTAATTTCCAGATTTGCAAAATCCAGGGTTTTAAGACAGAATATTTCATATTATTTTATTTGTATGACAGAGATTCAATTGTATAATCGTCTAGAAGAACAAGTGATAAGATCTGTGATTTGCTATTGATAGACTATATTATGATTGATTTATTTATTTGAAAATTATTTTGGCAAAAATTGTATCTTTGTTCAGAGCTTTTGTTTTGGTATCCAAAGGGATATTATAGTGGTATCAGAGCTAAATCCTGCCATCCTGAGGGTTTATAGATCTTATGCAGCCACAAGAGTTGGGACCACACAGGTATAACACACGCAGTAGAGCCTTGCTTGAAGGTACCCAGGTGTTAGAACAACAGCGGATTATCATGAGTGACAAACGTGAGGGTAGCCCACCCAGGGGCCACCGACATAATGATGATCCGGGTACCAGAGAAACCTACCTTGAGATGACATAGGCACTACAGGCACTTACTACTATGATAAGGAGGATGAACCCCCCTGATAGACAAAATGGGGAACAAGGAGATGACATGAGTGCTACTGTTAATCAGAGACCACAGCCGACCCATTCCAGGACCGCTGATAGACCTACACGGCCTACGTTTGTACAGGATGAACCGGAAGAAGCACCAGCAGTGGAGGCGGCAGGTGATTCCCAATTTGCAGATACCCTCATGGTTGCAACTGATGAGTGGGACTTATTAGCTCCTCATGTTCAGGAGAAGATGTCCTTTGATCGTTTTGTTACTCTTAGGAGAGAGCACTACATATTAGTTAGATAGGACAGGAGGCCTAGAGTTCAACTCAGTGAGCTGAAGAAGGCTACTGGCAAGCTTTCTTTGACTACTTTTGACGGCAGCGGCAAGATGACAGCTCAAGCTTGGGTTCATAAGCTTGACACATTTTTGGCATTGAGGCCAATGACAGAGATAGAGGCCATCAAATACGCCACTTTGCACTTGGATATTGGTGGTACCATGGTATGGTAACACTTCAGCATAACCAGGTGACAGAGTACCAGGACTTTGTGGATAGATTGGTTGAGCGGTTTGATAGGAAAGATCCCGAGGTTTACTTTCGAGATCTATCACAGTTGAAACAAACAGGTAACTTGGAGTCCTTCATTGGTGAGTTTCAAAGATTGGCAGTCATGGTGCCAAATATTTCCAAGCGTAAATTGGTAGTTCTCTTCATGGAGGGATTGACAGAACCATTGAGAGGTTGGATCAAAGCCTTTGATCCTCCTTCATTACAGGTAGCTATGAAGAAGGCGTGTAGTATGGAGATGGCAGTGCCATCCAATAAATTTAACTCCAGAGGTACTTCTTCATCTAGAGACCATAAGTGCTTCAACGAAGATACAGAGAGACCGGATTTCAGCATAGATAAATCAGGTGTAAAGAATGATTCAAAGGCCAATCTAGCAGCACCACCTTTGGATCGTGAGGCGCTTAACGATCTACGCAGGAAGAAGCTTTGCTTCTACTGCAAAGGTCCATATGATATCCATCATGATTGCCCTTTGAGGCCTAAGGGCAAGGCGAATCGTGTGATGTGGGCATATTATGAGGATTCGGATTCAGAGAATTTCGAACAGCAGAATAGTTCTGAAGAGGCAGAGGCAGAGGCTTCAGAGCCTAAGGCAGAGGCAGAGTTAGAGCTTCACATACAGGAGGCACGCCTATCCAGCATTCAATCAGATGAGTCATTCAGACTCCGTGGAGTTTTGGTAGGGCAGAAGGTCATCACCCTTCTTGATATAGGAGCCACACATAATTTCATAGATGCTAGATTTGTGGAGAAGCGTGGACTCACTATTGAAGATTTTGAGGGCATCAGAGTTAAGGTAGCCGATGGTCACACTCTTATGTGTGAGCGTATGATTAGAGATCTCCCATTGCGCTTGAACAAGTATGAGTTCAAGGCTGATTATTATGTAGTGAACATGGGGGATATAGACTTAGTCTTGGGTATGAAGTGGCTTCATTCATTTGAGGAAGTTACTCTTCGTCTCAAGGACATGGAGGTTCACTTTGATGTTGATGGGAAGACGCATATTCTTAAGGCAATACGGGGCAGCAGCTTCAGATATATGTTTTTTCATCGGATGGAGATGCTCATACGACATGACATGATAGAGTGCGATGACGAGTGCACATTGGCACCAACACAGGAGAGATATGAGGATGAGCTTGGTCTTGAGGTGAGTGCAGTTTAGGAGTTATCACATGTGGTAGGGACTCAGCTTTTTGTTACAGTTGGGTCACAAGGTGATGATGATATGACTATTTCTAGCCTTCACAATCCAGATTTAGATATTATTCAGGGAAGGAGTTTGCTTGAGTTGCTTGCTGATTTTCATTTATGGATTGGATGTTGGGGTGCTTATCTTAGCACTAGGGATGGACATGGCATGGAGTTTGCATTGATTGACAGCAGGGTAGATCATGACTACATTTGGGATCCAAGTGGATTGATGGGTGTATCATTCAGCGATTGCTTGAGGGCAAGCAATTTCGGGAGGGGCAGATTGTCATGTCCCCTTTTTTATTGACATGTTCTGAGTTCATGGTGAGCCTATTATGCGACCCTCATAGGCTGATAGGATGGCTAGAGGGTCTTGATGGAGATTGGCTTGGCTTCGTTTAGCAGAATTTTTCCAGTTGGCTTTCGTTTGGGCTCGATCGGACATGTATTGAGGGAGATATTAATATTTGATTGATTTAATCAAATATTAATTATTTGATCTAATTTTAATTTAGAGACCCTAATTCTAATTTAAGAAAAACCCTAATTAAGGCAAGCATATCTTTTTGAGGGTATAAGGGTTTCTCATGGAGGCCATTATTGTTATGCATTGATTATTGATTTTTGATATTGAAGAATTCTTCTGTGAAGACTGAGCCAAGAGTTCCAGGTTTCCATCTGCATTGGAGAACGTCCACTCTTCAGTGTGTGCGATTCAGAGGCTGTGAAATATCAGCTGATCTATTGTCAAATTGAGAGATAGCTTCATACAGAAGTTATCACAGAGGTTTACAGATTTGAGAAGTAACTTCATACAAAAGTTGTCACAGAGCTTTCCAGGTATTTATTTTATTAGGTTTTTGATTCAATAAATTATACAGATAGAGATCTTCTGTATTAGAGCCATATATCTTCAGATCAGGGGTTGAAAATAGATAGGTTGTGCTTTATTGGCGGCCGTACGAAGTCCGTACAGATCCACGCAGATACCGACCTCGGCAGACAGAGATCCCCAGTGACCGACATCGGCCGACTGAGGACCGACGTCAACAGAGAAGGACCGACAGAGACCGACGTTGGCAGTATATCGACCGACGCCGGCGACTGTGTGTTCATCACAGCAGGCCGAGACGTCCAGATTCAAGCTTAATTACCAGATTTGTAAAAGCCAGGGTTTTAAAACAGAATATTTCATATTATTTTATTTGTATGACAGAGATTCAATTGTATAATCGTCTAGAAGAACAAGTGATAAGATCTGTGATTTGCTATTGATAGACTATATTGTGATTTATTTATTTATTTGAAAATTATTTTGGCAAAAATTGTATATTTGTTCAGAGCTTTTGTTTTGGTATCCAAAGGGATATTACATTCACTCTGTAGAAACTCATGAATCAGTAGAAATTTATTTTTGAAAAAAATTAACTTTTCAAATTTTTATTTCAAATTTTTTAAACCTAAAACTATTAGAAAATATAATTATGCAGTCTCTAAATTCATTTTTTATGTTTTTCAATAGTATTTTCATATTATTTGAATTTATTTTATGAATTTGTGTTTTTTTAATTTGCTGAGTTTTCGCTGAGATGTTAGTCTGAGTCAAAATTTTGCGCCGCTGAGATTTTTGTTGAGTCCAAGTGATATAAAACAGTATTCGCTCCTGTGATGGATTTCTGAAGAATCCATTTTCCAATACTAACAGGTTCAGTTCCCCCTTTGACCTGCTTCAAATAAAAAGCTCAGTATCATCAAGAATGAGTAACATCACCGTGGTAGTTGAATTTAGTATTCCCTGTCAATCAGCACGAGTTCACTTGAAAATTAGGTTTGGCTATCCTGCATGATGTAAATGTAAGACGTCCACAAAAGCACGTATTACAAACAATGATAAAACATAAAGGTTTATTATCCATGCTGAGAAAAGCTCCAAGCTCATGGTTCATGAGCAATTTTTACGTCTTCCTAATGAGTGTTAACAAGAAGCGGCAATACAACCATAAAAGTCTTAAACATAGCAACGATTTAAAATGAATGAAAGAACTATACGATACATCAGCGTTAGCCCATGGAAGGAAGTGAGGTCAACTACATGACACACACACCGAACTGGAAATAGCTCTACATTGGACCCTCGGGAGTACTGCCAGATTATGACCACTGTGCAACAACCAAAAGCAACATGAAAATGGAATTTTGCCTCAAACTTGATAAAGAAAGTAGTACATGGGCTCGGAAAGAAAAAATAAAAGTGTATGCAATGGGAATACTATAAGTGATTCAAAACAGAGAGTAACACTGTGACAAGAGATAAATAATCCAAGACAGGAGCAGAGAAACAACCATGACATAACTTTACATATAGATTTGGTCAAAACGTATGACCATTAAGGCAGCATGTAAACTAAATCTGGTGCCCTGCTTGCAAACTAAGTTAGGAAGCTTACACAAATTGCCTTTGAATAGCTGTCAATTCGTTTCAAATCTTGGCGATATCTCGACATTTCTCGCACGCTGATTGCAGGACATGAAACATGAGGGTTTATTGCAAGACAAGAAATACCAATTTCTCGATGATTTTAGCCGAGTAATATCAACAATTACTCGGCGAAAATCACCAAGAAATCCCCGTCATCTAGGCAAAAACTAAAATAGAATTTCAACGCTTTATTACACGGATTCAACATTGCTTTTACATGGTTTTCTTAGTTTCCCAATATGCAGCTTTAACACTTTTTTACTATTTTATATTCACGGAATCACCGTATCACGGCAACGGGTTGCACATCATTGCAGGCTTTTATAATGGATTGGTAAGTCACTGTGTTAAGCATTTTTCCCAGCAGTGATTCATGATTCCCATCAGTGTTGATTGTGTTAATTGTTTTTCCCAGCAGTGATTCATGATTCCCAGCAGTGTTGACTATGTTAAATGTTTTTCCCAACAGTGATTTGTGATTCCATGATTACACAGTGCGACAGTCATGCCAAATTGCCAATAGCAATTCAGGGCCCTGAGGCTAAGATATCACCGAGATTTGGAACTATTGTATAGGAGGATGGAATCTGATTAATGAGCATTTGGTGTGTTTGCAAAATTTCTTGTAAGCTTTTCAAAGGCTAAAAATGCAAACTGCAGTTTTGTAGTGTTTGTCATTTACTATCAATACTCATTGCCTTCAGTGGGGCTATTCATAAGATTACTATTTAAATGAATGCTTGTAGCTCCTGCACATAGCAAGAAATTTATTTTAACTTTGACTTTGTAACTTTGTGCCGAGTTGCCAACTGCCAAGGCTTCCACAGTTATCCACAATGCACAGTTGAGCACTGAGAGATGAGAACAGTGCAGTGAGAGCGTGCATCATACAACATATAGCATACAGGAGAGTTAGAAACAACCAAACAGGGATTTTTTAATTTTAATTTTTTTCAATTTTCATTAGCTTTCTAATTTTTAATATGAAATTTGAAATTTGATAAATAGATTCTACTTCCCTTTGATTAGCACTAGCAGTTATAGCACTAGTAGTTATATTTAAGTTCTAAAACATTTTTATTTTTTTTATATAGAGTTTAAGTTTGTTGTTTACGAATGGCATAGACATCGCCATCTGGTTCAACAGCCCGTAGTAAGCCTAAGTCCAATGACATTGGTTGGAAGCATTGTGAACCGGCGAAGGGCAACTATGTAACATGTAATTATTATGGGATGAAGATGAGTGGAGGTGTTTCTCGCCTGAAAAACCATATTGCACGATTGGCATAGAATGATATAGTAGCATGCAATAAAGCACCACTTGGGGTTCAAAGAGAGTTGATTGCTTGCCTTGCAATGTATGCAGAAAAAAATAAAAAGAAGAGGAAAGTCAATGCACTTGCAGTCCTAATGATTATGAGGATAGCGAGAGATGATAGTGACATCGAGGGCTCTTTTATTGCCCCAAATCTAGGTGGTCAAGTTCGAGGACAAAGATCATCCACTTATAATAGTTTGACTACTTTTTTGGTTTCTAGAAGTGGCCCGAGGTCACAACCTTCATTGGAAGGTATCGCTTGGAACCGAGAACTACAAAATGAAGCAAGGATAGCTGCAGCAAATTTTTGGTACTACAACAACATTCCTTTCAAAGTAGCAAAAAATCCATATTGGAAGAATTTGGTCACCGCATTGAGCGTTGCCGGGAAGGGGCTCAAAGCTCCTACTCATGACTTAAGTGGCCCATTGTTGGAGGATTATGTGAAAAATATGCAAGCCCTTGTAGAAGACCCAAAAAAATATGGCAGAAAAAAGGGTGCACTATTTTATCTGATGGGTGGACGAATGGAAAAAACTGCACACAGATTAACCTTCTAGTGGCTTCAAGTGGGCAGTTGGTCTTCTTTAAGTCAATTGATGCCTCTCATCAAGTAAAAACTACAGACATTTTGTGTGACATCCTGGATGAGGTGGTGATGCAAGTAGATGTGCAAAATGCTATTCAAGTTGTTACAGACAACACAGCGGCATATGAAGCAGCATGTAGACTTATTGAGGAGAGGCACCCTACACTTTTTTGGACCCTTTATGTGACCCATTGCATTGATCTTCTACTTGAGGACATCGAAAAGATCTCATGGATGAAGAGTGTGATTGATGAGGCAAGAACATCACCAATTCATCTACAATCACACTTGGGTGCTACAATTGATGAGAGAGCACACCAATGGAAAGAAGCTTGTGTGATCAAGAGTCACAATTCGCCACAAACTTTATCACATTGCGGTCTCACTAACATCCCTTAAATAGATGGTGGTGAGTGATTAGTAGTTGGAGTCTTCCTATGATAAGAAGGCCGAAGGGGAAAGAGTCGTGAAGACCATTTTTTATGATGTGTTTGCAAAGTGCATGGAGGAAATCCTTAAAGTAACTTTAAACTTAATTAATTTTTTATTTATCATTTATTTGTTACAATTTTTTTCTTAATTTTCGTTTTAAATTTATGTATTATTTTGTTTTAGGTGTCAAAGCCTTTAGTTCGAGTTCTCCAGTTGGTGGATGGAGAGAGAAACCCAATGGGTTATTTGTATGAGGCCATAGACATAGTCAAGGAGGCCATAGCCAAATATTATGCGCAAAATCAAAGAAAATATGAACCCCTATGGCGCATAATTGATTAGAGATGGAACAAGACGCTCCACTGACATTTTCATGCAACGACCTAATAAGGCCAACGAGGAGGTTATGGATGGCCTCAATACATGCCTAACAAGGATGATCCCTAATGATGAGACTAAAAATGCAATTATTGATGAGCTACAAATTACAAGAATGCAACGGAGAGACTCTTTTCTTCGACTCTATGCATTAAAAAAAGAAACACCTCTCAGCCAAATAAAAACAAATTGAGTCATTTGTTTTTCCTTTATAGCCCCATTACTTATAGTCTATAGATACTAGTAGTAGACTTCTTTCATTTATTCAAGCCTAGTTGACTTACAAAATTACAAATCTCTTATTTGTAGATGTGTGGTGGGAAGATTATAGTGCAAAAATACAAAATCTTCAAATGCTAGCCATTCGCATGTTGTGTCAACCATATAGTTTTTTTAGGTGTGAATGTAATTGGAGCATGTTTAAAATTGTTCACACAAAAAAGTGCAACAAGTTGACGACATAATGCCTTAATGACCTTGTCTTTGTGCGATACAATTTTTATCTTCGCGTAAGACAAGTGGAGGGGCAAGATAAATATGATGCTATTGACTTGGATGAGATTGATCCATATGCTGACTGGATCATTGATGATGCAGAGTCAAAGCCTATGTTTACAGCAAAGGAGATCACAGATTTGGAGAGGGAGACAGAATAAGCAATAGCATCCAAGGCAGCACAGAGATCAAGAGGGGTTGGTGAGGATCCAGATGATATAGTTGTTGATATTGGCATTGGAGAAGAGAAATTTTCACCTTCCATTTCCATTAGGCAGTCAAAACAAACGTATTCTAGGCACTAGAGATGAAATGTAATATGTATATTTGATATTTCATGACTCTATGAGCATTGCAGTTTGTAACTTTGTAGTATTGTACTATTTTTTCATCTCACATTGATAGAAAATATACTTATGGGCCTATGGCATTCTCTACATTCATTTCTTATGTCATTTAACAATGTTTTACATTTAATTTAAATTTATTTCATACATTTATATGTTTTTTAAAGTAGCGATACAGTTGCTAAGAAATGCCCAGAAATCGCTGAGATCCGAGTCCCGATTCAAATTTTATCTTGCCAAGATATTGCCGAGAACGAGACCTTCAACTATGTTGGCGAGGACTCACTGAACCAAATCCAAGGCAACCTAGACAAGGAATCGTCGTGAATTTCTAAATCCATATTTTGTATGTAAAAAACAATTTTATGAATCTAAAAACAACTATTTAATATTAGTTCTCAACTTTTCTAGTTCAATTGTTCAACTAAAAACATTCAAATCACATTATTTACTTCTCTGTGTATACACGTGTATGTTATATGTAATTGACTAGTTTTGAGCATATTTTTAAGTCAATTTGATATGGAATGCATTTTAATAGTTTTTCTTCTTAAAATTCACTATTTTTGATGATTTTTTTAAATTTGCCGAGTCTTGGCCGAGTCTTTTTGTCGAGTTTGAGTCTGAGTCAAAAACAGGGTTGCTAAAACTTTGTCGAGTCCAAGTCTCGTTTCTATATATATATATATATACTCTGAACCAAATTTTTTTGAACTTTTTCAAGAATTTGGGAATCTAGATTTTTTGCCCTCCCGAACAAATTTAGATTTCCAAACTTGGTAACTATGATAAAAACATAAAAATCATTATCTTCTTTAGGTTCTACAAAATTAGCCTCTGCATCTTAGGCCCTTGGTTATTTTTCTCATCGCATAACCGTTTTCTACAAAATTTGCTCTTATGACCTAATTTCGTACAATAGAAGTAGATGTGTCTACGCTATAAAATCAAGACATTATTCCTTCCTATTCGTAAAATGTTTTGTTGCACTAGAATCTATGTACCAAGCAATTTTGTTTACACTATCTATATTATCTCTAGCCATAAAAACATAAAAGTCATTGTCTTCTTTATGTTCTGCAACATTACCCTGCATCTTAGGCCCCTAGTTATTTTTCTCATTCCATAACCATTTTCTACAGAATTTGCTCTTATGACATAATTTTTCCACAATACTTCTTGAAAGATTTAGACAAAGCTCTTAACAAGACCTTACTCAACAAAGCTCTCAACTTCAAAATCAGCAAGCACGCATTTTACAAAATCAACACAAATCAAACACACACTTCCAAACAAAATATCAAACAACGTTTTCCAAACCTCCAACAAATATTTGTCTCACTCTTGAATGATGCATTCCGAACAAGCTCATTTACACAAAGTATGAAAGTTTCCAAGAATACCAACCCCTATACCAGCAAGTAAAATTCAAAGAGACATAGACTTTGAGCTTAGGCTTCAAGTCTTTCGCTCTCCTCCTCTCCCTAACCTAATCATTAGTTAGTTAAATGCTTTGGACAAGCAAACCAAATTGATTAAAACCCAACTAGCAAGACAAATCCACCTTCTAGCCCGTCAAGCCCGTAACTTACAAATCTGTTTTTTCATTTTCATCGTCAGGCCTAGCCTCATCATATTTCATTCACTTCGCAAATGACATTGTTCGGGCAAGCCCAACCCGATAGATCTAACCAAATTCCTGAAGTCATTCAAACTCAATTCAACCCATTCCCAAACCTTAGGATAGACCAAGTGCTTCGCTACCTTGTTCTCCTTAACTCCGAATATTCTTGGGACGCAACCACACCTCAATTTGTTGCCTTTAACAAGCATTTTGGCACAATTGAGCTATTTTGGTACAGACACGAGCATCCTCTACCACTCGCTGCTCAAAACTTTGTGCCAGTAGCTCATCCTAACCAACCAACTCTTTCAATTAAACCAAACTGACCCAATCAACCAAACCAATACACTGATCATCGCATCATCTTTTCATTGGTTGTCTTGGCCAAACTTTGGAAGTCAAGTACATGAAGATTAGTGTGTCACTTTCCGCATGTACAGTTATTACATATAATTGCTGCCAAAGGATGTGGGCTATATATTACATTTAACATGACCCATCCATTCCTTTGTAATTAACCCACATATAGTCACCACATAAAATGTATGATGGGCCTATCTAATATCATCTATACCACAAAACTCTAGGTGGACTTTAGAACTTAATAGTGGACTAATTTAATTAATTTGAGACACCACTGAAGACGACACCACTGAAGACATATTTCAGCCTTATAACATGAGAACCATTTCAAAACCTACACGCCAACTTACAATTTGAACAATACAAATGTGTGGCCTGCTCATTTTAGACCCACGTACTTTAAACTCGCCACCCTTATAAAAAAATATATAACAATAAGGTGGATTAAAATACCTTTGTTCAACACCCAGACTTCAGACAAAACAATTCAATGACAAAGAACGTTACAAAATATTACAAGCTTCAGCTAAAGCGAGGGTTGTCAAATTTTGGAGAAAACAGTTCCTTGGCAAGTTCTTAATAGACATCACCTTCTTACAACACGTACAAGAAATCAAGGATCCTTTTCAATTGTGTGATGTTTATAATACTAAAGCATTTATTATTAAAGGGTCTGCATGGCTTCGCAGGAATTTGGATTGGTTGGCAAACAACCTCAAATTTTCTACATTGGCAATTTGAGGGCCCACACGATGCTTAGGACTTAGCTTCGAGGCCTATTTGGACCCTCATAGGATTCATAGGGACACCTTGGTATGTTGCCCTCCTTCGCAAGCAAGCATTTAGCAAGAAAAGGATTGTTGTTTTGAAGAGGTGTGTAATCAAGTATTCCAAAAGTGTATACATGGTATGACCTAAATAGGGCTCAAGTGTTAACTACAACTAATAAAACCATTCATCAAAAGCTCTACAAAATGATTTTTTAAAACTGATTTTTCAAGCTGTATATAAGAGTCTACTCTTTATTGGAAAGATTGGAAGTGGAACAATGGAAAAGATTTTTATAACTACGGGACATAAGCTTTGTATAATCAAGTATACCACTACTCTTTCCCCATGATTAAATAATCGGTGGCAAGCCACAAATACATAAGTACGATGGCAAAGTTGTTTTCCAAGATATTTGGTCTGCAAGGACATCTTACTAAGCATAAAATTTTGACGTGGTTTGTGGTTAATCAAGGACTGGCCATTAAAGCAAGGTTGGGAAAGGTTGGACAAGGTGGGCACTAGGCATCACAAACTCTTTCAGCATCTTATGTAGGAGAGAGGAGACAAATGATCACAAATCTTTTGGAAATGCTCTAAAACTAAAGACTTTTTGGGCTTGGTTTGGCTTCAAGCTGAAATTCATTTCCTCTTTATCGCTCCTTTCACGTGGAGAGAAGCTCTGTTAAGTGACTCTTGGATGATTAGGTGCAGCACTATAAGTTTTTGGCATACATTTCATTCAGCCTCTATGAGCTTCTTGCACAATAGATGATGCAAATCTACCTTTCATGATAATTCTTCTCTGCTCGCCATGGAGAGCCTAAGACTCTTCAAGCAAGAGTGAGCCTGACTGTTAAAGCTAACTAGCAATGGTTCCGTAAAGATGTTGACATTTTTCCCATCGGGTCACAAACCCAAATGCTTTCCTTGCTTTTATAGGGAGAGATTTTCCATGCAATTTTTTGGCTCAATCGATGTAACCTTCTTGTTCATTTTCATGATATAAGATACATTTGTCCGAAAAAAACAACGGGCTAATTGTGAGCAGGTGGACACATCAACAGAACCTCTAGAACCTCATTCCAGAAGAAAACGGCCACAAGGAGGTCACAAAGAGATAGACCTGAAATGGCTGCCAGGATGGCCTTTTCTTTTCCAATCCGTTTAGATGAGGCCACCAATCATAGGACAAGGCGGTCAATCAAACCAACATTGCCACCCTGAAACAAACAAAAGAAAATTTATAAATACCCAATAAGATGACAAAGAGGAGCTAAAATATAGCTAATTAAGTATTCTATTATAATATAATCTTTACGAACAAAAAATCAACCTGATCCAATATAATTTACAGAAAGCAGAGGAGAAAATATTACTAATACTTAAGTCTTAGAATGTCGACGATGTCATGGAACTGCCAAAAGCTTTCTTCTGAAGTTTTAAATATCTAAAGAGGAATTCAAAAGTATTTTTTCTATCTTCAAAATGCTTGGACAACAAACTTTAACAATGAGATTGCACATTGGTAAAAGGAATCCTATGTATTACTCTGACAAAGCATTCAAACTCGAAGGCAAAAAGACTACAAAGGAAGTACACTAAGAAATGTAAGTCAAAATATAAAATGTATCTCACTACCTAAAGGCATGCATGGTGTAACCACATGATAACATGCAAGACATGCATATTTTCAAAATATACATGCAAACATCATCAAAACTATATGGTAATCCAAAAATTTATTCTTAGAGAGATACTAGGTCAATGTGATCCTAATATTTGTAGGAATGAGTACCAAGATAATTTATCTCATTCGACAAAAGGCTTTCCAGTTAGCATGCGATAGATATATGCCTCATTCAAGGTCTGGCACAGTTGTTCTTCCACACCAACTATTACATCAATCCCTGAATTCTTCAGTGTTGCCACACCTTTGGATGCCACAATTGGATTTGGATCCACCATACCTACCACCACACGTCTTACTTTTGATTGAATAAGAGCTTGGGTACATGGAGGAGTTCTTCCGTAGTGATTGCATGGCTCTAGGCTTACATAAGCAGTGGCTCCTTCAGCCATTGTGCCTGCGTCCCGCAGTGCAAATACCTTCAAAAATATCATAAGCACACAAGATGATATATCTAAACAAAAGAACAGCAAGGTTCTAAGAACAAGAAATACAGTCCCTAATGGTTCTATAAATACTTTGAGAACGATTTTGATATCTGATATTTTAAAACATTATCAATTGTGCAGATGACCTATATACAAATATAACAATAAAGCTCATAACCTCATCAAATGTAAAAACTAGGCATGTCTCGTTCATGCTTACATTATTCACCCATTTTAGTCGCAAGTTAAAGTATGCCTTGAAAAAAAGGTGGATCGTATATCCTACAACTTTTACAATTTACAACATGGTATTGTTGTAGTAGCCGATAGGGGTCACATTGGTAAAGTGGTAAATACCACACACATTCATACGATGTGCATTTTTTAAGCAAAGGTTCAACTACTGGTACATGGGAGAGTATTTCATGGGGGGGGAATTTAAAATCCACGAACACTAAGAAGTATGATTTCTACCGGTACAAAAACATGAGTGGGGAGGGGAAACATTTTTAACCGGGGTGGATGGCAGGAGTATGTGGGAAGCCTTCTAATGGTTGAAAGATAATTCCAGGCTCGAAACCCTAAGCAAGCCCACATAAATACCCAACATATGGCCCCAAGCAAGCCCAAGCAGTTTCTAACCTTGCCACCTCGTGATGGTTTAATACGTACAATCTTGACATCATCTTCACATTGGTGATTTGATCAATGATTGTGTAAAATTGTATTCTCGTAGTCTTATATTTTCATTAATTTTTATAGTAGTTGTTACATGCTAGTTTATATGATGCAAATTAGTTAAATGTTACTATCATTGTGTTCTCTCTTTTGAATATGCCAGCTAAAGGCCAACACTTTGAATGCTGTAACATATTGAGAGCCACTTTCAAAAATTTCATCATGTGTGCATTGTGGTAGTGGATGGCAACAATTTCTTGTATGTAATATCGTATTTTTTCTTTTTTATTTTATTGTTTAATGGACTAAGAAAGTGCATATCTTGTTAATATTTTTAAATTGGTGATAACTTATATTTTTCAAGTTCTGTACTCCTTGGTTTTGACCTCATGGCCAAGCTCTGAAATAACCATACCTTGTTAATCCACCTGCTGTTTTTGTAAATTTTGAATCTTGGTATTGAACTCACACTCTAATTTTCCCAAGAAAATGTTCTCTTCCACTTCAACCTTCCCATCCGCAAAACACAAATACAAACAATTTAGCTCAGTGGAAAACCATAAAGAAGACTAATCCATAAAAATATCAAACCTTTAATAGGGATATTGAGCTATGATACCTTTACGAAATAAAGGATGGATATCTCTCATAAAGCTGATAAACAAATAAAGAAATTTGCTTGCAACCTGTGCTTGGTCTTGAACTGAGATGGACATCCATTAAACCTAGATAGTGAGCCACAGATAAGAGCTATCAATTCTTGCAGCTGTTGAAGAGTACGAGAATTCTAGTACAGTTTTAGGATCATTAAAATTCACTAATATTTTACAAGTCTCATCCACTTACAGTTGTTAGACTTCTAAAACAATTTTGTAACTGCGAGAGGTCGCTAATAATGTACTTATGCTCAAGAAAAATGAGGTCAAATAACGAGCACACATAGGGGATGTCTAAAATATGGAATTGGAGGATGCAGCATCTTATAATTATTTGTTGAGTTGGAAATAATTTTTACATTTTTCTCTTCTAATTGTAATATGTTGTTTAGTAACAAACTTGTCATGCATCAATCTATAAGCAATCAAAGCTGAAACCTGACTATGTCCAATGGAAAGCTTTATTGAAAATACTTATATGGCCATCCCATGAAAAATTCATGGCGTCCTTAAATGCAAAATTCTTACCATTCCCATAAATATAAACAAAGACTTGATGAAGCCCTGTCAGGTTTGCTTGTATAACATATGTCTGCATATAGCTTGATTCGACCTTGATTACTTGATCACCAAGACCATATGCAAGACATTTTGACCGGCATTATGATCAGCAAACTGCCCAATACCTTCATCGTCAAACTAAGCTGGAGAATATCTCACACACTGCTCATCGTCCCCCTCTAGCATGAATTCTTATTGATATTATTCGAACCAGAATTGTTTACATCTGTACACATAAAATTATCATTTTGATCCAGTATGTACTCAAGATCTTCTTTGCCGTCCTTGACTAGATCATGAATAACATCTAGTTGAGCTTGAATTCTATTGAATCCAATAGCAGAAGAGTTGTGACTAACATGTCCTATAACAGGCCTGGGCAAATAAGACTAAGAAGGCTTAACATGTTTATAAACCCGGCACCAAATAATGTTCATTGCAGTTCATAAATTTCTGCACAACCGCATCGTCATCCAAAACAGTATCACCCAGCTGTGAAACATCCAATCCAGCAATGAGAGATTCTGAAGCTTGTTAGCTGCTAAAGGATACATGGTTAGATCTCTCGAGGATTATTATTATCCACACCACCCCTCCATTTGTACCGTCCACACTCCTTGGTGGGCCCTAGCCAGAACCTGCTCCTTTAGCTCCTATCAAATATGTGATAGAGTTATCCTTCCCAGACTAGAGATGATTTCAATTTTTTAAATGGAACTCCAAATCATATTCCAGAACTCCCATTTCAGCGCATACCTGGATTATGCTATCAAATGTTGCTAAGGTTGACCTTAAGCCTGCCAAATTGCTAATATTATTTGTCAAGAAACCTCTAGAGCTATCAACAAGCCAGTTTTTGTATCTCTTAAAAATCTTAAAGCAGAAGACCAGATTTCAATGATGCATTTTGTAAAACAATTTGTGTGGCTACTGAAAAACTCATCAGAATAGTCCCAACTACAACATCTGACATCAATCCACCATCCAATACTTTTGTTGAAACTCCATAATCCATTCCAAAGCTCTTGTTTGACACACGCTGGGAATATGCTGGCAGGGGCTGATAGATGTAGAGGGGCCCATCGCTCTTGAAGACAGGTTCCACCCTTCACACCTGATAATAGTTTGAATTGCACTTTGTTTATTTTGGCTTCATTAATTCAACGAATTCAAATGACATGAAGAGTAACTATGAACATAAATAAGAGGATGGGATGGAGAGATAGCACCTGTATTGTGCTTGTGTTTTGACTCCCTCAGATAATAGAATCTGGAACTTTGTGCTCCTAGAGGGATCCCTATATTGGCTGGTACTGGTGAGGCCAACATTTCTACATCTCCCACAACCTCCTCTTCTTGCATGGGAAATCCTGCTCCATTTTCGCCTTCTTCCATGTAATCTTCTTCTCCAAAACATTCTTGTCCCAAAACCCGCAAACTTGTCTCCTTATATCTCCATATGCAGCAATCTAAGCCAAGTTTTCGGTAGTCATGCCAAGATTAGATAACTAAAAGACTGAGGGAGTTCCAGTAGCATCCATTACTCTATTCGTTTAGTTTTTTCAAAATAAAAAGCCTGGGCACATATGGTTAGGCTAAACACACAATTGTGCTTGTGTAGAGCGTTTTGATATGACTTTCATTCTTTGTAATAGGTAGGGTGCCCAGTTGTCAATCATGCTATCTATTAACCACCAATAGATGCAGTACACACCAAACATGTTCATCCAAGGCTCACCAATACCCAATTGACACAGCAACCATGATATCAGCTGACATCTTTGCTTCCTTGGTCTTCAAGCTCATTATGTTTAATTCTGTGTCACATTGCAGCTTATATACATCATAGTCATTAATCTTGCGGAGCTTCTCTATGTATCTCTATTCTTTTCTTCTCCATGGTGTCAGTTTTGGGAAGATTTTAAGATAAATATCCCTCATTGGGAATCCTGAACATCTAAAAGTCACTTGGCTCAAGATGAATGATGATTTTCGAGAGGCTTTGAGGGCCTATTCATATCTGATCATCAATGCATGTCATATTTGTGCTCAATTCAGCTTACTTCTAAGCTAGACCCTTGCTAGGTAACACGGGCCAGTCATCAAGTGGGTGTACAATTGAGGGTCGTAGGTTGCTTTACATATCAGAGTTGAGTTGCCCAAGATGGTCTCTTCTTTAGTGTTAAGTAATCACTCTGTTTTAAATTTGACTTTCTTTAATTTTCTCTATCAGTATGTGTATATATTATACCTTTAATATTGTTATTTATTTTTCTTCATATCCGTTAGGGTGTAGCACAACCCTTTTCACTTAAGGGGCTGGTTTAATGATTATCAGCAAAGACTTGTAACTGTGTTAGGTGACATCTCACTTAAAGGTTATGTGCTGTGTGCCTAGGACTGGTTTGTTTAGCAGTAAGAGGGGCTTCCTAGTTGTGCATACTGCAATCATTGCTTCCAGGTTTAATACAAAAATTAAAAATGTGCTACATTGAAATTTATCATTTCTGCATATCTCTACTTGCATATGCACTTCCATGTTTTTAAAATTTCTTCATACCCTTGTGTATCTTGAATGTTATAGACACGACCACAGATTCCATTAAATTGTAATGTACATTAGACTTGAATGTTAAGCTTAAGGATATGGCAAAATCTTTTGCCAGTATACCATATGATATGTTTGGGAAAGGCAAGACTGTTGTTTTCTGAAACATTGTTTGGCTCTACATTTAAAAATTATTGGCAGATTCAAAGATGAATTTTAAGAAGACCCATTGATCATAGAAATATGGTTCAAGCAACCAGTGTGCCACCTTTATTTATAACAAATTGCATGCATATTAATTCATCACATTCAACCTAAGTTGCCAATACGGATACGGGTACAAGTATTGGCTATGTGAATACTGGGATTTTGGGGGGAGGGGCTTGGGTACGTTTTTGGATATGACCATACAAAAATATGCATAAAAAATTAAAAATATTAGGTTGTTGAGACTCGGTTTGCCTCACACACACTCGTCTTGAGATGACTTGTCAAGGTGCGTGAGGAATTGAGTAGCAAGGTTATCAACCTCCTTTGGAGTGTATGAAAGCAAGCAAATAGTGAGAGGGCCACAAAGGTGAAAGTGTGGATTCTTAATGATGTGTGATGGGAACATGTGGAGTATTTGCTCAGTTTTATCGAGCCCATCATCAGAATGTTAAGATACGTGGATATGTATCATCCATGTTTGGGTGAGCTTTATGATGGAATCGACTCAATGATTGAGAACATTAAATCCATCATAAATGTCAAAGAGTAGGATCCTACAGAGAGGTCCTTCAGGGGAGTGCAATCACATCTCATTGAAAGGTGGAACAAAATAACCACTCCATTGCATCTTCTTGCTTTTGCCTCGATGCCCAAATATTACAACACAGAGATCCTTTCTTTGCCCAGAAGGGTCACACCATACAGGGATGTTGAGGTTAGTGAGGGATATAAGGTGACATTCTCTAGACTCTTTCCCGATCCAAAAGTAGAAGACCAAGTTATAGAAGAGTTTGCATATTTCATATCCTCCGTGGGTCACTCCCTTGGCGCTATGTGTGACAAGTACAAGAAGGAAGCTCATTTATGATGGTACCTCCATGGACAAGCATCCACCCACCTCTAGCCACTTGCAATAAAAATTCTATCATAAGTAAGATTTTGATTTATTTTAACTCTACCCTTTTTTTCAACGTTTTATTTTAACTTTTACTTTTCATAAATTCTAATTGACTTTGCAGCTTACCTCAATGGGTTACAAGTTCCTCCTCAGCTAAGCGGAACTGGGGTACCTACAACATTATCCACTCAGTTAAGCGCAACAAGTTGGCAATGAAAAAGGCGAAGGATTTGGTCTATGTGCATTCCAACTTGCGTTTTGGGATGTGGACCCAGAGACTGCTGACTTGGATGCCTCCGTTCCCTACCTTTCATTGCTTGACATGGAGCTAGACGGTGCTTCAAATGGCCTGCATAGTGGAGCTAGTGGGAGTGGCACTGTTGCTGCTTGTGGTTCTAATGAACCGCATGATGATGAAGCCATCGCAGCTGAAGACGAAAATGAATATAGTGAATCATGAATATGCTAATTTGTATTTATTTTTGTCCATACATTGTAACATTTGTACTATGTACTTGTTATAAAACTAATCTAAGTTCGACCATTGAATATTATGATATTTGGCGTTGAATTATGAGTATGTTTTGTGATTATGTTTAACTTATCTTGTTTCCTCTATGCATATTATGTGGTTAATTTGCTCATACGGCTATATTTTTTATATCTTTAATTTTTTATATATATTTTTGTAAGGTCGTATCTAAAAACGTATCCAAGACCCCCAAAAAAAATCCTGTATCCACGTATCCTTATCCGTACCCGTATCGGTATAGGCAACGTAGACTATCTGTATAACTACACAGTCGTGCATACCATACATAACAATTTCATAAAGCCAAATGCATGGTCTAGCTATCCAAATATTCAGAAACTGAAAATAAATACCTATTCCTTCTTATCACTGCAAGTCTGAAACCAAGCACTTTGTTGCAGTGCAAACCTGTGTTTATAGCTTGCTTCACTTAGCATCACCAATAATTCCCACAAGAACATTGTCAGTGTTTGAAATGATGGTAACAGTTCGCATCCCTCACAACTATCTCATGCAACAATCTTGGAGATAAACTTGGCTACTTTGTGGCATTCACCATATACTTTTTTCAGAAACTGAGAATAAGACCTAATTCCTTCTTACAACTGCAAATTCTGACATCATGCACCTTGTTGTAGTGCAAGCCTGTGTTTATAGCTTGCTTAACAGCATCACAAATAATCTCCACAAGAACAATTTCCAAATTTGAATCACCGAAATGGCTTTCATCTTTTACAACAATTTCCCTTGCAACAGCCTCGGAGAAAAACTTGGTTGGAGCGTGGCAATCACCATATACTCAAAGGCTCTTGACAACTCTAAGAGTTGTTCCAGGGGATATGTTTAACAACCCGAATGCAATTGACAACTTCTCACTATAGTGGCAAAGGATTAATTCCTTCTTCCCTACATCATTCAATGCAGGTCTTCTATTTGAATAAACCCTATTTCCTTCAGCTCCCAAGACAATTTATCCAAATTTGCATAGATCTCATGTGTTTGTGGGTGTGACCTGTCTCCTACATAAAAACCATGTACCAGTTTTTGGACTTCAATCCAACTACATACGGGTAACATTTTAATTTCTGTATTTTTCATCAATGTCCTTACCTTTTTAAAGTCACCACACCTGCCCACTTCTGCAAAACAGTTTGACAAAAGAACACTGCAGTGTTTTTAGGATCCAAGCCAAAAAGGAATGATGCTGCAAATTCACCTATCCCTGTATTTTTATGTGATCTACAAGCACAAAGCAAACGTGTGATGAAGTTGGTGCTTCCTCAAGACAGCTGACACTTCCATCAAGGTCATCTGCTGGTGCAGATTCTCCCATCCCTATATTCATACGTGATCTACAAGCACCAAGTAAAAACATCCACACAACCACGTCAGGTTTGATTGTAATTTTGATGATAAAGTTGGGGCTTCCTCAAGATAGCTGGTATTGACAACAAGGTAATCCATGCAAAGATAATGATTCATGATATGCATAATGCAGTAAATGTCACCCGTGCAATAGAAGTATTTGCAGCCTAGCCATCATCCACAAGTTCTGCATGGCTGCATGCATACAAATGCAAATAATACATGATTGATGGTCAGTTCTAGAATTCTTTATTAGTTCAAAGAGTTTGAGGGAATTCTTCCTACAGACATGAATTCCATATCCAGTAATCATTGCATTCCATGAGGCCAAATATGGGTGTTGCAGTGTTAAACAACTCATGTCGCTTCTATATGCTGCCACGTTGTACTTACATGTCTATTACAGCTGTCACAACTACAACATTTGAAAAAATCCTCTTTCAGTTATTTCTTGATGGAAATCCATACCCTGTTCAAAAAAAATCTAAATTTAGCACAAGCTGGGAGGATATCGATGCAGAGATGCATAGCACATAATATGATTTCATCAAGCCAAAAGCATGGTCTAGCTCTCCAAACACTCAGAAACAACCTTTAACTGAAAATAATTTTTTTTGTTGCAACTGCGAGTCTAATACCATGCAACTTCTTGTTGTGCAAACCTGTATTTATCACTTGCTTCACTTACTATAATACATAATCTCCACAAGAACATTCTCCGTGTTTGAAACAATGAAAACAGTTCACATCTCCCACAACAATTCCTCTTGCAACAATCTTGGAGATAAACTTTTTTGCAGTGTGCCATTCACCACAAATGCAAGTGAGACACCATTCACCTTGTTGTGGTGCAAGCTTGTGTTTATAGGTTGCTTCACTTGGATCACAACTAATCTCCACAAGAATATTGTCCATGCCTGAAATGGCAAATGGTACACATCTCCCCAAATATTTTCTTGAAACAATTTTGGGGATAACCTTGCTTGCATTATGACAATTACCATATTCTCAAAGGTTCTTGACAACAGGGGATGCATTTAACAACCCGAATGCAAAGGCCAACTTCATTTGAACTGCACGTTGGATTCTTTGGTTTAAGGAATCTTTTGTTTAGACACTATCGAGGACAGCTTAACACCTTTGGCATATTTTGCAGGCACCTTTACCATAATAAAGAAAGTTGGCTGAGCTGTTGCAAGATATGGCTCCCACCTTGAAATGTTATGTTATCTTACATTTCACATTCATTGAAAATTGGTAGATCATCATATCAAGGAAATCATGTCAGCAGTTCCCATTCATTGTATCACGTTCTCAGTACATACTCCTACATGGCGTTGCTGTTATTATGCACCTCATCTGATTCTATGTGCCCTTGCATGCTACTTCCTTAAAAGTGTTAATATTTATGGCCATTGCAGAAGTTTCAGACTGAGGACACAGGTCCTTCCTTTTCTGTTACCTAGTTGATTTTAAGAACGTCAAAGCCATGCAAGTGGTTTCATGTGGAGTTTTACATCATGCAGGGATTTACCAACACCTCTGGTTTCAACCACCAGTCCAATAACTACTAGAACTTGGCATGAGCTCTTAGAAACTAATTTGGAAGGACCATGCAGTACTGGCAGCATGGCATGATTATAATTTTTTCTGTCTTTCTCACTTTTGCAGCAAGTTGTGGCTGTAAGCGCTCCATTTGCTGCAGGTAAATCCAAAATCTGGTCCTTGCAACTGTCATCAGAGAAATTTCAAGAGGACACTATATGCAAGAAAAATTAACAAATGATACTAACACACTACCTTCCAAAGACCAAGTTGGAAGGCAAAGAAATGAGTGGGAAAATGATAGGAAAGACTATGGACAAAGCAAGCCACCTTCCAAAAGGCAGATTGGATATGTAGAATGAGAAAGGGAAGGTACTGAAAAGAGAAGATGAACCTATTCACATTGGGTTCACCAGACGTGTGCAAGGAAAACTAACAAGCTGTCCTCACACACCACTTTCCAAAGGCCAGGGGTTGGAAAAGTGAGGGAGAATGAAGATTGACGAGATGAATTAGCGAAAAGACAAGTCTAGACAAACTTATCAAATGTCAGGTTGATTAGGCAGACTGAGAGTGATGGGAATGACTATGCAGGGCCCTACCAAAGGATGGTTTGGGAATGGTAGCTAGTTCGGAAGAATGGGAAGAGTAGCAAGTCCTCAGAGGAGCTCAATGCCTCCAAAAAATCTAACAAAAATCTAATATAATTGCCGGAAAGTAAAATCTAAACTAAGCAAACAACAACAAACACAAACTCAAACCACACCACAAACTCAAGTAAGCAAATGATAATGAAAGAGAACAGCCGGAAAACAGCCTATGTATGTATCCTAAATTGTTAAAAAAATAAGAAAATGGTGAAACAAACAAGTATGTTGAGAAAAGTCTTTTTTTGGAAATAAGTTTAAATTTTTAAAGGTCGTCAAAACTTTACACAGCTATTTCAAAAAAAATACTTTTCTCATAATATCGATTGTGGAAGCCTTAGATCTCTGATTAAACAAGTATGTTGTTAACTTATCCTAGTTCCTTCCAACAACAAGCAGCCTATGGTCTAATTGCGAAAAATGAAAAGAGGAGAACAAGGCGTACCTTCTCTTTTTAGCTTATTTTATGTTTTTTGTGTGCATATGGAAAAAATAGCAAGCAACCAAACCGCAAAACCTGCACTCACAACTTCTAAAACAGACACATCCCAAGAAAATGGTATATCTCTAAATGAAGGATGTTAGCCAAAAGATATGTAGTGAAATCTTATGGGCTAAAATCACTCCGAGTGTCCAGAAAGCAGGTTTGTCCAAGCTAAAATCAGCAAGCAATACACTCTAATGATGATTATGAAGACCTATATGTGATGCAATGTGTTATGCAAGCTCTAATGCTTCTAAAATCAGAAATACTAAGCTCTATATGAAAAAGTTTTTATCTTCTTTTCCTATGAATGCTGCTAATATGCACAAAGCTGATGTGCAAGTTGTACAAGGATGGAATCAGATGAAAATGCAAGCTTCTTTTTTAAGTCTTTAATTTTGTCAATGAAGAATGAATGCTAATGGCATGCTAAAATCCAATCTTGATGCTCTTTAGACCAAGGACAGTCTTAAAAACATGCTGAAAAAAGAAACTGTAATGCTTCTAGATGCCTTGGGTGAACCAAATAGGATGATAAATGACGTGGAAGCAATGGGCAATCAAGAAAGGCAACCTTGATGCTCTTTAGCCCAACGACAGTCTTAAAAAACGTTAAAAAAAGTGACTGTAATGCTTCTAGATGCCTTGGGTGATGCAAATACGATGATAAATGATGTAGAAGCAATGGACAATCAGGGAAGACAACATAATCACATTTGTAAGCTTGTGAACGCAAAAAAAACTGAGAGCTGCAAAACGGAGAATTTCCATATCATTAAGATGTGATGCAAACTTTATACAATCAATTTGCAAGCTCTAAGATGTTCAAAGGAGTTATCTTTGACTAAAAATTGGGTGCAAATACGACAAGAATAGCAAAATGATGAAAACAAGAATATTGCAAAAGATGGAAGAGGGCAAACAATGTTATGTAGAAGCAAGAATGATTGTTTCCTAAACGTTTCCAAACACTTTTTAATGCCTCCTAATTCTGAAACAGTATGTGATGAGTCCTACAAAGCGAAGTATGAAGTGTTTTGAATTAAATGATCTCTTGAGTATTCAAAAGAAGGATGTGGAAATAACCTAGATGCAAAGATATATGTAGCAGTATACGAAGCTAAGTGCAATACTAATACTGAACCTGCAACAAGCCAAGCACAAGACGCTTTGAAGATAAATGAATATGAGAAAAAATGTATTCAAGGTTACTTCATGTGTGAGATAAACTAGAAGACCATTTTAAATGCTTGTGTACCTATATATCACCAAAAAGTTGCAAATTATCAGTGAATGCAAATGAGAAAATCGGATTGTGATGCAAGATGTGAGATGATCTAGGCTAAAAGGAATGCAAGGGAATGATATACAACCTGATATGATCCTAGAAACACCATTTCTTATCAAGCAACGCTGAAACTATGCAAGAATGAAGAGATGCAGACCTACTAATTCTCTCAAACGCTTGTCTTGCACAACCAGAACACAAAAGAAACCAATGATACCAAGAATGTTAATATAACCCAGATGATATGTGAGGGTGTATAGGAGTGTGAGGCAATTGTCAATGGAGCACAATGCCGAACCTCTCAAACCTTTTTTTTGGAATGAGAATATGCAAACAAATTTGTGCAATTAAGGCTACACGATCTTCTTCTAAATCTACTCGTGTTATGGACTATGAAAACTTCGTCGGTCAAATTTGCATCGGAAAAGAAGACACCGTACCTCAGCATGAGGTTCTCCTGCCTTGGGGTGGAATCCTTGACCCACAATATGACCATCTTTAACAATGATACAGCCAACCATAGGATTAGGAGAGGTGCAGCCTAGTGCCTTCTTTGCAATACTTACACACATCCTCATGTAGTGGGCATCCTCTTCTGTGGCTCCTTCTGGTAGTTGCAGAGCTGTAACACTAAGCCCATAAGTTGCTTTTCCTTTTCTGGAGCTTCGGTTCACAAATTCAGTGTGGTAAGAGGAACCCAACTCCAGAAACAGTTTGGATTTGCTTAAACCAGAGATGGGCAATTGCAGAGAGCTAAATTTACAGTTCCTTCTTGTTACCGGGGAATAGGCTGCTCTTGTATTAGACCTGTGAATAATATTGCTCATAGGCTTAAAAATGCAGGCCTCCATATGCGCCCTGTTTGCTACCAAAACAATATTGTGCAACCTAACCTTTAACTTCCTATATCCCAAACCAAATTGGTGGAGGACCTATCAAAGCATGGTACCGTGTTCCAGAAGGAAACTATGTTTACCAGTTCCTGCCGAATAGGTTTCATTTTTGGCAATTAATTTTGTACTTTATTAAATATTTGATAGAATGTACTCACCAATTGAAATTTTGAAATTACAATCAGAATGTATTATAATATTATATTTTATTATTATTAATTTTTAAAATGAATAAATTTCCTTTTATTAATAAATGATTGGTTGTAATCAATTTGACGGTATTATTTCTAAATATTTAAAATATAAAATAATTAAGAAACTATATTTAATATGATTGCAATGTATTTATATAAATATGTAAAATTTATATAATTATGTTGAGAGATATTCTACAATGGTAATAGGGAGGAGAAGTATTTGATATCATGTGCATAAACAAAAAGAAAAATAGTAAGGAGGAGAAATTTCTGATGATGTACAGGTGAAAGAGAAATTAGTAGTGATATTATTATAAATATAATGTAATTTGTAAAAATAATAGAAGAATAATTCAATTTAATGAAACCAATGAATATGTTATACAAAATACTGTTCTCAATTTGATAGATCACAAGGAATCCATTATAACTTTATATTTTAATTTGGATTAAAAGTAAACGAGTGAGAGAGACATACATAAATTATTTGTTTTATGAATTTACTAGCTAAATGAAATCTTTAGTAAAATTTTAAAATTTAATATTGAGATATGTTTAGAAAAAAATAACTCTCCAAACCCTAGTTTGAACACTTATATAATTTCTAAATTTCATGATAGTGCCAACTTCAAATTTGAAGAATGGATTTGTTAAGAATAGTTGAAACTAAAAAGGAGGTGGGTACCTTATAATTCAAATAAAGTGGTAGTGAATAGAAGTCATTGCACTTTGGTTGTGAATGCAGACATTTTGTTTTATGATGGAGAGGGATGTTTAGCATACAAATTTAGATTTAGAGATTTTGGCTCTGAACTGTTTAATTTAAAATTATTTATTCGTCATTTTGAGATGGAGTGCATATTCATTTTAGGGTAGCACTGCAACAACATATGGTGGTCTTCATAACATAACATAAATGATAAATTTGGAAGTTAGGAGATGGTTAAATTATAGTTATATATAAAAAGAGGGGGGTAATAAGTGGGATAGAAATAGCTCAGAGCCCTTGTAAAAATACATACATACATAAGAGAGAAGTTATAAGTGGGATAGAAAGAGCTAACAACTTTGCAAGAACCAAAGATCAGAGAAATGACAAGCCCAAATCTATTAGTAATTTAATTTTTCTCTCACACACATAATTGAGAAGTAATAAGTGGGATACAACGGGCTTAGAGCCCTTGTAAAAACTAAAGATTAGAGAAAGGACAAGCTCAAATTCATTAGTAATTTGAGTGCTAAATAAGAATATAATAACTTTTATCTATTAATAATTTGAATGAAAGTGCCTCTCAAGAGACAGATGTAAACATAATCAATTTATAAATCAAAGTTCATTTTTATTTTCTATAGTTATTTTATTTTATCTTTTGATCCATTTTCTTTGTATATCATAATTGGATAGATGCAGGATAATAGAGGATAAAAGAGGGATTTAAAGTGCAACTTTTTTTCTGAAATAAAATTAGTTGAATTTGGGGAGAATATTGGAGATACTTGGACAAAGAATTTGATAATAACATAAGAATATGAAGTGTGACATTTCAAATTTAGTTTCTAAACATATGATTTTTTAAATACTCATATGAGAAAAGTATATGAAATTGGTGCATTTCTGACAATGACATGGTGTTTTTTGTGAAAATATAAGTAAATTGCATGCGTACAAACACATTCTTTTTGAGTAAACAAATTAATTTTTGTATAAAATTTCATAGATGGATATAAAAAATGTTGAAGATGGTTGATAATATTTTTTATTAATTTTTTTATATATATATATATATATATATATATATATATATATATATATATATATATATATATATATATATTAAATAATTTTACAAGTCAAGACAATTGGAAACTTGAAACTACAAGTGTACAAACACAACTTTTTGACCTTAACTTCATAAAAATATTTTTTTTCCAAAGCATAGCAACATTGTGCAGATTGTATATAAGTTTTATAAACTTTTAATTAATGGTAAAAAATGTATAAAAGTATTTGTGATAATATATATATATATATATATATATATATATATATATATATATATATATATATATATATATATATATATATATATATATATATATATATATATATATATATACCATAATGAGGTATGTTGTGTAGAAATTAAGTAATAATTAAAAATAATAGTTTAACATATATATATGAATGGAGAGTAGCAACAAGGTCAGAGGCAGTAAGATAGGCATCAATGTTAGAAAGGTCAAGATTGATAACGATATTAGGAACGCTATCAAGGATAATGCAAAACATGGAGGTGAAATCAACATTAGTGGCAGGTTGAACAATGATAATTACAATCTAGGGGACCACAGGCGCAACCTGTAGAATCCACAATAGGTAAAATTTTGAAAGGCAAGTAGTGAGTTGCTTTGGACCCGCCCTTAACAGGCTTCGGTAACTCTGGTAGTTTGGGGAGCTTCCCTGGGTTTGAAGTAGGGTTAAAACCAAATGAAAGATTGATTATCAGTAAAAGGGCATCTTAAAGAGTTAGGTTTAGAATAGAATAACTCAATACATAGGGAACAATAATAAAGCTTCATTATATTCAACATATAATATGAACAATACATTGGGTAATATATAGCCATGGAAGTAGAAAAACAACCTCCTAGTAAATAGGATAAAATAACCTGAATTAGTCACGAGTAATAATAACCATATGCGAATACAATTCCCAATAATAACAAATAATATTGTTATAACTAAATAACAATATAATCACCTAAGGTAATTAGTAAATTACTAATTACAAGGGTAATTTACCCATGTGAACATTACAAAATCCTAACATTCACCCCCTTAATGTGAACATAGGGAGAACATAAATCCATACTGCAACTGTCACCTCTACATGCTTGTGATCTAGATGGTTTTTATTTTCAAGAAAACCAATTACCTCCAAAATGGTTTTTCATATGAATTACCAATAACCACAACAGGATGGTTTTACAAGTGGTTAATCAACAACCACACATGATGGTTTTATAAGTAGTTAACCAATAACCACAATATCATGATTTTGCAGTATTACTATTATCTCTCTACAACATTTTCTCATTAAAAATTTACATAGGATTTTTGCTCACTTTATTACATATATGAACAGGAATGTACTTCTGTTCTTATTTCAAAACACACCACATAATAAATTGAAAACCAAACAAAATAGCACCAAAACATATGTATGGCCCCGTCGTTGGTGACTGACGAGAGGCATAACAAGCCTCCTTCCTCCATTGCCTTTGACCTCCTTCATGTCATTGCTTAGGATAGAAATTATTCAAAATTATACCCAATATCCTTGTTTATTGGTTCATTCTCATCATCAAGACATTCATTGGTGATTACATTAGTTTCATTAAGCTTTCCTTTGAGCAAATCATTAGCTCGAAGTTTATAGTTTTAAGGATGTATTCCCCTTTTTCTTGCAGTATAAATACTCAATTTTATCCTTGTTCTTTTTAGAGAATTCCTTATAGTTCTTTTTCGATTACAATGCAGTTTCTTCTTCGTCATCTTCTTTAGTTATTTTTTCTTCAACAAGAAGTGCAACAATCATATCTTTCAATGAGTGGGAAGGCATATGTCCAAGAGTGAATACAACACTACTATATTTAAGAGTCAAACTATTCAACAATATGGCTTTTGCATCTTCATCATCAACAAGCCCTTGAACTTCATTCAATTGTCTCATGAGGGATCTTAATTCATTGATGTGACTTGACATTGTGACTCCATCATTCATTTTAAGTTTAAACAAATAAAGTTTTAAATAAAAATTTACGTTGACTATTTTTACTCGAAATAGTTTGTTTAGATTTTCCCACATTTCATTTGACATTTTCTCGAGACCCACATAGTGTAATTGAGAATTTGAAAGAGTTAGGCCAATAATAGATTTGGCTTTATCATCCCTATTTTTCCATTCAATTAACTTATTTGCATCTGTTGGTGTTGCCTTGGTTCCATTTACTATCCTCAATAAGTTTTTGATCATTAGTTGCATTTAAATTTTGACTTTCCAAGTGTGAAAGTTGAGACTTGTGAATTTTTCTAGTGGAATGTCCATCTTAACAACTAAGACGTCAGTTACCTTGAAAATGATTCCTTATAAAAAAAATCAACTTTTAACACCTTGAAGACTTTGACTCTTGACAGGACATCTTTGACTCATTAAAAAAATGACTTAATTATAATAATAAACTAAAATGACTTTAGATGATTTTTTTATTTTGACATTTATGAAATCTAATTTAATATTGGATAATAATGACACAATATTTTGCTTGGACTCAAAAATAACTTTAGATCCTAGTGATAACATTATTAAAAAAATATACAAATAAGACTTCAACTAATGCATTATGGATATTCATCAAATTTTTTGATAAACCTAAAACTAAATAAATCAAAATTTTAACTTCTAAAGACTTGACTCAAAAGATTAAAACTACAAATTTATTTTTGACACAAAAGCATGCATTAAGATTTGACCTAGTTCGACTTAAATGTAAAGTAGACATTGATGTGTAGGGATATGGCTCGATGCTATTGTTGATCTGGGAGCTTCGCATGGGGTTGTACACTGAGCATTGATGCTATCTATACTTGCACCGAGAATAGCTCTACTCAAACACCATCACCTGACTTGGCCCTCATATTTGGTTTGTTTTGGTTTGCACTCGAAATGCAGTCCTCGCCTCCATATCATAATGATATAATTTCATAATGCATGATCTTTATGTTGATTATCTCCATTAATATGTTGGTGTCATGATCTAACTATTATAGATTCTACACAAAAAAGTGATGAAGAACATGGAATATACATTAGCATAAGAACTCGTGTCTAAAGAGAGATTTGTTGAATCCTACACGCATTGTAGTTGTGCATAACTATTCACCAATTTTTGACTATGTAGTCTACATTTGAGTTGACAATGAAATATGAATAGTTAGAGAATAAATGCATAGTGCCAACAAGTCTGCACACTGGATGAGGATAGGAATTTGTAGAATGGACTCTCAATGAAATGAATTCACAATGTGTATACAACTTATTATTACTACTATATGAATTTCAAAACAAAACGAATATCTCATGGGAATAGCCTACTCTAATCTAATCCATATTGCTATGAAACCAAATGAAGAGTTAGGTTTAGAATAAAATAACTCAATATATAGAGAATAATAATAAAGCTTCATTATATTTAACATATAATACAAACAATACATTGGCTAATATATAGCCATGGAGGTAGCAAAGCAACCTCCTAGTAAATAAGATCAAATAGCCCAAAATAGTCACAAGTAACAATAATTATATAGGAATACAATTCCAAATAATAACAAAAAATAGTGTTATGACTATAGAACAATATAATCACCAAAGGTAATTACTAAATTACTAATTACTATAGTAATTTTCCCATGTGAACATTACTCAATCCTAACAAATCTTTGAGGAAAATCCTAGTTTTTATGGATTGCAAGAATGTTGTCAATCCATATCACTCTTGTGGGGATTTTTGTAAAATAATTATTTTAAGTTCTAAATCTAATCTCTCACCTCAGCAAGTGGATAGGGGTTCTCTCTCTTTTATTGAGATTCTCTAGAAATGATGTAGGAGAAGATGTGGATACCTCTGGGTTAGAGGTGAGGAGTGAAATAATAGGGAAATTATACTCTGATTATGAACCTGCTTTATGTAGGGATATTCCTCTCATTTTTTCCAATGATTCCCCTATTCTAGAGATCAATGATGAGTATATCTCTTCTTTGGACTTAGAGCCTAGTTATAAATCCATAATTTGTAGGTGTATGGGTAAATTCCCCTCTTGGGAGGATCTTTCTCTCTAGGTTAAAGATGTTTGGCCTAAAATCGCTAAGGTTAATATTTATTTACTCCCAAATGGTTTTTCCTAATTCTTTTTCAATCTATGGAGGAAAAGGATTTTATGTGGAATAATAGACCTTGGTTTGTTGGCAATCAAGGTGTGTATATATGCCCTGGGGCCCCAATTTTTATCCTAATATAATAGTGATTAGGAAAACACCATTTTGGGTTAGATTATATAACCTACCTTCAGAAATAAAAGACTCCAAGTTGCTTCAATAACTGGTAAATAAGATAGGAAATTTTGTTAAATGTGATTAGGACTTGGTTCTGCAATAACATTTTGTCAAAGTTTGTATTATAGTTGACTTTTTCAAACCCTTCTTCCACTCTATCGAAATCTAATCTTCTCATGGTTCATAGACTCAATTCATTAATTATGAATGGTTATCATTCAGATGTTTCAAGTACAACTAGTTTGGTCATACAATGGTAGTTTACCCCATGAAATCTAGTTCAGATTTAGGGTCTTCTCTTTTGACAAAATGGGTAAGGAAGGTTGGTTCCCCTAATACTGATTTTGTGAGTAGATCTGAGAAACTTGATTCTTCTCATTGTCATCCTTCAAATGAATCTACAATCTTGGTTAAGGACCCAACATTTAAACCCATGTAATGTCCCTTTTCAGGGAAATTTCTAAATTTTAAAATTTATTGAAATTCCCTTACAAATATTAAATATAATTCAAATTTAAATATCACATAAAATATTTAATATTGAATACTCAACTGCATTCTTGTTTCCATCAACTGATTACACATAATAATATATGAAGATAATATCAATTAATTGAAAACAACAAATTCTTACTTGGAAGATGAATTCCAAATGTTGATTTACAACAACCATATGCCCATGTGTAATATATATTCAATTCAATAGTAATCTATTCTTAAACAACAACAACCTTCCATTGTTAATGCTTCAAATCTATAGTAATAACAACATCAACAACTATAAAAACTTCTTATGCTAATATTTGGTACAAATGTGATTCTTGGATGGAATCACCTCACATAGACAAGAGGGTTTTCGTCCTCCAATCCAACAATGGAAACCAAGAGGGTTTTCATCATCTAAATTTCTTCACTCCAAGGATTTTTGTCCTAAGAGAAGAAATTGAACAATATATGATCAAGTTCTAGCAAAGGGGTTTGATAAAAATATGATGAGGGATTGAATAAGGAATGAGTGTAAGAGAGGAGAATAAATAGAGTGTTGAGGGGAAAGAGATGAAGGAGGGTGGGCATACTACATGGAAGCACTCCATTACACAAGGGGTCCACATGGTCAATGAAAAATGTGGTCTAATAAAGAAATCACATTTCCAACATGATGGGCCAAAAAGTGGTACAATAGTGAACTCCACTAGAAAAAATCTTGCAATGGTGAACTCCACTAAGGATGTGCACACACACGTGTGTAATATTAAACTCTACTAGAAAAAGATTGAAATAGTGAGCTCCACTAAGGATGTGCACATATGTATGTGCAATAGTGAACTACACTAACAAAAGCTTACAATAATGAGCTCCACTAAAGATGTGCAACATAAAAGGTCCACTTTTCACTTTTACCCTTTCCTTTTATTTTTTCATTTTTGTACTTCAAGTCTAGTGACACTTAATAAAGTCACTTTATGATTTCCCTTGTTCAACTTAATAGTTAATTAAATATAAGAAATCATTATAAATGACTTAGGACAACTTATAATATAACTAATTAAATATTACCTTTGTCCCTTCCCAAATAGCCTAAAAGAATTAAATAAGTTAAGGGTATTCATTGATAGCTTATGAAGAAGAAGGGGACATTACAGTCCTCCCTTCCCAAAATTGCTTGTCCTCAAGCAATTACAGATTTGGGTGCTGAAGAACATGCTCTCCTTCCCATGTGGCATCCTTTGGTGGTAAATCCCTCCATCGAATTAAATATTCCTTAATGATTATACTCCTCAATCTTCTGTACCTGACATCCAAAATAGCCTTAGGGATCATAATTAATTCAACCTCTTTATCTAATGGTGGAAGCTTAGGAGAAGGTATAATATGCTACCTGAGTGTCTTTTTGAGGCACTAAACATGAAATACATTATGGATCTTTCTATTCTTAGGTAACTCCAATTCATAAGTAACCTCATCTATCCATCACATAATCCTGTATGGTCCATAAAACAGGGGTTTGAGCTTCTCTGCACCACTCTTCCTCAAAGAAGATTGCATGTAGGGTTACAAACATAAGAAAACCAAGTCTCCTAATTCAAAATATCTCTCAATCATATTCCTATCTACATAGACCTTCTATTTATTCTAAGCCTACTGGAGATTATCCTTAAGTGATTTCAAAATATTTTGAATCTCTTGGACCCATTCCTTGGCCTTAAGAATTTGGTTGTCATCAAATGACAAATCCACAAAAGATGTAGCATCATAACCATGTAAAGCCCTAAAAAGAGTCATGTCAATTGACATGTGATGTGTGGTAAAATAATAATGCTCACCTAAGTATAAGTATAACCATTTGATCCAGGCCTTTTATTTCCCCAAAACATAGTTATGCAAGTAACCTTCCACCCATTTATTAACAATCTTTGTCTATCCATCTATCTACAGATGATAACTAGTGCTCAAATATAATTCAATACCTATTAATCTAAAATAATCCTATCAAAACATACTGAGAAACCTGTTATCATAATCACTAACAATGTTCCTAGGTCACCATGAAGTCTAAACACCTCTCTAAAAAATAAATCTATAACCTAGGTTGTTGTATACTCTAAAGATATGGCAAAGAAGTGAGCATATTTAGTCAACCTATCAACCACCACATAAATATAATCTTTGTTATGCACCTAAGGAAGTCTTATAATAAAATCCATAGATATACTTTCCCACTTTTGATCAGGAATAGGTAAGGGCTACAATAAACTTGTTGGGAAAGTATGCTATGACTTGTTCTACTAATAAGTCAAAAACTCTCTAACATATCATAAGACATCATCCTCAAGACCCTTCAATGTGGATCTCTCCCTAATCTATTTGTATGTATTAAATATCTAGGTTATCCTACCAAAGGTGTGTCATAGATTTTTCTTAATATTTTCTCCTTCATTTTTTATTTTGGAACAAGGTAGATTATGTCCTTATACAAAATAAGATCATCCACCACCCTGTACTTGTCATCCTAAATTTTCCCTTCCATGATTTCCCAAGCAAAGGTTCTTAGAATACTCAATCAATAAGTGAGCCTTCTAATCTGCTAAAATCTCTAAAAGTGAGCATAAAGTAGGTTTTTGAGATAGAGCATCTGTAACTACATTCTTCTTCCCTTTAACATGCTCTATCTCAAAGTCATAAGCCTATAATTTGCTGACCCATTTTTGTTGTCTTTCATTTAAATCTTTTTGGTTGAGGAAATATTTGAAGCTATTATGATCCGTTTTTACTATAAATTTTCCTCTTGCTAAATGCTACCTAAATTTAACTAAGGCATGCATGATGGCTAACATTTCTTCATCATAAATATAATAACTTCTTTCAGCCTCATTGAGCTTCCTACTTTCAAATGCAATTGGGTGTTTGTTCTACATAAGGACTACTCCAATGCCTATACCTAAATCATCACATTCTAGTATAAAGGGCTGTAAAAAATTTGGCATTGTTAATACTAGACAAGAGCTCATAACATCTTTGAGATTATTAAAAGTTTGTTGTGTTGTCTCTATCCAAACCAAAGACCCCTTCTTGTTCAAATCCATTAAGGGAGCTGCCAACTATGAAAATACCTTAATGAATCTCATATAATAATCGCATAAACTAAATAATCCTCTTAACTAAGTCAAAGTCTTTGATGGTGGCCAATTTTTAATGGTTTAAATTTTGTCCATATCAACTTTAACAACTTCTGCACTAATAACATGCCCCAAGTATAATATCTCTATCATTTTGAACTCACATTTGGATATTTTTTAAAATAGTGACTATGCCTCCATGATCTCAAGGACCTCATCCAAATGTCTAAGATGATATTCCCATGTTCTAATATAAACCAAAATATCATCAAAGAAAACAAGGACAAACTTATATAGTTACTTGTTAAACACATGATTCATGCAGGACTAAACTATAACAGGTGTGTTGGTCAGCCCAAATGGCATGACCAGAAACTCATGATACATGTAATGACATTTGAATGTTGTCTTATGGATGTCCTCTTCTTTGACTCTGATCTGGTGGTATCCTAATCAAAGATCAATCTTTAAGAAGCAAAATGCCCCATGAAGCTCATCGATTAACTCATCGATCTTAAGTATAGGAACTTATTCTTAATTTTCTTCTTTTAGAGTGCTCTATAGCCAATACACATCTTTGTTGTCCTATCCTTCTTAACCATAACTATTGAAGTAGTAAAGGACTAGAACTAGGTCTAGTATGCCCCATATCAAGTAGCTCTCTGATATCCTTCTCTATCTCCTCCTTATGTATTATGAGGTGACTATAATGAGTGGTTATGACTATATTTTCACCCTCTTCAAGCTTAATCACATGCTTAAATCCTCTATCTTGTGGCCTACAAGGAGGAATGTCACCAAACACTAAATTTTGCTTGTCTAATAATGATTGGACATCAACATGATAATGTTTCTTACCATCTGTAGGAGTTTTGGTAGACACAAAGCATTAGGTTGCCCAAACAACCTCACCATGTATAAAAATAGCCTCCATCCTCTCTGTTGTAATAACTCAAGGTGTTCCATTGGATATTCCATGAGGAACTACCTTCTTGCCATCAAATTTGTATTTCAATTCCATTGTTTGAAATTTTTGTGAGTATTTCTCGAGTGAATGTAGCCACTGAATTCCCAAAACAACATTTGTTTCACCTATCCTAACTACATAAATGTCATCGGTCACCATGTGATTACCCAACATGAGATTCATCTATGATATTTCATTTTTAAAATTTATGCTGAATTTATCTACTAGCATAACATTAAATTCATTAAAATGTTCTACCTCAAGGCCTCTCTTCACAACTAAACCCTCATCAATGAAATTGTGGGTTGCCCCACTATCAATTAGTACTATCACTCGCTAATCATGCAATACTCATTTAAATCTAAAGGAATTATATCTAGGATTAACTTAACGTGTAGAAAAATTACCACCTAAAGTTCCTCTAATAGTTTCTCTAATCATCTATTCCTTTGATTCAACCCCTTCTACCTCCTGGTCACTCTTAGAATGAATATATTCTTTCTCTTCTTCGCCATCTGATATAACCTCAATGTAATGTACTTTGCCTCTTCCTAGTCATCTATATCTTGGATCCCATGGCTCCTTGCATGAAAAACATAGATTTTTACTTTGTAGCTCATTCTTGGTCTCATCATCAAAAATTGCCTTCTTAGGCCAATCTTTTTGGAATGGTTTCTTATTATATTTCTTAGGTGGGAAAATCTTAGGCTGAATTTTAGTCTTAGGTGTTAAAAGCTCCATGTTTCTAGATATTTTAATCACATCCTAAAAATAATTTGGGTCAAATTCCTTAATCTATCCTTTAAGTGGTTTAGTCAAACCTTGGATAAAAAAATAGTGAGTCTCTCTCTGAAACATCGGGTACCATGACTGCAAGTTTCTAAAATTCTAATATGTAGACATCCACTAAACCATATTGCTTAGGTTGAGCCAAATCTCTAAAGTGAAATTATGGATATTTATTATCAAATATGTTTATTAGTCTCTGAGTTAAACCAAAATATGAATTAATAAGACCATGGCCTTATGTTACTAATCCATGGTACTACCACTCATGTGTATCAACCTCCAAGTGTAATATGGCATACTTAAAGGTTTCATTTTTCATCATGGGGTTAAGTTGAAAGTATGTATCTATATTTTTCACCCATGTACATGGAGTGCATTTATTGGATCCATCAAAATTAGGAATGTATAACTTACCCATCTTATTTTGTAACTCTTGATTATGCCCCCTCTCTCTCTTGGGCCTATTTCTCAATTTGAGTAGACAAAATTCAGCCAATGACATAGCGGCATGAAACTCCTCTCCTAATGATTGGTACTCATGTAACCAATCCACATAACCCTCTTATGCATTCTACTAATTTCCTTATGTTGTAACTTCATTTTGTAAAAATGTTGGCATCAAAGGTCTAGATTTTGATCCACTAGCTGCCTTGGAGTTGTTGTTAGCTAGAATGTGTGTGTTACTAGCTTCTCCATTGTTGACATTATTTCTTGGATTTTTTTTATCTGACCTATTTGTATTCACATTTTGCATTAGTTCAGTTATCAATTGAACTAGCTATTATTCCCCCTATCAATATCATTGATAATTTACAAAGTGTTGCCTTCATTACTATCTCCCATGTCTCTTGGAATATCTTCTTCAAATAAAATTGTAATGGGTACTTCCCCTACAATTTTCTCTCTTTCTTCTATTGTATTTCTTGGAGGGTAAAATTGCCTTCTTCTCAAATAACACATGTTAGTTCCTCACCTGATTGCATAAGAATGATCTATTTTCATGAACTAGTTCAATACCCAACATGATGGTAAGATTTATGGCTCTGATACCATCGTAATGTCCCTTTTTGATGATTTTTTTGAATTTTTGAATTTACTGAAATTCCCTTATAGACACTAAATATAATTCAAATACTAAATAACACATACAATATTTAATACCGAATACTCAACTGCATTCTTATTTCCATCAACTGATTACACATAATAGTACATGAAGACAATATCAATTAATTGAAAATAACACACTCTTACTTGGAAGATGAATTCCAAATGTTGAGTTAAAACAACCATATGCCCATGAATAATATTTATTCAAGGCAATAGTAATCTATTATTCAACAATAATAACCTTCAATTTTTAATGCTTCAAATTTACAGTGGCAATAACATTAACAACTACAACTTATTATAACAATATTTGGCACAAATATGATTCCTGGATGGAATCACCTCACATGGATAAGAGGGTTTTTGTCCTTCAATCTAAAAATGGAAACCAAGAGGGTTTTCATCTTCCAAATCTCCTCACTCTAAGGGTTTTTGTCCTAGGAGAATAAATTGAATAAGAAATTCTCAAGTTATAAAAAAAGGGTTTGATAAAAATATGATAAGTGATTGAATGAGGAATAAGTGTAGGAGAGGAACATAAATAGAGTGTTGAGGGGAGAGAGACAAAGGAGGGTGGGGAATACCACATGGAATCACTCCATTACACAAGGGATCCACATGGTCTATAGAAGATGTGGTCTAATTTACAACATGAGGGGCTAGAAAGTGTTGTAATAGTGAACTCCACTATAAAAATCTTGCAATAGTGAACTTCACTAAGGATGTGCACACACATGTGTGTAATAGTGAACTCCACTAGCAAAAGCTTGCAATAGTGAGCTCTACTAAGGATGTGCACACACATGTGTAATAGTGAAATCCACTAGAAAAATCTTGCAAGTGAGCTCCACTAAGGATGTGCAACACAAAAGGTCCACTTTTCTCTTTTACCCTTTCCTTTGATTTTTTTATTTTTGTACTTCAAGTCTAGTGACACTTTATAGAGTCACTTTATAATTTCCCTTATTCAGATTAATACTTAATTACATATAAGTAATCATTAAAAATGACTTAGGATAAATTATAGTTTAATTAATTAAATATTCCCTTTGTCACTTTCTAAATAGCCTATGAGAATTAAATAGGCTAATGGTCTTCGTTGACAACTTATGCAAAAGAAGGGGACATTATAGCCTGGCTCTTCAAGGTGATGAACATGTACCACCTTGTTCTCTAGTATAGGGTTTAAAATTAGCTTTAGGAGATATTTTATTTATAAAGGGGACTATGCTTGAGATTTTAGATAACCAATAGTGTCCTCGTAAGCTATGTGTTGAGCTATCAACTCCACTTAGCAATAAGGAGACTGTGGTGAACTAGGATTTGGGGGGTTTATTTTTAGATTGTGTAAGGGGTTGTTCAAAGCATTAGAATAAGATTTGGTTAGAGATTGGAGACTCTCAGAATTTTGGTAATGAAGAGGTTGAGGACTCCTTGTAGGAAGAGGAAGAAGAGCGACTCAACTCTAGAGAGATTCTGACCACTGCTTAGAGTAAAAATCTGCTCTCTAAACTAAAATTTGGTCTGAAAGGGAAAAGTGGTAGGAAGAGAAAATCAAAAAGATTGTAAATAGATTATTTGAATTTAATTGATGGTGGTACCTAGTTGATAATGGAGGCCTTCCTATATAACAAGGGTAGGTGAAATCTAGCAGTTTAAGGGTAATTTTTATGTAGCGAGTTATCTACTCGATGATTAGATATGGTCAAATCTAGGGTACTGTCATGCTTATTTCTTTTTCAACTATTTCTTTTCTCTACTCTGACACTTGGTGGCTTTCTGAGTCATGAAGGGAACTTGATTCTAGTTTTTTTTTGTCCTCAACATTCTTGTTGAGTTTTCTCTTTGGTTTTTATGTACTTTGGGTTATGGCTCAACCCTGCCCTATCCTATTGGATGTTTTAGTTTTTCAGGGACTGGACAGATGTTGTGCTCTAGATCTAGTTTTAGCTCTGACCAAAAGTGATTATATATATATATATATATATATTCAAAAACTATTTTCTCCCCTCTACAAACCCATATATTTTAAAAAAATTAAACTTGATTATATGTTTTTGTGAAGACACAAAACACATAAATTTTCCAAAAGTAATGTTTGTTGATCTATGCTAGGTTTTAGGGTAGGTTCAGACCCTAAGCCTAAATCTAAACCAATTTTGGAGGGAAACACACAAAAATGAATAATGTGGAGAAAATGCCATATGCCCATTGCTAAAGTGTGTGTGCCCTATGTAGTGTAAATAAAATATGCCATTTCAAGCACTATTTTGGAGGGATTGCTAAAATTTTGAAAAATGTGGGGTAAAGGGCACACACCCTTTCCTGAAGGGTGTAAGACTTATGTAGTACAAAAGGTGTATACCCTTTAGTTTTGATTTTTTTTGGGGGTTTGTAGTCATTGTGATGTGTATGTTTATGTAGTAAAATAAACATTGAAGTTATATTATTATACTTCAAATTTATTCTGCTAAATATAAAAAATTAGGGCCACTTTGCATCTTCCAAAATCAATTTCAAAGCTGTAGGAGTGACCATTTAGAAGATAATTTTTAAAAATCCATTATGGCCAGTACTTAGTTTATAGATTTTCAGTATTGAACATATGGTGTAAAAATTATAGTAGGTATATAGGTCTATTATAAACATGACATGACTCCTCTATTTATATATTTGAGAGATGACACCCTATCTAAGTTTAGGGTACCATATAGATATATAGGGTTGAGTAGATATATAGGCACTGGTGCCATATAGATATATAGGACTGAATATACCACTTTATTTCATTCTCATTGACTCAAAAAATAAACACCCAACCATGATGGAGGGGAGTTCAAAATAGTTAAGAGGAATGCCAAACTACTAATTATAGGAATCGATTCACCCTATATCTTTGTATTTTTTAATCTTGACTCTTTAAGCTCTACTAAAATGGTGAATCACTGACTAGAAAAGGAATAAAGATGGTTACTCTAGTCTACCCACTTTAGGAGGGAACTAGAATAAGATTTCCCCTAGTGTGGATTATGCACTACCAGAACTAAGGGTTTTAATCTCTATCTATGTAGTCGACATGACCCTAGTTTCCTTAGGGTTTAAGTTTGTACCATAAGGTCTTGTAGGAATCGCCAACTAGAATATGCACTACCTTCTTTGGTTTTATATGCTTAAGGTCAATCATTAGGATTATCACCTAAAATTACCATGGCTTAGATCTAACATTAGCAACATACCCTAACTAGCTCGGTTGAGTCTAGTATCAAGCCCAATAGGGAGTCAAGAGGTACTAATCTTAAGAGGCTTGAAAACTAATTAAAATATTAGAGTTATTAATCTCTAAGCTCAAATATGAATGTCACAAGTTGAGATAGAGATAGGGAGCCATATATATAGATAAGGGCTCAGGTATGGATTGCTCGAGATAGATATAGGGATGAATGATAAAGATAGGTCCTATGTTAACATGGATGAAATGTCTATGTAATATGATGGGATGGAGCATGCATGGATCCATCGATCTATCTCGACTGATATGCCCAACCCTTGGTGAAAATATGACTACTTCACATTTGCTTATTTCTTTACACCTTTAATTATTTATATTTGTGGGAAATTATCATCTATTAAAGCAAAGATGAAAGAAGATTTGGGTTGTGGGTTGAACCTCACAATCACTTTTTTACCCCAATGTTAGTGTAGACCAAGATATACACTTTCATTAATGAGCAGGTGGGAGATAGATAAATATAAGTCACTCAAGTAACCCCATCCATTGATATAGAGATAGAATGATAATTTCCTTACGATTCTCATTCCATGATCATTTGTTTCATTGAAGAATAAAAATGACCTAGGTCATGAGATCATACAAACCCAATTTTTATTCCCTCAATAGTGAACCTCAATATGCATATGTTTTAATCCAGATAGGTAAGGTCTAACATACATGTTATTACTTATGATTGTGCACTTACTAAAACCCATAAAATACTAATGTTGCTTACTAATTACCCCACTATCCAATAAATCATGTTATTATTCCCATTTTACCTATGTTCCCATTCACTTGCTAACCCATTACGTGGATACACTTCCTTGACCCTCATTTCCTAGATACTCTCTCTCTCTCTCTATGTGTGTGTGTGTGTGTGTGTAATAATGTCAAAGAATGACCATCTGGTAAATTTCATGACCTTTATTCCATAAATTACCTCTCCTACCTATCTATATTTGCCTAGTGAACTAGTGATTTAGATCTAGATCTCTCTAGCTGACTAGTAAATGACATCATCAATTGACCAATGATTTGACCATTTGAAATCAACATTCCCTTCCCATATATATAATATAGGATTGTTCTACCTAGAATATTATTCCCATATTTTATTCATGGTTTAGGTTATAATGTTAATAACATTATATGTGGTTTTATTCCAATCTCATTACCATGACATTATAGGTGTTGCCATTCCCATCTCATAATCATGTTATTCATGGTGGGTTAACAAAAGGCTTGAATATAGATTTAGGCTAAATTCTTAGATAATTTATGGAATTTTTTATCAATGGGTCAATCAATACACATAAATTACTAGCCTTATCATGCATCTCATAGCATACATATAGTTATCATATGGTCTCGTAGCTCTCACGAGAACCAATCATATTGATTCACTTATAAAAATGGATAGAAGCATGATCTCTCTATTATTTATGTACTTGACCTCCCATAATTCATTATAGGGGTCAATTGATCTTATGTTGACATTTGTAATCACATGATCCTATGTGGACATTCAAATCTAGTTTTATGAATTTTTACCTCTTCATTAATTAATTCATAGTCATCACTCCAATGTTTATTACTAAAATAACATGATCGACTTGATAATGTCTTATTTACACCATGGAAATCATATGACAATGCATTCATGCTTCAATTCTAATATTAGGCATGCATTACCTAACCATTTTATTCTAGAATCATATAAAATAGGGTCATCTCATAGCATTCCAAACTCACATAGGACACTACCACTACCATAACCACTAAGACTACTATTTGGGGTGGAAGGGAGTGATTTTGAACCCTATTTTTTCATGCTAATATTATAATCACTTATATCACAATATCCCTCTCCCCAAACCATTGGAGAGATAGGGATCAAGTGCATAAATGCCTAAAGTCAGTGTTGAGGCATATTTATATCTATATCTATCATTAAGTGGTTGAGTGATCTTTATGTCCATTATTCAATAGGTCTAGTAGCAATCAATGTATCTAGTATTACGCAATTGAATACTCTTTTCAGTATTCATTTGTAACTTATTACCTCTTGACTCCCTCTTGAGTATAGTACTAGACATTGGAAGTCAAAATAACATCATCTCATAAAGCCTTTCTAAAATCCTAGGCCTTTTCACTACTATGCATCAATATATCCTAGATCTTTCCTAGGATATCAAGATCTCATCATATATATATATATATATATATATATAATCCCTCATCATTTATAATCATTCTCCCATCAACCCTCATCATTTCTCATCATCCTTTATCATTCCTTCATCATCCCTCATCATCCCTAATCACTTCTTCATTGGCCCTCATCATCCCTAATCATTCCCTCATCATTTTTCATCATCCCTATTCACTCTCTCATCATCCATCATCATCCCTAATCACCCCCTCATCATCCCTCATCATTCCCTCATCGACCCTCATTATTTATCATCATCCCTAATCACTCCATCATCATCTTTCATTGACCCTCATCATCCCTAAGCACTCCTTCATTGGCCCTCATCATCCCTCATCATCTCTAATCACTCCCTTATTGACCCAAATTATCCCTAATCACCTCCTCATCAACCTTCATCATCCATCATCATCCCTAATCTCTCTTTCATCAACCCTCATCATACTTCATCATCTTTAGTCACTCCCTCATTACCCTTCATTAGATCTAATCATGCCCTCTTCAATCCTCATTATTCATCATCCTAATCACTCCCTCATCAACCCTCATCATCTTTCATCATCTATAACCACTCCCTCCTTGACCTTATCATCTCTAGTCACTCCCTCATCATCCCTAATCACTCCCTCCTCATATCTCCTCATCCCTAATCACTCCCTCATCGACCCTCATCATCCTTTAACATCCCTAATCTCTCCCTCCTCATCCCTCCTCATCCCTAATAACTCCCTCATTGACTCTCATCATCCTTCATCATCCTTCATCATCCCTAATCAATCCCTCATTTTCCCTCATCATCCCTAATCATTCCCTCCTCATCCCTTATTATCCCTAATCATCCCCTCTTATACCTTGATGGTGGGTGTAATGGCTTCCCTCTTGTACCTGATCAACTTATATTTTAGTTTTAAATTTTACTCATTTGACTAAGACTCAAATTAACTCTTATTTCACTAATCTTATGTCACTCAACTAAGGAACTCTTATCTCTATAAATCCTTTCACTCACAACTTTAAACAACTCTCACTCGATGAATAAACAACTCTTATTTCATGATCACTATCACTATAACTAGATAAAATCTCTATCATGATCAAGAAAATCAAACATTATTCTTAAATTTAAAATTGGTTGGGTGCTCTAGGGTTTGGTCTACTTGGGGCACCCATCCTTACTTATCTTGATGTACAAGGCCCATCCCAGACACCCAATTGGATTTATTCCTAGTGTGATTGACACTATGTGATTGAGGAATATATCCATGTAGAGTGAAATCTAAAGTTGACCAAAAATTAGTGTATGAGTCGTATGAACCAACCATTTCACTATGCATCAATGTGGTTATGTTATTGGTTAAGGCATTGATCACAATTGAGCACACAAATGTATATAGTCAATTCCAGTCAATCACTCTCTCAACCAATATGGTTGGTTTTCTGAGTCTGATCCCCTCTCACAACTCAAGGTTGATCCCTATTATAATTGATTCGATATCATGTTAGTAATATGGTTCATGTTATCATACTAGTGAGATCTAGGTCATGGATATTTAGAATGAATTAAATTAGATGGTTCTTTTTAAAAAAAATATTTCAAACCCAAAATTGGAAAATCAAAAATAAAAATAAGTAAATTTGATTTACCATATGAACCATTGATGAAGGATTCCTCATAAAGTTAAGGATTACTGATTCTTTCTATCGATTGAATAGATTCAGTCTTATACATACATGAGGAAGGTAATTATTAAAAATAATAATAATAATCAAATGATTATGTTATTATTTTTTAACACTTAAGAGTCATGTGAGAATAAAGTGTCATACATGATTCTAAATGAGATAAAGGAGGGAGGAATCCCATTTTTGACTCTAACTCTCCCACTCCAGTCATTACTTTTATTTCTATTATTTATTCTAGTGAGAAATTATGCATGCAGGTCAAGGTCATTTCTACATGATAACATAGTCCCATTTATTTACAATAGCATATTTCACAACTCTACTCCAATTGATGTTTCCCACCATGATATTCAAGGTAACACACCAAATATAAGGGGTTATGAGTCATATGTCCCTATCTCTATCCCAACTAGTGCCACTAGGAAGCTCCGAGGGGATCCTAAGTTTTTCATCCCTATCTCTAGCTCAACTAATCTATACTTGAGCCCCTATCTATATCTTGACCATTTCACATCCATACCTGACTAAGGTAGTGTTGGGTACTAGTCCTAATGACCGACCTTAAACATATGAAACCAAAGAAGGTAACACCCATATTCTAGTTGATGATTCTTATAGGATATTATGGTGAAATATTAAACCCTCAATAAATGGGGGTCATGCCAAATATATAGATAGGTCTTAAACCCCTTAGTGTCAATAATGCATATTTTAGACTAAGGGCACTCTTATTGATAAGTCATTTGATATCATGTTGGTAAGATGATTCATGCAATCACATCTATGATGAGGGATAATGAGGGAGTGATTATGGAAGATGACATGTGTTGAGAGAGTGATTATGGATGATGAGGGATGATGGGGGTCAATGAAAGAATGATTAGGGATGATGAGTGTTAATGAGGGAGTGATTAGGGATGATAAGATAGGATGAGGGATGATGAGGGAGTGACTAAGGATAATAAGGGAGTGATTGGGATGATGAGGATTGATGAGGGAGTGATTAGTGATGATGAGGGAGTGATTAGGGATGATGAGGGATAATGAAGGAGTGACTAGGGATGACAAGTGATGATGAAGACTGATGAGGGTTAATGATAGAGTGATTAGGGGTAATTAGGGATGATGAGGGATAATGATGAAGTGATTATGGATGATGATGGATGATTAAAGAGTGATTAGAGATAATGAGGTTTGATGAGGGAGTGACTAGGGATGATGAAGACCAATGGAAATGTGATTAAGGATGAATGAGGGATTATGAGGGGTGATGAGGGCCAATGAGGGAGTCATTATATATGATGAGGGATGAGGAGGGATGATGAGGGAGTGATTATGGATGATGAGGGATGATGAGGGTCGGTGAGGGAGTGATGGTGGATCTCCAAGGATTACAACGTGTAAGAACAAAGTGTCTAGTCATTAAAGTACACTTTTGATGATATATCAAATTGTTTTCAAATGGACAACATTTGGATTTAATTATCTACAAGTACCTTTTTCACTTGATGCTTGGTGGTGGAAAGGCCTAGTATTTGAGTTGTGTTTTAAATGTTGATGCATAATAGTGGAAAGGCCTAGAATTTTGGAAAGGCCTTGTGAGATAATGTTATTTTGACTTCCAATCTCTAGTATTAAGCTTGAGAGGTAGTCAAGAGGTATTAAGCTATTATTGAGTATCAATGAGAGCACTCAACTAATTAATATTGGATACATTGATTAGTATTAGACCTATTGAGTAATGGTCATAAAGAAAACTCACCACTTATATATATATATATATATATATATATATATATATATATATATATATATATATATATATATATATATATGTCTAAACACTAACTTCATGTATTTATGTGTTTGACCTTCACTCTCTCCATATAGTTTGGGGAGAGGGAGATAGTGATATGAGGGATTTTAATATGATCCTAAGAAAATTAGGTTTGAAATAACTCCCCTCCACCATAAATAGTTATGGTAGTGGTTGTGTCTTATATGAATTTGGAATTATACAAGATGAATCTACTATATGTGAGTCTGAAATAAAGCAATTAGGTCATGTAAATGCATGAGATTGGAATTAATGCATGCATGGATTCACCTATTTTTATGACATTTGTTTTAGAGTGATCAATATATTTTTTTGATGACTCTTGAATGGTGTTTCAACTCCTTTTGTTATAAATAGAGTGTACCAAGGTGATTAACCCCATTCATGTCTGGTAAATTAGAAAATGGCCATGATTGATTATTCCAGGGAGATTGTCATATAATTTCCATGATGAAAATAAGATAATTTTGAGTCGATCATGTTATTTAATCAATAAAAATTGGAGTGATGACTGTGGATCAATCAATAAAAAATAAAAAATGTTCAAATAACTAGATTCATGTCCACATAAGATCATGTGGCTACAAATGTCCACATAGGATCCCTTATCAGATCTAACCATTCCATTTCAATTCTATGACCAAGTCATAGGGGGTGAGTAAATCGATGGCCATACTACTGAGAGATTAAAGCAAAGAGATTTTGATCTATATAATAAAAAATATATCTCTAAACTATGATCACATAAATGTTATCTCTTTTTACATAAACAATTGAATACTTAATTAAGTACATAATTTATATCTCTATCTTTATATCTATCTCCCCATAAAGATTCAAAAAGGTGACCTATAAAATATTATACTCATCTCAACTTATCTATTTATCTATGGGAAGTGGGTGGCACATAAATGACTTGACCCAACCTACAGTCATTAATTGAGTGATCTGCTCAATTGACCCCTATTGTGAGCTATGGGAGGTCAAGGCACAAATTTTATCTCCTAACCCCCCATATTCACATGTTATATACATTTCAGTTATGTTGATAATAGAGAGATCACACTTCTATCCATTTTTGTTAGTGAATTGATGTGATCGATTCTCATGAGAGCTATGAGATTGTATCATGACTACACATATGCTACATGCTGTATGCTTAAAAACAATAATTTATGGATATAAATCAACCCATTGATAAAATATCCCACAAATTATTTATAAATTTGGCCTAAATTTGTATTCAAGCCTTTTGCTAACCCACCATGAATAATATGATTATGATATGAGAATGACACCATCTATAATAACATCTATATGGGATGGGAATAACACCATATAGAATGATGTTAAAATTACAACCTAGCCCCTAAGTAGAATAAGGAAATAGTGGTCCAGGTGGGGAAACCCTATATTATATATCTGGGAAGGGAAGGTTGATATAGATAGTTAGGAGAGGTCATTTATGGACTAAAGGTCATGCACTTTACTAGATAGTAACTTTTTGACCTACCTATAAAGAGAGAGAGATATAGTATCCAATAATTGAAGGTTGAAGAAGTGCATCAATATAATGGGTTAGTGAGTGAATGTTCACTAGGTGAATTGTAATATCAAAAAAATAAGAATAGTAGCATATGACATACTGGTTAGTGAGGTAGTTAAGAAACAACATTAATATTATGTGGGTGATGGGGAGTGTGAAATCATAGGTAATAGCATATATGTCAAACCCTACCTATCTAAATTAATACCTATGCATGTCGAGGTTCACCAATGAGGGAATGAAAATTAGGTATGTATGATCTCATTATCTGGGTTATTTCGATTATTTAGTGAAAGGAACAAACATGGAATGAGAATAATAAGATAGTGCTCATTATATCTCTATATTAATGGATATGGTTACTAGAGTGACTCACTTATATCTATCTCTCTCCTACCTCCTCATTAGTGAAATTAGATCTCTAGGTCTACACTTATGTTGGGTGAAAAAGTGGCCATGAGGATCAGCCCACAACCCAACTCTTCTTTGTCTTTATTTTAATAGATGATAAATGCCCCCAAATGTAGCTAGTCGAAGGTGAAAAGAAAGAAGTGAATGCAAAGTGGTCATATTTTTTCCAAGGGTTGGATGTATTAGTTCAGATAGGTCGATACATCTATACATGTTCCATCCCATCATATTACATAAATGTTGCATCCATGTTAGCATATGCCCTATCTCTATCATTCATCCCTATATCTATCTCGACCAATCCATACATGATCCCCTATCTATATATATAGCTCCCTATCTCTATCTTGACTAGTGACATCTATACCTAAGCTTATAAATTAATAACTCTAATATTTTAGTTAGTTTTCAATCTTCTTGAGCTCAATATATCTTGATTCCCTCTCGAGCTCAAGACCAAACTAGAATAGGCTAGTTAGGGCATGTTGTCAAGGTTAGAACCATGATAAGATAGTTTTGAGTGTTAGTCCTAATGATCGGCCTTAAACCTATGAAACCAAGGAAGGTAGTGTATATTCTAGGTGGTGATTCCTACAAGACCTTAGAGTATAACCTTCAATCCTAAAGAAATTGGGGATGTGCCAAATATATAGATAGGGCTTAAAACTCTCTATTCTAGTAGTGTATATTCTAGAATAGGGGGAACTCTTATTATAGTTCCCTCCTGAAGTGAATATATTATCGTGACTATCTTCATTCTTATTCTAGCTGATGAGTCATCATTACAATAGAGAGTAAAGAGTCAATAGTAAAGAGTAAAGAGTAAAGAGATAGATGGTGATTTGATTCCTACAATTAATAGTTTGGAATTCCTCTCAAATATTCTTAACTCCCCTCTATTATGGCCAGGTGTTTAGTTTTTGGATCAAGGAAAGTGAAATAAAGTGGCATATTCAGTCTTATATATCTATATGGCATCTATACCATAGATAGGGTGTCATCTCCCAGATAAATATATAGGGCATTCATATATAATAGACCTATATACCTGATGTAGCTTTTACACCTTATGTTCAATACTGAAATTATGAAAACTAAGTACTGACCAAAATGAATTTTGAAAAACTATCTTCTAAATGGTAACTCCTACAACTTTGGAATCATTTTTTAGAAGACGTAGAGTGGCCCTAATTTGTTATATTTAGTAAAATAAATTTTAAGTTTAAGAATATAAAATATAAATGTAAACTTATACTTCAATGTTTATTTTACTACAAATGCATACAAACACAAACAAATCAAAAACAAAAGTAAAACCAAAGTGTACACACCCTTTATATTACATAGGGTGTATGCCCTTGGATACACATTTTGAAATTTTGAGCATTCCCTCCAAAAAATTATTTGAAAGGGTGTATGACCTTTGTGAAAAAAACATACTCCCTTTAGGGTCAAGAATGACCCTCAACATAGTCGGTATGGTTTTTTAAAGGGAGTGCACCCTTTTAAAAAGGGTGTATGCCCTTTACATGAAACAAAAAGGCTTTTTAAGAATGACCCTATTTTTGTCCCCAAACTTTGTGCATTTGACCCATTTTTTATTTTCTTTTATATAAATGATTAATTTTAAATGTTTTTTACAATTTGTAGAATTTTAAAAATTCGTAATGATCATTTAATAGTGCAATTTTTTTGGATGAGTAGCTATAAAATAATACCTAAGTTAAGTCTTGATTATATATATATATATATAATAATAATTTATATAATATTTTTAAAAGTGTTTGACAAGGTATTTATAAGTCTTGATTTTATATTATTTTTTAGAATATATATATATATATATATATATATATATATATATATATATTATAATAATTTTAAAATTATTATATATTTATATAATAATTTTAAAAGTGTTTGACAAGGTATTTATAAGTCTTGATTTTATATTATTTTTTAGAATATATATATATATATATATATATATATATATATATATATATATATATATATATATAAGTATATTATAATTTTAAAAGTGTTTGACAAGGTATTTATAAGTCTTGATTTTATATTATATAGATATAAATAATATGAAATCCAAATTTATAAATGCCTTGTAAGCACCCAAATTGAGCATTATTTTATGCTCAATTTGGGTGCTTACAAGGCATTTATAAATTTGGATTTCATATTATTTATATCTATATAATATGAAATCAAGACTTATAAATACCTTGTCAAACACTTTTAAAATTATAAGAGAAGCCTATGAACAATATTTGTTATGTTACAAGCTAGATCATTACATGTACTAGCATATAACATACTACACAATTATTCACATGAAAGCCCATATAAGGGGGAGAACTACATCGGTATGAGTCCTTCTTTAGATTATATGGATATGTATGCAAAAATAATTGATAGTGGGGTATTTGAGGTTAGATCAACTTCAATTGAGCCCACTAACCCCCATTTTTTAAGGTGACATGCCCAAGTTGGAAGATTTATGATTTTTAGAAAAAAAATGATATCTAGAACATGTGCATGTGATTTGAGTTAACAATTTGCAAGGTGACAATGAACCCTAATAAGCATAGTTGGTAATTATAGAAAAGGACTTATATTTTATACTAGATAGAAGTGTCAAATTCAAGATATAAGTGTTGATGGTAGTGTCCAAACTGATAGAAAATAAATATTCAAAATCTTGTGAATCATTATGGAACATCATCGTGTCTTATCATGTACCTACATCTACTAGATCTACTTGCACATCAATAAATCTCTAAGTATTGTTTCTTCTTCATGTTGCTACATTATTAATTGGCATTATATCTTATAAATTTAACATACTTTCATAATTCATCACTGTATTAAAATATTGTAAATCTATATTATTTAATTTGTTTTCTTTTAGAATAGCTTAGTAATTTATTTGATTAGGCTATTATCTCCCTAACCCATATAAAAAGGGTTAAAAAAACTCTTAATAGTTAAGAGACCCTAATTATTTACAATAAAAATTGGGACAACCTACTTCCTTTGCATCATTAAAGAATATATATAATTTTAATGATTATGTTTTGAATAGATGTACTTAATATCAAATATTGATGTTATTTTTATATGAAATGAATATTATTAAAATATTCTACATTAGTTTAAAACATATTGCAAAGATGGCTTAACCATGATTAAATTTTTAAAATGAAGAACAATGTAGAGAATATCAAATATAACATCATAGACAAAGACAAGAACAAATGACATGCAAAAATAGAAAATAAAGAAAATGTCAAAATGATAATGATAGACAAATATTTATAGAACACAGGGCAAAATTGATAGATGGAGAATTGGAAGTTGAAAATAAAAACATGCAGATAAGATGAAAATAATTCATGAGTAAAAATATCAAGATGATAAATATGCATTAAGAACAAGTTTACAAATACAAAGGCCTTCAAAACAATTAACTTAGGCAGAAGAAAACATAGAAAAAAACTTCACCATGAAGCATCTCAAAGGCACTATCATCAAACAACTACTGATGTTGACATCAATTGAATATCAATAAATTGTGAAAAGTTATATTCAAATATTTATATTAATGAAAAGGCACTTAGATCACTTCCACCTGACTTTGATGAAAATATATTTAACTAGGTGAACCATGTCCATATGCAATTTGATTATGATGCAAATGAAGTTATATTTGTAAGTCCACTAATGGAGATGGATGAAGGAAATATTATTAATCATATGACATAAATGACCTCTAAATCACCCAATGCCCCAAGAGATATGAAATTAAACTATACATGGGTAAATAAGCATAATGTAGATCTTGGACCACTGATTGATTGGTGTAGAATTGGAACATCTCCTATCAATGAGTATGCCACTCTAGAATTACTTGATATGACATTTCCAACATTGTTGCTTAATGGATGATGTGATTGGATAGACCCACAGTTGAGACAAGTGCATCCACATGAATTTTCTAAACATCTATTTTTATATAGGTAATATTATTTTAGTTGATACCCATGATATAGATATTACATGATGAACATGATCATGAGACATTATGCATAAAATTCATCTACAACATCTATAAAAAATCCTTCAAGATGTACCAATACTGAGTAATTAGTTATGTGAGCATACATAATATGCCACATTCCCATATAGTTGATCATTTGATGTAATTTAGAACCTCATTGAGGGGTACAAGGTCTAGTTGGGCAAAATTTCTTGATGAATTAATTGACATGTTGCATCAAATTAGATCACCTACCATTTTATTCACATTGATTGCAATTAACATGTGTTTTTCTTGATCTAAATTTGTTAATGCTGGGAATAATACCAAAAAATCCATGAGAAGTCCAAAATTGGTGAGGATAGAATATTATTTATTATCCTCATATATTAACACACTACATGCACTTGTGATATTAACTTTTTTTAAGGATCGATATTGTAAAAAGGAATGAAAGTCAAAGATTATTGGTCTAGATATGAAGGACAAAATCGAGGTTCACCACATATACATGGATTCATATGATTAGGAGTACCAAAAATGGACAACCTTTATTAGACAAATGATCATGAACGAAAAAATACCAAGAAATAAATTCATTCTATTGTTTACCCATGGAATCCTAAGGAAGATCCACACTAATATGAAACATACATGCAAGTTATCAATCCTCACCAAATATGTTTCATGCAATAATTTTATTTTCTCAATGTAACTAATAAATTTTTATGTAACATCCATATCTTCTAAATACATGACAACATACACAAGAGGATATGGAATGTGACTATGAATATCTACTAAATTGCATAGACTGACATGTTACAATGTGTAGATAGGGTGATTTCCTATGTAATAAAAGAGGAAAAATGGTTTCTAGGTAATATGTTCAATCATTGAAATAATTGTATACAAATTAAACATAAAATATGTGTAAGAACTAACAACCAGGATATTATTTCTTATAGGTATGATACACCATGGCCATTAAATCTTGAGGGATTAAAATTATATCATGAATCAAATACAAGAGATAAAATAATTAAGCCTACAAGAAATAATGATAGAATAAATACACACAATTGATACATATTAAAAATGTGGAGAACAAATGTAGATCGGTAACCTGTTCTTTCAAAAAATGTTATAGTGAAATGCATTACCAAGTATGTAGTAAAAACAAAAAAGAGTTTTAAAACTTATCATTGAATGTTGATGTGGCTTGTACACATTAAAAATACTAATGAATTAGCATCAAGAGCATATAGGAGACTTCTAACCAAAATAATTTCCAAAAGAGACACTGGGTCACAAAAAACATGTCACATGTTTTTGGAGCTTCCGTTAGTATATAATACTAGAGTATTTCTCAATTTTAATGTTTCACGTTAGGTATATTCAAAATGGTAGACCAAAATTATGAAGATGACTATTGTTAACATTCAAAGTCTTTCATTGATGGATACAAGAACAAGCCTTTCACAATGAAAATACTTTATGTATTGAGGCAAATAGATCTTGGACATATAATCTAAGGTGAAAAAATATAAGAAATGGGAGGTAAGGATTATGGTAGTTATTATGAGAGTATTCCCAATGTTTTCCTTCATCCCTACATGTGAATCAAAAAAATATATTGATTTTTGTTGATCATATTTATTAATTTACAAGCCATTTTGTGATATACAAAGATATATTGGAATTGATGATGGTACAATAAAATAAAATTGGGAGTCACTGAATTACAATCCTTGGCATGAGAATTAAGTCTAGAAGATGTTGAAATTAATATCGATTCTAAAGATGAGGATAATCAAACTAATCAAAAAAACACAATGGAATATGAGTTATTAATTGATAAGGATGCAAGGGTCATGTTGACTTCCAATATTTGGATAGAAGCATATATTGTAAATGAAACTCTAGGTTATATTCTAAGTATAATATATAAACATGGATGTAACCCACTAGAACCATCAACATATGTTATGGTCGAGTTTGACAATTACTTAGGAATACCATTTGAAAATGAAACTCTATATATAATTCTAATTAAACCAATACAAAGGAGACACATTAATCAACTATTCTTATGATTTGCTTGGGCATTAACAATACATAAATCACAAGGTTTGACTCTTTCAAAAGTTACAATTGATATAGGTCAAAAATAAAGAACATGGTTAACATTTGTGGCTATATCCTATGTAAAGTCCTTGAAAGGACTAAAAATATTTTCTCCATTTACATATGACCATTATAAAAAGTTGAAAAATGGAAAATCACTTTCCAAATAGAATGACAAGGAAAAGAGATTGAAATTCTTAGAGGATAAATAATGTCATGTACTCATCACAATTTTTTTCCTAAGAATATGAGATGATTCATTATTTGACATTTGTTATGATGTGAATGACACATTTTGATGAATGTCAAATGAGTATTTATTTTAAGCATTTTGTTTTATGTATATTACACATTTGGATGATTTACAAATGCACCATTTGTCTTTCATTTTATCTTATGTATATTACACTTTAGCATGATTCACAAATGCTTTATTTATTTTTCATTTAATGTGATGTATGTTATACATATAATTTTTCATTAAAATTTTCATATTGTATGTTAAAAAATACAATATATACGAATGCTACTATCATACCTATCCTAAATAAATCTAAGTAAAAGACGTTGAGAGATATCATTCTCTAACACCTTGAGAATGATATCTCTTGACATTTTTAATATAAATTTATCTAAGATAAATATGCTAGTATAAATGTTCCAAAACCTACCACATATTTACTTATATACATGAAAAGATAAATAAATAGATATTTATCATACCATATAACTTTTGATTAATTTTTTTTTTTAATGGAGAATAAATACAAATGAATTTGATATAAGCTTTTAAATCATTACATAAAAGAGATACTTGTAAGAAAAGAAAAAAGATGGTTTTTAAATTAAAAAAATTAAACTAAATATAAATAATTCATTTTTATAATGTTTAATTAATTTTATGTCGTAGAGGAAGCTATCAATTAAATGATTTAACAACTCATTAATAAATACTTTTATATAACATAAAAAAACAATTATACTTGTCAATCTAATTTTTTAAATTAAAAACTTTGAAAAATTGGTGTGGAAATAAGACCCACAATTAATCATTTCAAATCATAAACACTAATAAGAGAGGAAAAAAATAAATTTGTAAATTGTTTAAAATATTTGATAAAAAAATTAAACTTTAAAACTAAATAAAGTTAAAAGAAAAATTTAAACTTTAGAACTAATGTGTCAAGTTAAAACCTATAATATCTTGTTAAGGCAAGAGCTAATAGAGTTAGTTTCAATCATTAGGACAAGATGACTATAATTGATGTGAGTGAATTTGTATGTTTTTAGGACAACACAAATAAAATTGATTCATTAGATTGAGGTTATATCCACAACCAAGTTTTATTTCCAATAGTATGTAGGCTTATATTGAGCCTAAATATATAAGTAGATATTATTTGTTTTATCATATTATAGAATCAATCTTTCAATACTTTTCAAGGACGTAAAATTATTAGTTTAGGCTATATAATGGTTCGTATATTTATATTATTTACGTGTTTAAAACTTTATTTTATTGTGGATTTTAATCTCTTATTGCTATATTATGACTTTACCACTCATTTATATAAAAACATATAATCTATATCCAACACAAAGCTTAAAACACATTCCATGTATTTTAATCCTCTTTCCATAACAATAAATCTAAATACTTTTTCAATAATAATTGATGTGAACACAAAGATTAGCTCCTCATCATAATGGAGCTATGATACCACTTGATGGAATCAACAATCCATATTAATCTCAAACACATAAAAATATCACAAATCATCTCTTAAAATCCTCACATATCTCACAAGCACACAACTCTCATCAATAAATCACACTCTTTCATTAATCTTTTCCTCACATTACATAAGCTTCAACAATCTTATCTCTCCACACATACATAACTTGGCCTCAACATACCAAAGAGGATTAAAAAGATTTCACACAATATTTCTTCGTTATAGCCTCATAAAAATCATATATAAATCTTTATCAAAGCTTTATTCTACAACACTCACAAACTTGGTAACATCTCACCAAGGAGGCTTTCTCATCTCTACCCAACTAGCCTATCTAACAAAGCAAAGGAGTATCCATTTATAGAATTTACAACCCAAATAACTCAAAGAATGAAGAAACATCTATCCACACAAGGAATCATCCCTATTATACTAGGAAGGGATAAAGATAAGAGATAAATCATTCTTCATTAAGAGGGAATGAAGACAAAAGCTAAAGCAACCACTCAAAAGATAAAAGACAAGGTCAAAAGGCAATCATCAAGGATAAATTAGCCACCCTTATTATGTGAGGGAATATTAAATCATGTGAAGATTCTCTTCACTTTATCCCCTTTAGATATGACCCCTTTAGCATCTAGTTCATATGGGTATACAATCTGCATAGTAAAAGTTGCCTCCCATTTGCATATGCTTCCAAAAACTAGTGAAATCTTTAAAAGGTGTTATCCACTTAGAATTTAGACCCATATGCATACTATATGCCAAAAACAAGTCCTTTTATTTTATTTTAAAGAAATGTGGTGCCCCATGCCACCTATCCATCATAAATAGTGTTGTGTACACCTCATCAGGATGAATAGTATCTACCACACCATTAGTGAATAGTAAGTCAAGAATAGTGTTGGCATGAATAATATTTTTCCTCCATATCATTATCCTCTATTTAAAACCAACTCAACTCATGTGAGTTACCTTGATTATTTTCCAAGATTTATAGGCTCACACACATGAACACATGAATGCACAAACACGCGAGCACACCACTCTATTTTTGGGTGATAGAAGATTACATGAATCCTTGGATGCTCCTACATCAAACACATGAGGCATTATAATGTGATATAATGATCACATAAATGGGGTAAGTGGTAAAACCACTCTTTTGGTCATGGATTTTGATGACCATGGCATTTTCTTCTTACAAGCCAAGTATTCCCAGAGAATATCCTTCTTCTTTCTCCACTTTCAACTTCTACATACTAGTTTTCCTTCTCTCCTCCCCTCTTTTCTCATGGGATGATACAAACCATAAATCATCCTCCTTTGAAAAAATCTTATCCATATCCCAATTAAATAACATGTGGGTTGAATCCCACCATTGTAAACCGACCTCCTCCACCAAGATGCTCTACCATGCATCTCATCCTTCGATGTGAGCTCAATCTCACCACTGTTTGTCCACCTCCACCAAAATCCCTCTTAGATTTCTTCACAATTTATCCAACCTATTTTTGGTCACTCACACCATCATAAACCACCACTTGTAGATCTTCCCTCATTACTAGAATATAATCTTCCACCAAACTCTCTTCCATCATAACACTATCACATACTATCATTTGCGACTGTTCTCTCATGGTTGTAATATCATCATCCACACTCTCCTCATGTGCACTAGATTGCACAACCTCTTCATCCAAAGATTATTCTAAAGAAGCTTACAATTCTTCTTGTCTTCTATCCTCATTCACATGCATCTCCTCTTGGATGCCTTTTTTATCTTCATCTCTATCATCCTTCATAAGGATGTCTTCATCTTCTTGTTCAATAGGAATCACCTACATATCCTCTTGTATGAGGATTTATTCTTTTTTCTGTAACTCTTCATGGTTGAAATATTCACTCTCATGCAAATCTTCATGGCTGCAAACTTCTTCCACATAAAACTCTCCAAGGCTGAAATATTCTTCTCTCACCTCTCCATCATCCTTCATAGGGATGTATTCAATAATGGGCTGCTCATAGCTCATTTCTACACTATTGTTCTGAAAATCATAACTAGGCTCCACACATACAAGCCTCATCTCCTCCTTGTTATCTTTAAAGGTAACCTTCTTATCCTCACTCAATTCGTTCTCCTTATATAACTCTACATGGTTGAATTCTTATTTCTTCCATGTGGCTTCTTCTCTTACCAATGAATCCACTTTTTCTTTTAGGGAGTCAAATATCTCCCACATCATTTATTTATCTTCTTCTATTTCACATTATTCAATTCTTTCCAACAAAAAATATAATAGTCTATCCCAATTATTCAACTTCTTCTCCCATTCTTCCATCGATGGTGCTCTTCAACTCTTCATTGACATCTTCATACCTACAAGTCAAAAAGACAATATGCTCTCTCACATCCTCTACCCAAGGAATCAAAACTTGCTCTAATACCACTTGATGTGAATAAAAAGATCAACTTCTCATCACAATGGAGATCTGATACCACTTGATGGAGTCAATAATCCATATAACTATCGAACACATAAAAATCTCACAAATCATCTCATAAAATCCTCACATGTTTCACAAGCACACAACTCTCATCAACAAATCACACTCTTTCATTAATCTCTTTCTCACATTACAAAATATTAAACAAGCTCACATACATAACTTGGCCTCAACATACCAAGGAGGCTTCTAAATATTTCACATAAGATTTATTCCTTATAGCCTCAAAAAACTCATACATAAAGTTTTATCAAAGCTTTCTTCTACAACACTCATAAACTTGGTAACATCTCACCAAGGAGGATTTATTCATCTCTACCCAACTAGATTATATAATAAATCAAAGGAATAAATAGAAGATGTAAATCATTCTCCACTAAGAGGGAATGAAGACAAAATTTAAAGCAACCACCACTAAGTAAAAGACAAAAGTCAAGGTCAAAAGGCAATCTTCAAAGACAAATTCATCACCCTTATCATGTTAGGGAATAGTAAATCATGTGAATATTCTATATACTTAATCCCCTTTATATATGACCCATTTAATATACACTTCACATGGGTAAGCAATCTATATAGTAAAAGTTGTCTTCCATTTGCATATGCTTCCAAAAACTAGTGGAATCTTCAAAAGGTGTCCCCCACTTGGAATTTTGACCCATATACATAGTATATGTCAAAAACAAGTCCATTTATGTGTTTATAAATAATTTTGGTGCCCCATGCAACCTATCCATCATAAATGTTATTGTGGACACCTCATCAAGATGAATAGTGTCTACCATGTTATCAATGAATAGTAACTTAGGAATAGTGTTGGCATGAATAGTATTTTTCCTCCACATCATTAATAGTAAAAACTAACCACTACATAACCCTTATTAACCCTAAAGGGTAAACTAAAGGAATAATTTTTATTTAACTATTGATTAAAGTCTCCCTTTTGGACCAATTAGAATTCAATGTTTTTTGTCCATGGAAAAAATTACAGTTTTGCACTAGTCAAGTTGTGCATTTTATTTAAAAAAATCATGAAAAAGTGAATTTATATGTGTTGTGATATGTCAAAACTATTTACATTTTATTTAGGGGTAGAATAGTGACATCATTAGAAGTGACTTCAGACATTCAAAGGTAAAGGGGTAATGGTAGATTAATCTGTGCAGATATCTACAAGAGGATACAACATTTTACAAAACTATTTCAGGAGTTAAATGACATAATGGATGGTCATATCACATGTAGAATTTTTTTAAATACCATTTACTCCACATAAATTTAGTCAACTTAGTCTGAAAATCTAGTTATATTAAATAATAATTGATAAACTATGCATGTAAGAGTGAATGCATAATAAATTCATTGTATAAATATTGACTAGTATAAAATCTATTATGTATGTGAACTAACCTGTGACTTATTGCTGTGTAATGACTATCCTATGAATTAAATGCACATTTAATAAAAAAAGTGCATGTAATATTGGTCCCACACATTTGAAATAACTCATACATGAAATGATTTAATGCATTTGCCCAATCCAAACAATTATGTTCACTATGCATTGCAAATCACTAGAGTGCTCTGGTATAGTAGCTTGTTAAGCTCATTTGTATGCATTTTTTTCTATCACATCATGGATAAATGAAATTTTGTTAAAAAATAAAAAATCTATGAAATAAAATGATTGAAACTGCTTGAGCTAGTTATTATGTAGTCATCTTTACTGTTATTGTGCTTCTGAAATCTGTTCATCCTACTTGGTAGTGGATTACTTTTAATTTGAAAAACAGTTAACAAGTAACACCTCAAAAAATTATTTTGTGTAGAAGTTTATATATTAAACATTTATTGATATCTTTTACAAATAATATTCTTATCAAGAAATATGTATTCTTTCATATTTGTTGCAACATCAAATTTTCTCTTCTGTGTGCAATGTCATACTTTGTTTAAACATGCCTTAAAAATTATACAATGCTACAAAAAAAATATAAGGTTAGATTCAAAACATGGTCCCATTTTAACTAGATTTCATAACTAATTGTATTTTCTTAAGGTTCATGGTTTTGATGTGTTGTACATTGAATTTGTATGTTTATTATGCTATGTGTCTATCTTTTCTTTTAAGCTTATTCAAGAGATTGATATTTTTACATTTTTATCTTGTGCCAAATAAAACATATATAATCATGATATTATATTATCACTTTAAATACATAGTTCTGTGTATGGTGCTTAAGCAAAAAATAGTGTGATAAAATACCCAATTGTATTAAAAAAAATAAAAAGCTATCAAACAAGGTAAATGCAACTTCTAGAGCCAATTTAAATTGAGAATAGGTATGTGATGGTTTTGGTAAGTATTTTTCAAGCTTTTTGTTTATCTTGTTTTTTTATTGTCTTTAGTTTACTCAGCATTTTATAATGTAATTTAAAAACATAAAACATAAAATAATGAATATGCATAATAGATAACAGGTCATTTCTGTTGAAGGATACACACCATTGTTAAAAACTCAATGCAATAACATAGATATTGCCCTGGCTACAAACAATCTTTTTAGAAGTCATCCTTTCAAATACAATGCATGTGATTACTTGTTTGATGTTTTTCAAGTGCTATGCATTTTTGGTACACATCGATAAAACTATGTGCAGGAATTATAGAGCATTTTGTAATCTATTTAGTAAAAAATGATCCCTATGCACTAAGGTCTTTTGAATTGGAATTAGATCTTGGGGAACTATATATAATGAATAAAGTACAAGATACTAAAACATATTTATATAGAATGCAACTTTATAAGAATTCATACATAATAGATAGTGAACATGGCCTACAAGGAGACAACTTCTGTATAAATTAGATTTATAAATGGCTGAATATTTCCATGTGTATGGTCTTTAACTAGAAAACATACTTATTTTCATTTTAATGAGAAAGCCCCTACATCAGCATATTACATACTATTTCAAGATCAAAACCTTATATCTAGCCATTATGAACCATTGTATTATACAAAATTAAAAAATTATCAAAGTCCCTTATCACAAACACATCTATCATGAATCTATTTTTTGTTTTCTCTTTATTGGGAAACAAATATAGAAAAAATGCTACCATGTGGATTGTTTAGAATGTTCGAAGTCACATTTTGTTGTGGTGATATCATATTTATATCTATTTGTTATTTGAAAAAAAAAACTTTTGACATGCATTATTTGTGCCACCATTAAGTGCATTCTTTTTATAAGGCATTTCTTTCCAAAGATATAAAAGCACATAGTTGTTTGAAAAACAATCTGATGGACAATGTCATTAAAAACATACCAACTATTATAAATTGGCAAACATACATTGTAAAGATAGGTTTTATCTATGATTAATATTTAATTGAAGACAATGAGTTTACCATCTAATGGATTTCAAATTTGTTAGATGTCTACATTTGCATATGGTCGTCAACTAGTTAACAAAAAGTCAAAACTTATAATGACCATGCTCAATCACAAGCCTTATATAACATCATTTTTTAAAAACAAATATATAATATATACATTATGAACCATTAGCTATTCAAGAACATAGTAGAGTGAGGGCCTGTGCTATTGGTGGTTTCTCTGAAACATTGTAGAAATGAAACAAACTCTATTTACATAAAATAAATAACATTGCACATGAAATAAAAAGAAAACATGTGAACTATAAATCATTGACAATAGATAAGGATATGTTGATGCCTCTAAGTTTACCATAGGTGCTCTCAATGTTTAGGGAACACTTCTCATTTTAGAATCCTAAGAATCCGTAGCATGAGTTGCAGGTATTTGGAAATTGTAATGCCTGTGGTGAAATAAGGGAAAAGCAAAGTAGACTATTCCATAATATTTATATTATTTGGTGGTTGGGAGCCACCTTGATCCAAGCTTTTATGAATTCTAGTGAATCTTGATCATAGTTCTAAACTACACTATTTTAAGTGAATATTTGACAATGAGATCTAAGCTATAGTGAGTTATTTTAAAAAGGGGGATAAAAAAGAAGGGTAAGGTAGAAAGGAAGTGGACGTGATTGCTAATATTTATCTCAAATATTATGACAAAGTTTTAATTGACTGGACATGCATTTAAACTAGTATGTAATGTAAAATAGCTAATGCTCAATTTTCAGTACAACTAGGTGAACTTCTGAGGATAAGTTGAAAATACAAGTAAGAACCAAGTATGATTTAATGTTTTACTACCACACCTAGATAGCCAATGAACATCTTTGATGCAGAACAAATTAAAGTGAATCAACTTATGATATTTTCAACTAATCTGGTGTAGCATAGATTAACAACCTTGTAATAAGAATGCAATTTAGAATTTAGAGAAACCATTCAAATTTGAGATCTAGACAAGCAATTGAGAGAAAAGCTAGTAACCCTTAACACAACCATATAGACCAACTTTGCAGAATTCCTTAGTTGTATTAATTTTTCCAAGTATATAATTCTTGCTCAAAAATCTCTCCTTTACAAAATGGTAACCTTGCCTATTTATAGAAAGCATAGGTGGTGTACTAGTTAGTTTTCAAGATACATATGTGTACAATAAAGACAACTGTCCTTGTATGAAAATTCTAAAATACATGTGACCTTCCACATTGGACTGACTTAAAAAAGTGTATATGCTAACAAAGTAGTATATACTTATATAATAGAATATTCTATTTTACAAATATGTGAAAAATTAGAATCTATAAAATCTTCTTTCAAGATGGTGGTAGGCCCTCTAGTTATCTTTATTGGAGGATGTTTTTTGCCCTAATGTGTTTCTCATTGATTAGTTCCAAATCTACTACAGGCTTCATCAAACATCCACCTTCTTGGTCTGCTAGTTTATTGAATTATTTGTCATTCCTTACGATGAACTCCTTGATGCTTCTAGCCTCTACAATTCACTCTCATAAATTGAAGATGATATCCATGATCTTATGGTTCTCACTACTAAACTAACCCTAGCTCTTTCCCTTTATTTCTTGAATGGTGGTAGTGGCTCTCTGTTTGAAATCTTCATCATCTATTAACCCAATGGTAGTGGGTTATGAAGACTCTGTTAGCATGGTTCCTAGGAGTTTTTGAATCCTACTCATCAAAGTCTCATCTTCCTTCACATGCTCATTGACATTATTGTGCCATGTGCTCAAATATTTTACTTTGTCTACCATAATTCCTAGGATTCCATTCAAATATCTTAGGCTAATAGTTATAAAGCTTAATATTTGCCTTTCTACTTGCATGTTAATGAGCTCAACTATTTGATCTTTTGAAGCTTACCACTGGATGACCATGGCTTTGACTAATTTAGCTTGTTGTATCAAGGCACTCTGCCTAAGTTTCATGGCCTTTAAGGCTTCAAACATGTTAGAGAGTGATTCACCTAACATTCTTATCATCTTATCAAGTATAGAAAGGATAGCCTAGGTTTCAAGGTTTTGCTTCTCCTTCTTCAAGTTGGAAATTTGTTATTTTAATCCCATAATTCTTACCATTGCTTATGTTTATTGAGACCCAACTAGGCTATCCACATCCTCTTGGTGAATGGGATGGTCTCCTAATTCTTGTCTTCCCACTAGAGTTAGGCCTGCAAATGGTTCCACCTTTTGAAAGGTGAACTCCTTTGTACCCACCACAACCTTCTTTATGGTGATATTTTCTATCCCTAAAGTGTTTATATTTAAATGTACTATAGTTATGGGCTTGATGGTCTTGGTGGTCTATGGAATTTACACCATTGCATTGTTTAATTGCCCCAAAGCATCTATTTTCTTATCACCAGGACCTTTTGCTTCCACTAGTCTTCTTTCTTCTTGTTCCTTCATCATTTCAAGAATCCATGGTTGAAGGTATTCATGCACTTAAATTTTAATATTCTATGTTAATTCCCATGAATGGGTCATGGAGGGAAGCTTTTAGAGTTTCCCATTTATGAACCAATCTGGAATGACTGGCCCATCAATGGGGAACTCATCACTAAACATATTTATATCTTGGGCTAGATGGATAAATGGAGGTTTTGGCTTCTTGGATCTGGCAGGGATGAGGGCTAAATATGCTTTCCTCTTACTCTAAGTTATATCTAGAACTAAGGCCAACTCAGGTTATTTTCCATTATCTTTCTCAATCCCCTCCATTTGTTCATGAGCCTTTACAACTTGCCCTGCTTGGGTGCTAGGGTCTTCATGTGTTTCCTATCCATCTGAGCCATAGGCCTCTTTAAGAACCTTGAAAATAGCCACAATTGTTTCATATGGATTAAGATTTACCATGTCCACATGCTTTATTAGAGATGGTGGTTTTTATGGAGGCCCTAAAGATGAGGCTACTTCACTTGGTCTCTCTTCTAATTACTTCTTACCAAGGTCCTAAGGTTGTGGCAATTCCACTTGAGGAGGTGGCTGAGGTATTATGCAGGTGGAAGGAAGCAGATGATACTATAGTGTGTGTATTTTTCAAATGTATTTTGTTGGTTTTTGCTCATGTTTTAGCCTATGTTCCAACTTGGCAATGCACTCTTTAATCCTAACCAACACTTCCTAAAAACTACTGGCCTTGGTGTATACATGATCATAAAATCTGGGTTGGTATTCTTACACTATCTTGAACAACTTATTATCTTCTAAATGGTCCCTCATTTCCCCTTTATGGTACCACATCCTTAATTCATCCATTTGGAAGATAGAAGCTTCTCTCTACCTAGACATGATGTCTACTTGATTTTACTCTTGTAGTGTGGTTCTTCCAATTATCAGGGGGAATAGGTAGAGAAAGCCCTTTTTATTTTCTTTGCATACCCCATCAATTCCATTGATGAATTGGAAGGTGATTTCTTGCTTGGCCAACTTATTTGTCACATATACAAGCAACCTATATGGTGGGGACATGATTCCCACAATTATAATTATGGTGCAATTAGGATGGTACCAATTATCCCCTATCATTTCCATATTTCTTTTGATAAAGGGGTGAATTCTAGGCATATGAGATCTAGTTATAGACTCAACCAAAGTGGGATAGATGGAGTCACAAATGAATTATATATGGTTCCTATACTTGAAAATATGCAACTTCGAGTAATGGTGGGAAACAATTATTTTACCCCTAAGGGACCAGCTCTTGATGTGGGGGAATTTTGTAAAAACAAGCAAAAAATCAAGTAAATAGGACATCATAAAGACTTATTTGTTGGTCTTCCTCTTAATGGATACAAATTGGTGACCCAAGTGGATGCTTATCATGTGCCCAATAGGGGTGAGTTACTGATTTATCAAGAAATGTACATAGGAAACCTAGGTGGGATTGACATAAGTGGTTATGGAAACCCTGTAAATCCTATTCAACAAGGTCATGACAACCCTAATTCCTTACCTAAATTGAGAAATTAGAATTCTTCCTTGGAAATATTTGAATACATGATTTCCCTAGTTGAGCCATGGTCTTAGATGGTGTCAAGGTCATTTTGAGTGGTCCAATTCTTGATTGAGGGCAGATCAACATGGGACCATAGATGTTTGTAGTAACACTCAAAGACTGTAGGGGAAATGTAAGAAATCCTTCTAGATGATCCATCATGCATAATCCAGTCATCATCTACTCTAAAATCAATAAAAAGTGGAGTAAGCACATCAATATAATTAAGTACCTTAGGTTTAGTGGCTGTATGATGAAGGCTAACCAATTTCACAACAACTAGGTCTTGGTATTTGGTGTTGACTACCTCAATTCTCCTCTCATTTTAAGTGAGGAGTTGCATATCTTCTATGGTAAAGAAGATCTCAAACCAATTCTTACACCCATTTTTTAATGCCGTGACATCTAATTCTGTGTCCTTTAAAACCCTACATAAGTGGTCTATGAACAAGTAAAGCTCTATTTCTTCCCTCCATTATCATCTTCTTGCCACCATTGCTTCTCAACCTCTCAGAATTTTGAACACTTACTCTACAAAAGTCTTAGGATTGTTCTTCTCGCACTTAGAATTATTTTGTAAGTTCAACTATGATTCGATCATTCACAACCTTCTTATTTTATGCAAGTTTTAAGGTTATCTGAGAGATTTAATAGAGGAAGTGATTTATACCTAGGTTCATTTGTGCCTTTAATTTGATTAAGACTTATGTATTTATACTTTTTTTTTTCTAGATGGACAAAATCTAAGTTTTGTCATCTTTTACTTATATGGATCCTACATAGCATCTATTTGATGTCATTTCATGACATTTTTCATAATTATCCCAAGAACAACCAGTTGTTAGCCTTTGAATTTTGACCTTGGTTTTGCTCCATTAGATGAAGATCCAAGGATCAAGTACCAACCATTGATCATAATTCTAGGTTTATTCCCTCATTGGTCATCATAAGTATCAAACCCTATAATTATGCCACATAGCATATCATCACATCATTGATCTCTAATTTTTTGGCTCTTTCCATGTGTTGAGCTCTTAGGCTCCTTGAGTATTTATTTGAATATATCTCACCATTAGATTTTGTTGGTATAATTAAGTGAGAGTCATAGGATCCTACAAGATACACAAGGTTTAAGTTAGTCTCAAGGGTCATAAAAAGACCTAGGTTAAATTGCTTAGTCCTAAGTTTATTATGTTGATAAGCATGGCAAACTTAAGATTAAGGTTCATTGTGCATAACCTAATTAAAAATATTAAAGTGGACCCTTTTTTATAAAGATATCACAAAAAATCCTTCCTTGTCTATGTAAAAATGTTTGTTGAGGTTTAATTTGGCAGTCTTGGGAACATCATAAACTTCCTCATGGTCGTCAAATGATGTTCATGAGATCATCAAATTTAAACTCACCAAAACATCTTTTACTAATCACAATACTGACACATGACCTCTTCACAGAGCTGCCCAAGGTCTCAAATCCATCTCACTCTATTAGATTAGAGGAGAAAGATCCATTGGATCATGATCTAAGTAATGACATATGTTTGGTCTACAGTGGCCCTGTGATGATCCTTAAGGCTTTGACATTTCAATGCTCAATTCTTGTTGTTCGATCATGATATCTGCCATAGCGAGGACTATATATATTTTACAAGGGGATCTCACTTTAAGTCTATCTTTGGGCTTTTAGTGATCCATTAGATTGGGTCTCGTGATTAAGCGAGGACTGTTAGATCTTACAAGAAGTATAAATGTTAAGTCAGGACTCATGGATTATTAAAACTTAGGCTAAGTTTTAATCATAAGGTCTTAGTTGTATTAATAAACATGAGGGGGCCTTGGGATTTAAGTTTAGGCTAAAAATTAATTAAAGGGGACTTGAGTAGGAATGAAAGGAGAATGGGGTCATACAAGACCATCCAAAATGCAATTAGAATAAACAAGGAAGCTTAGAAGGAAAAAAGCTATGAAGGTTTAGGTATAATTTTTGTATTAAGGTTTGGTATTGTTAAAAAAGATGACCAAGCCTTAGTATAAAATTAGACCCAGGTCTTAAGTGGGTTAAAATTCTTGCCAAATGGCTCCCGCCAAATTTGAATTCAAACCATAAGGTTTTAAGCTTAGGTTCTTATTGAAGAGGGTCCAAGACCAAATTTCTACAGACCAAAGGCTATTAAAAGCCTAAATAGGACCAAGTAGTGAATTGTTGGTTGGTACATGCCAGTGCCTTCTCCATGGAACCTATATTTCTCACAAATGGGGTGAACCATCAATAGGGTTAGTCAAACAAAACCTAACCATTAATAGAATATGCTACTCTATCAAAGTGGATGATCTTCAAACTCTACAAAAACCTAGGAACACAACAAGGTTTTTAATGACAAGGTTCTAAGACATCTCAAGGGCCCCAATTTTTCAAAAAATAGGGGGATGTTGGCCTCAACAAATGGTGATTCATAGGGGAAACATAGCCATATATTAAAACCCAGAGGCTCTAGTTCAACAAATAACTATGTTACTTATTCTATTGGACCCGTGACATCATCATGATTTGTTCATGGTTGAAACAAATTTTTCACCTACAAGATTAGGTTTAATTTATAGGATATATTCATGATCTATGTGTGATTTGATTCCACTTACTATTTGCCATGGGATTTAGGGAAAAACTTCCAAGTTTCATGTCCTTAATCATTTACACTAGTTTATAGGACATGGTTATTCATGAATGATCATGCTTTTGATTCAGGGGAGGCTTGGGCATTACTCTACTACCAGCTAGGTGTCCATAAATCTGATAGAGATGCCTTTGGATCCAATCAAGGCCTTTCTCCATTGCCAACCAAGTGTCTATAGCCTTGGTGGAGATTACTTGAATCACCTATGCTTGAAAGCTTCAAATTTTGCACTGAATTCTTATTTTTTTATTTTCTGACATACATTTTAATGCCTTCAGCTAGGTTTTAAGGATTCTAGTCAAGTGATTGGTTTTTAGATGATCATCTATGGTTGTAACCATTGTCTTAGGCAAGGATGTCTTGTTAAGGGCAAACATGATTCTATCTTAATAAGTTAAGCTTTCATCTTAGAAGTACAACTCTTCTTAAAACCATACTTATGTCAAGGAAATGCTTAGATTTGAATATAATAAGGGAAATTTTCATTTGCCTTTACCAGTTTCTCCATGTTATATCACTAAACTCATATTTTAGGTCTATGGTCACCATATGTATGAGGTTTACATCCTATTCCCGAATCCTAGGAATTTAAGGTAGATAAGATACTTTGAGCACCAGACTTGTCCAAAAGGACTTATTAGAACTAAGGAACAAGGCATAAGTGAACAATAAAAGCACAAAAAAAGCAAACAAATATGCACAAACATAACCAAAAGAAAGAAACTAACTAGCTTATCTACTCTAACCTTAACCAATATTATGAATTTTATTCCATGAGGACCCTAGGGAGAGCAACAGAGAAATAGTGTTTGAGATACTGCCCATTAGTGGGAAATGTGAACTCTACTCCCTGAAGGTCTTTTAGCTTGAAGGCTTTGTTGCCAGTTGTTTCATCAATTTGATGTGGGCCAATCTATAGAGGTGTGAATTTGTCATGCTTACCCTTGGGTTCAGATGCTTTGTCCTAAAGGAGGACTAGGTCTCCTTGTCTGAATACCTTCACTTTTGACATCTTATCAAACCATATTTTTACTGTGGGTTGATGCTTGCTAAAATTTGCAAAGGATTCTTCCCTTGCATATTAGATGTGAATGATATCTAGCAACCTAGAAATTGTAAGTTCTTGACTTCCTTCCATGTACTCTTGCATAAATCTGAATATGGGCAATTTGAGGTTGATAAGAAAGATAGGCTCTTAGACATACACCAATAGGAATGGTGATGCCTTTAAGGCCTACTTGATTCTGATTCTATCTACCCATAGAGCATATTTGAGGAGTTTGTGCCAAGTCCTAGGCTTGTCTGCAGTAGATTTTTTTATTACCTTGATTAGGTTCTTGTTTGTAGATTTAGAGATGCCATTTCTTTGGGGGTAATGGTTGGAAGCAAACTTTAGATAAATGCCATTGTCATAAGCCCATTCGATCATTTATATAAATAGAAATTTAGATCCATTATCACATACCAAGGAGACTAGGGTTACAAATTTGGTACAAATGTTTTCTTCTAAGAAGTTGGTCACTTTTTCTATCTTGCAATGTTTGGTGGCTACAGCTCTAGTCTACCTTGTACAATAATATATGGTAGTTAGGACATATTTTTGGCCTTTAGAAGAATTGTAGTTAATCACCCCTATGAAATCTAACTCCCATTATGAAAAGTGTTTGTCATCCATCACTGGTTATAGAGGCATGGCTACCTTTGGCTCTTTAGTGCAAAAGATTTGACATGAATGCCATTCTCTTATGTGTCTATGAGCATCCTTAAACATGGTGGGCCAATAGTAACCAGCCCTAAGGATTTTTTGGGCTGTTGTTCTTCTTAATGGATGTCCAATGCCTAGTTTCTCATGAAAAATACTCATGATTTGAGAAGCCTTCTCCTTGGATACACACCTGAAATAGACTCCCATAAAGTTATTTATATATAATATTCTATATTTGATCAAATAGTGAGAAGATTTGAGTCTTAGGGCTCTTTTCTATTCTCTTTTAAGCCCTACAGGACAAGTAACATTAATCAACAAATGAATCAAGGAGCCATACCTTTCATTGGGTTGGAAGTCCTATTGCTCAACTTGCATATGTAACTTGGGATTGGTGTTGGCAATCATTTGGACTATACCTTGGCACCTTATCAGCTTGGTTGTTTCCATTTCTATGTCATAATCTTGTAGGAATGACATCCATTTACCTCTACATTCACCCAATTCATTTTGACTCATCATAAGTTTTGCAATAGGGCCTAGCAAGATGGCATGTACTTTGTTTTTGAGGATGTAATGTTTGAACTTTTTTACTACTTTTACTAGTGCATATGCCTATTTGTCAATCAAGGAATAGTTTAGTTCAATTTTTTTTAAATTGGTACTCATAAAGGCTATTGGGTGATCATTCCCATCAAATTTCTGAGTTAGGACCACAACCATTATGTGATTATAAGCAAATGAATATAAGTATAAGTCCTTCAAAAGGTTTGGACTTATCAACACTAGGGCTTGACCAATTACTTATTTGATACTATTAAATGCTTTCTTGGAATCCTCATTCCAAGTGATTTTGGCATCTTTATTGAGCATGTCATTCAGTGGTTTAACAATTTTATCAAAACCTAAGATGAACTTCCTCACAAAGTTTATCTTGCCAAAAAATGACTTCAACTCTTTCCGACTATTTGGGAGCTCTATCTTAGAAATGGCTTCCACCCTTTTTGGATCTATGGATATCCCATATTTAGTGATAACATGACCTAGTAGCTTCCCTTTAGTGACACAACATAAACTCTTATTGGGGTTGAGAGAAATGCCATACCTTCTACACCTCTCAAACACTTGTTTTAGGTGTGTGAAATGATCTTCTCAATTTTTAGAGAACACTGTTAGGTCATCCATGTAGATTATGATGAATTTGCCAACTAGACCTCAAAAAACATGGTCCATGGATCTTTAAAATGTATCCCCTAAATTAGTTAGTCCAAAGGTCATCCTTTTGTATGTAAAGGTTCCCCACTTAGTAGTAAAATTTGTCTTCATTTTGTCTTCCTTATCCACTAACACCTGGTTATACCCTGAAAAGCCATCAAGGACATCATGGATGACCCTGAAACAAATTGTATCACCTAGTCTATAGAGGGTAAGGGATAATTTTCCTTTTTAGATGATTTTTTTAGATTCCTAAAGTCAATACATATTCTAATTTTGCCATTATTTTTTTGACTAGAACCAAGTTGGTAACCCCAGTGGAATCCCTAATGGGAAACACAATCCTTGCATCTAATAGTTTCTTGACTTCTTTATAGATCATGGGTTCTAAGACGGGGTTGATAGGCCTTTGTTTTTGTCTAAAGGGTTTAAAATTTTATTTGAGGGGTATAGTGTGTGTGATAACACTTGGATAATTCTTTTTTAAATCATCATAAGACCAGACAATTACATCTTTGTACTTGGTGAGTAAATCTCTAGCTTTTTTTTTCTCCATTTCCATGCAAGCCTTCCCCACATAATATTATGGGGTTGATTCATGGGTCTAAGATTCATTACATTGACATCTTTCCCACTAACCTTGGGAACCTTTGGGGTCTTAGTAAGCTTGTCTTGATCAAATAACCTTTTTAATGAAATCATTCCCTTGGGTATCTTGTTATCATTCAATTGAATGATTTTTCCATTAAATTATCTTTTAGGGTTAGTTCTATCAGTTTCATCAATAATATGAGCTTCAAAATCTCTTGAATTAGTCAAGAATTCCAAGATATTTTTATCATCATCGAAGACTTAGAAATGGTTCACATTATCTGGGACTAATGGGCAGGGTATTAATTCAATATTGAAGTCAGGGAATCTTGATCAGGCATGAGGTTGGCTATAGTAGAAGCTAATTCATTAACAAATTTTTTTCTTCTCTAGGGATAGAGTGGATATTGAATGAATCAAAAGACTCCATTAGATCCCAGACTCTGAATTTATACTTCTTGAGGTATGAGAGCTTGCATTGGTACTTGCTCCTCACTTGGTTGACTACAAGTTTAGAATCTTCATAAACAAGTAGCTCCTTGACCTTGTTTTTAACAACAAATTACAACCTTAAGATAAGAGCCTTGTATTTAGCTAGGTTATTGGTGCATGGGAATTACAATCTTAGGATGCATGATATTGTTTTCTAGCAGGGTCGATCAAGACAATACCAACCCTAGATCTAGAATTGCATTTAGCACCATCAACATAAAGTTTACACAAACTAGGTACAACCTAAGTGTTTTGGGAACTGACCACTTTTGTAGTTTCTAAGGTGAAGACTCTTAATTCAGAATCAAGGAAATTAACCCTTTCATTGACAACATTAGACTCAATAATCATATGCTTCATCCTTGGTTCCCTTTCCACTCTTATTTGGTTTGGAAAACCTTTCCAAGGTAGCCATATATGTGAACAATTAGTTGACATATATCCATTTAAGGCCTTGGTCCACTCTCTACTTAAAATTAGTCCATATGCATTGGGAATGTCTACTACTTGAAGACTCCTAAGTTAGAATCAAGGAAATTAACCCTTTCATTAACAACATTAGACTCAATAATCATATGCTTCATCCTTGGTTCCCTTTCCAATCTTATTTGGTTTGGAACACCTTTCTAAGGTAGCCATATATGTGAACAATTAGTTGACATATATCCATTTAAGGCCTTGGTCCACTCTCTACTTAAAATCAGTCCATATGCATTGGGAATGTCTACTACTTGAATGCCAATAAATTATTGTACTCTAGGTTCACTGGCTAGCTTCATGTGTACATTTAATAATTCCCCAATAAATTTGACTCTTGATTTATCCAATTGTGTAACTTCCCTATCATACTTGATTGGGGTCAGTCTAAGCTATTCACATATTCCCACAGGCATGATATTAGTTTATGCCCTAGAATCTAGAAGATAATTGTGGATATTCTTACCAAATATCCTTATAGTGAGTAAGAATGGTAGAGATTCTACCTTGGCCTTTTGCATGGTCACATTTTCACTGTCAGTCCTAGATGGCTTCCTAAGATTCTTAGACAATGATTCTAAAAACAAATCTCTTTGCTCTATAATTTGAGTTAATTCATGTAAAGTGATGTTGGCCTTAATTTTCTTCATGTCTTCAACAATGTTATATCTAGTCCTACTTTGTGAATCAACACTAGGTTTGGAAGAACTCCCTTTGGATGGCTTAGGTGCATTCCTTGAAGTGGTATTAGGTGGGGTCTCAATTTTTTAGGGTAGTTGAAGTGGTTAGTGGTTTTTTTTGTTCCTTATTCCTTGGAGGGTAGGTATTCAATAACTATTGAAATGCTTGAATCTCTTCAGGAATATTTTTTGGTTCATTATCTTCTTAAAAAGGGAACTGGAATGTCTCTACCATATGGACTTGGTCTGATGACTTGGACATAGAAGTATTTGTTACATTATCCTTATTAGGGATTACTTCAAATGTATCTAGCTCTCTTGAAAAGCTTCAAAGGCTTTGCAAAATTTAATGCACTTAATCTCACCATGCTTAGTAGTAGCATGCACTCTGCAGTAGTTAGGTAAGGCAATGCTAGTGAGATTGATGTCCATGGTATTGTTATTATAAGATGGTTCATTAGCCTTGTTACTATTATAGAAGCTATCATTCTGAAACCTATTTATAGGTCTATTGAACTTTTGGAAAGTAAACTTCCTTCCCAAAATCTCACTAGTATTACTAACTTGTTTTTGTAATTGAAGAAAATTAATGCTAAGCTTTTGTACCATCTTTAATATAGACTCATTTTCACTCTTAGGGATCTCATAATTGTGGACTTGATTTTTTTTTGTACCAGCAGTTGGTATAGAGGATTTTTGACCATTAGTAGGAGATCCACTAGTAGTTTGGTGATTCAGGAATCCTAGATTTTGATTAGGAGCAACATAACTAGTGGGCAATATGCTCAGCATTGGGAATTGAGTAAGAGTAGGGGTGTTTTGGTTATTATTGGGAAAAAGGTTCAAGGTAAGCATTTGTGGGTTGACATTGGGAATGGAGTAAGCCATTTGACCTTGTGGTTGTATTTGATCACTAATAACCATTGCTTCAGAATAAGCTTGGGCTAATGAAGCTATAACTGGGATATATCTCTTTAGGATCATAGAAGTCATGGAATCTACTACATCCTTATAGATTTACAAGGCTAGGACATCATTAGGCTTGTAAGGTTCCATGGTCCTACTATACATATTCTAGAATCTAGCATTGAAAGATCTTATGTGCTCACTTTCATCTCTCTTGATGGTTATGAATTGATGATAAATGATACAAGGACTAATAATATTGCCAAATTGGTTAATAAAAAGAGTGTTAAAATCATTCTAAGAAGTAATGTAATCATCAAGCAAATTAAGGAACCATTCATATGTTACATATTTGAAAGTAAAGGGAAATAACCTACATGCTACATCCTCATGTATGACATTTAATAATCTCAAAGTAACTTTGAAATATTTAACATGTTCTTTTGTAGTTATAACACCAGTTGGACTAAATATAGGTAAATAATTCTTAGGATTACATGGAAAATCATGGATTACAACTTGTACATTATTGGGGGAACTTCCTAGCCAAGCCATACCTGGATGTGGTCTAAATGCAAGGGTACCTTGAATAGGAAAAGTGGGTGAAGACTTGGAAATTATTCATCTACCTTTATCCCATCTGGTTTTTGGACGACTTTGTAGCTTGATTAAAGGCTGTCTTGTTTCAGAGCATGATCTAGTGTGAATTTTAGGTAGTTTTGATTTGAAGACTCGAGATCCTATCTGAAATATAGTGTATCAAGTTAATATTTACAAGGATCAAGGACTAAACACACACACTAAGCTAATTCCACAAATATCTATGTAAATAATGATAAAGGGCATCAAATTTCAACTAAGATAGCTTGAAATATATCCTATTATGCAAATAGAGTTAGTCTTTACAAATTTCAGCCTAAAATGATTCAAACTCATAGGAGATCACCTGATCTTTGAATAGAGTAGGAAATTCTAATCTCAAATGCTATAAATATTCAAATTCAAGGCTATATTTACTAGAATTAAAGAATCATTTACCCAAGAACTATGATATATGTCATAAGAACAATAAGATGGGTTAGAAACTTCCAAAACCAATGATCTTTACACTTTGGAGAAAGGATCCACTCAAAGGTGCAAAGATAACATCAACCTTTGATAAATTAACACTAAGATTGACAAGCCTTCCTTCTAGCACCAACAGAGCTACTCTTGTTGATGCCTCTAAGTGTACCATAGGTGTTCTCAGTGTTTAGGGAACACTTCTCATTTATAATCCTAAGAATCCATAGCATGAGTTATAGGTATTTGGCAATTGTAATGCCTATGGTGAAATAGGGGAAAAATAAAGTAGACTATTCCATAATATTTATATGATTTGGTGGTTGGGAGACACCTTAATCCAAGCCTTTGTGAATTCTGGTGAATCTTGATCAAAGTTCTAAACTACACTAGTCTGAGTGAATATTTGACATTGAGATCTAAGCTATAGTGAGTTATTTAAAAAGGGGTATAAAAAAGAAGGTTAAGGCAAAAAGGAAGTGGATGTGATCGCTAATCTTTATCTCAAATATTATCACAAATTTTTAGTTGACTGCACATGAGTTTTAACCAATATGTAATGTAAAATAGCTAATGCTCAATTTTCACTACAACCAGATGAACTTCTGAGGATAAGATGAAAATACAAGTAAGAGCCAAGTATGCTTTAATGTTTTGGTACTACACCTAGATAGCCAATGTACATCTTTTATATAAATCAAATTAAAGTGAAGGAACTTATGATCTTTTCAACTAATCTAACATAGCATAGAATAACAACCCTATAAAAAGAGTGCAATTTAGAATTTGAAGAAACCATTTAAATTTGAGATCTAGACAAGCAATTGAGAGAAAAGCTAGTAAATTTTAACATAAATATATAGACCAACTTTTCAAAATTCTTTAGATGTATTAATTGTTCAAAGTATATAATTCTTGATAAAAAATCTCTCCCTTACAAAATGGTAACCCTACCTATTTATAGAAAGCATAGGCACTGTATCGGTCATTTTTTAAGATACATATGTATACAATAAGGAAAACTATCCATGTATGAAAATTATAAAATACATATGGCATTCTATGCTAGACTGACCTAAAAAAGTGTATATGCTAACAAACTAGCATATACTTATACAATAGAATATTCTATTTTACAAATTTGTGTAAAATTAGAATATATAGAATCTTCTATCAAGCTAGTGGTGGGTCCTCTAGCTATATTTATTGGAGGATTTTTTTGGCCTTAGTGTGTTTCTCACTGATTAGTTCCAAATATACTACAGGATTCATTAAACATCCACCTTCTTGGTCTGCCAGTTTATTGAATTCTTTGTCATTCCTTACCACAGCCTCCTTGATGCTTCTAGCCTCTACAATTTACTCTCCTAAATTGAAGATGATATCCATGATCTTATGGTTCTTACTGCTAGATTGACCTTAGCTCTTTTTGTTTATTTCTTGAATGGTGGTAGTGGCTCTCTATTTGAACTCTTCATCATCTATTAACCCAATGGCAGTGGGTTATGAAGGTTATGTTAGCATGATTCCTAGGATTTTATCAATCGTGCTCATCAAAGTATCATCTTCCTTCACACTCTCACTAACATTATTGTGCTATGTGCTCAAATCTTATGCTTTTTCTACAACAATTATTAGGACTACACTAAAAGGTTTTAGGCTAATAATTCTAAAGCCTAGGATCTGCCTTTCTACTTACATGTTAATGAGCTCAACTATTTGATCTTTTTAAGCTTGCCACTAGATGACCAAGGCTTTGGTTACTTTAAATTGTTGTATCAAGGCACTCTACTTGATTTTCATAGCCTTCAAGGCTTCAAACATGTCAAATAATGATTCACCCAACATTCTTATCATCTTGTCAGGTATAGAAAGGATGGCCTAGGTTTCAAAGTTATGCTTCTCCTTCTTTAAGTTAGAAATATATTATTTCAATCCCCTAATTACTACATTGCTTGTGCTGATTGAGCCCCAAATAGGCTCTCCACATCCTCTTGGTGAATGGGATGCTCTTCCAATTCTTATCCTTACACTAGAGTTAGGCCTGTAAATGGTTCCACATTTTGAAAGGTGAACTCCTTTGTACCCACCATAGCCTTCCTTGTGGTGATATTTTATAGCCTTGAAGTGTTTGGATTGAAATGTGCTATAGTGGTGGGATCGATGATCTTGGTGGTCTCTAGAATTTCCACCTTTGTGCTATTAGATTCCCCCAGAGCATTCATTTTCTTGTCACCAAGACCTTTTGCTTCTACTAGTCTTCTTTCTTCTTATTCCTTCATTATTTCAAGAATCCATGGTTGAAGGTCTTCATGCACATCAATGTAAATATTTTGTGTTAATGCCCATGAATGGGCCATGAAGGGAAGCTTTTGGAGTTTCTCATATATGAACCAATCTGGAATGACTGGCCCATGAATGGGGAACTCATCACTAAACAAATTTATATCTTGGGCTAAATGGATAAATAAAAGTTGTCTTCTTTAATCTGGCAAGGATAAGGGCTAAATATGCTTTCATCTTGCTCTGACTTGTAGCTAGAACTAAGGCTAACTTAGGTTCTTTGCCCTTATCTTTCTCAATCCCCTTCATTTATTTATGAGCCTCTATAACTTGCCCTGCTTGGGTGCCATGGTCTTCAAGTGTTTCCTCTCCATCTGAGCCATAGGCCTCTTAAAGAACCTTAAACACAACCTTAATTATTTCATATAGCTAAATAAATGCCATGTCCACATGTTCCACCAGAGATGGTGGTTTTTGTGGAGGCATTCAAGATGAGGCTGCTTCACCTGGCCTTTCTTCTAATTACTTCTTACTAGGGTCTTGGGGTTGTGGCAATTCCACTTGAGGATGTCATGCCCCCTTTTTCGTGGACATTGACAGACTTGATGGTTAGCCTATTATATGACCTTTGTTGGCTAATTAGGATGTATAGAGGGTCATAATGGAGCTTGGCTTGACTTTGATTCACAGAATTTCTACATTTGGTTTTCATTCAGGTTATTTCAGACACATTGGGCCTGAGCTCCTACTTTTTAGGGATATTTGATATGCAACGGAGCACCTTTATTTTGGTATGGTCATGTGCAGAATCACTCCCTGATTCACCTGCTTCGATCGGTTTGAGGATCCGACGTATATTGAGGGAGATATTAATATTTGATTGATTTAATCAAATATTAATTATTTGGTCTCATTAATAATTAATTATTAATTATTAATTATTTGGTCTAATTTTAAATTAGAAACCCTAATGCTAATTTAAGAAACCCTAATTAGGGCAAGCATATCTTTTGAGGGTATAAGGATTTCACATGGAGGCCATTATTGATTATGTATGAATTGATTATTGAAATTGGAGAAATTCTTCTGTGAAGACTGAGCCAAGGGTTCTAGGATTCCATTTGCAGTGGAGAACGTCAACTCTTCATTGTGTGTGATTCAGAGGTTGTGAAAGATCAGCCAATCTATTGCCAAATTGAGAGATAGCTTCATCCAGAAGTTATCACAGAGGTACAGATTTGAGAGATAGCTTCATCCAAAAGTTATCACAGAACTTTAGGGTTGAGAGATAACTTCACACAGAAGTTATTACAGATATTTTAGGTATTTATCTTTATTTAGTTTTTGATCCAATAAATTATACAGATAGAGATATTCTATATTAGAATAGTATATCTTTAGATCAGGTGGTTCAACAATCAGGGGTTAAGAACAGACAGGTTGGCGGCTGTACTAAGTCCGTACAGGTCCGTACAGATTCCTGCAGATACTGACACTGGCAGACAGAGATCCCCATTGACTGACATTGGTCGTCTAAGGACTGACGTCGACAGATAAGGACCTACAGAGACCGACGTTGGTAGTATATAGACCGACGCCGGTGACTGTGTGTTCGACACAGCAGGCCGAGACTTCCAGAATTGCAAGATTATTCCCAGTTTGCATAATTTTAGAGTTTTAAGACCATATCTGTAATATTATTTGATTTGCATAAGAAAGGACATCTATTGTAATCAGCTAGATGAATGATAAGATCTGTGATTTGTTTATGCATGTTTGAATCTATTCTGCAAATTGTATCTTGTTCAGAGCTTTATATGTTTCTATATTCCCTGATTGAAGGGGATATTACAGTTGTTCAGAGCTTTTGTAGGAAAAAAAAGGAGCCCCTAAGTAAGGGACATCACAGTGGTATCAGAGCTTTTGTCTTTGGTATCAGAGTTTTGTGTCTTTCATATATCCCTATTAGAAGGGGATATTACAGTGGTATCAGAGCCAAATTCCTGCCATCCTGTTGGGCACATCAGAACTAATGTCTTGCCATTCTGTTGGGTGGCTTGGGTATCAGTATGGCTTTAACAGATGTCAAAGATTTGGAAGGAAGAATGCACAATGCGAAGAAGAAGCTAGATAATCCATTCCAGCAAGCAGATGACATTCTAAAAACATTGGAGGAGTTAGCAACTTATTTGAGCAAGGTGGAGCAATCAAATACTTATGATATGCAAAGAGTGTTATCTCCAGCATTTAATTCATTGGTGAAGCCCCGATTATTGAGACATCATGATGAGGTGGTAAGACTTGCAGCCCTCTCTTGCATTAGTGAAATCATGAGGATCATAGTTGGTTTTGATTTTTATGATGATCAGATTATGAGAGAGGTACTTTATGTCATGGTAAAAAGCTTTGAAAATTTGGATAACATTAGAAACCCTCATTTCTCAAGGAGGGCAAGATTACTTGAAACATTTTCAAGGTATGGGTTTGAAAACATTATGATGTTAGTAGGTTGTATTAGTGAAATTCACATGATGTTTAAAATATTTTGGAATATTTTAGATGAGTTTCATTCTAGCAATATATTGGCATCAATGCACTCTATTATGTTCACAATCTTGTTTGAGGAGGAGGATAAAATTTCCAAACTTTTGGCAGAAGATTTATGGTATGTCTGGACAAAAGGGAGAAATGTCTCACCTAGAGCTTGCATGTGGTTAAAGAATTCAATTAATAGGCCCAAGGATCGTAGTGCTTTCCCTATGACATGCAGCCACTTGCATGATGAGTTTGACAGTCATGCTGATGTAGTACAGGGAGATATTAACACATCTTCAGGTAATGATTTATCCGGATTATCTTCACAGGCAGGAGTAGTTGAGGATGTTGTGGATGAGCTTTGTCTTAAGGTGAGTCTAACTCAGGAGTTAGACAGTGAGGATGAGTCTGATGCTTGCATTCAGAGTGTGGAGGTGTACTCAGATGTTAGTACACTGAGTGTGGGTGATGAGTATGTTTCTATAGCTGCTTATGAGGAGCATGTGGTTGAGGCTCACACACATATTCAGGACTTGGGAGTACCTGATTCTGAGGAGTTTGGGATACCAGTGGAGTCGAGTCTCCAGATTGATTCTTCTCACACATTTGACAGTGTGGTATAGTTAGTTGTGCCATAGTTACAGAGGGATCAGTTATGGGATGGATTAACACCATCTTTTGTAGATGGAATTTGTAGTTGCCAAGTACACAGTCTACAGTATCGACACATCCAGGGCAGTTGTGATTTCAGAGATTGGTTGAGTTGTGTTCACCAATTTGATTATGGGTTCCTCTTTGTTTTACTTCTGATGATATTGCAGGTACTCACATTGATTCACAGCAGTGCAGAGCATAACTACATTTGGGATCCAGGTGGATTGAGTAGTTCATTGTTTCGAGATTGCTTGGCTTGACTTTGATTCACAGAATTTCTACATTTGGTTTTCATTCAGGTTATTTCAGACGCATTAGGCCTGAGATCCTACTTTTTAGGGATATTTGATATGCAGTGGAGCACATTTATTTTGGTATGGTCATGTGCAGAATCACTCCCTGATTCACCTGCTTCGATCGGTTTGAGGATCTGACGTATATTGAGGGAGATATTAATATTTGATTGATTTAATCAAATATTAATTATTTGGTCTCATTAATAATTAATAATTAATTATTAATCATTTGGTCTAATTTTAAATTAGAAACCCTAATGCTAATTTAAGAAACCCTAATTAGGGCAAGCATATCTTTTGAGGGTATAAGGGTTTCACATGGAGGCCATTATTGATTATGTATGAATTGATTATTGAAATTGGAGAAATTCTTCTATGAAGACTGAGCCAAGGGTTCCAAGATTCCATTTGCAGTGGAGAACGTCAACTCTTCATTGTGTGCGATTCAGAGGTTGTGAAAGATCAGCCGATCTATTGCCAAATTGAGAGATAGCTTCATCCAGAAGTTATCATAGAGGTACAAATTTGAGAGATAGCTTCATCCAGAAGTTATCACAGAACTTCAGGGTTGAGAGATAACTTCACACAAAAGTTATTACAAATATTTCAGGTATTTATCTTTATTTAGTTTTTGATCCAATAAATTATATAGATAGAGCTATTCTGTATTAGAATAGTATATCTTCAGATCAGGTGGTTCAGCAATCAGGGGTTAAGAACAGACAGGTTGGCAGCCGTACTAAGTTTGTACAGGTCCGTATAAATTCCTGCAGATACCGACACCGGCAGACAGAGATCCCCAGTGACTGACATCGGCCGTCTGAGGACCGATGTCGGCAGATAAGGACCTATAGAGACCGACGTCGGCAGTATATAGACCGACGTCGGCAGTATATAGACCGACGCCGGCAACTGTGTGTTCGACACAGCAGGCTGAGACTTCCAGAATTGCAAGATTATTCCCAGTTTGCATAATTTTAGAGTTTTAAGACCATATCTGTAATATTCTTTGATTTGCATAAGAAAGGACATCTATTGTAATCAGCTGGATGAATGATAAGATCTGTGATTTGTTTATGCATGTTTGAATCTATTCTGCAAATTATATCTTGTTCAGAGCTTTATATGTTTCTATATTCCCTGATTGAAGGGGATATTACAGTTGTTCAGAGCTTTTGTAGGAGAAAAAAGGAGCCCCTAAGTAAGGGACATCACAGTGGTATCAGAGCTTTTGTCTTTGGTATCAGAGTTTTGTGTCTTTCATATATCCCTATTAGAAGGGGCTATTACAGAGGAGGGGGTTGAGGTGTTCTAGAGGTGTAATGAAGCAGATGATACTAGAGTGAGTGCATTTTTTAGATGTCTTCTATTTGTTTTTGCTCATGTTAGCTTGTGTTCTAACTTGGCATTACACTCTTTAAGCCTAGCAACACTTCCTAAAAACTGCTGGCCTTGGTGTATACATGATCATAAACTCTAGTTTGGTGTTCATACTATATCTTGAATAAATATTTGTCTTTCAAATGGTACCTCACTACCCCTTTAGGATCCCACATCCTTAATTCATCCATTTGGAAGATAAAATATTCTCTCTACCTCGACATGATGTCTACTTGCTTCTAGTCTTGTAGTGTGGTTCTTCCAAGTTTTAGGGGAAATAGGTGGCGGAGGCCCTTTTTATTTTCTTTGCATACCCCATCAATTTCATTGATAAGTTGGAAGGTGATTTCTTTCTCAGCCAACTTATTTGGCACATATACAGACAACCTATATGATGGGACATGGTTCCCACAATTCTAATTACGGTGCAATTAGGATGGTACCAAATATCCCCTATCATTTACACATGCCTTTTAAACAAGGGGTGAATTCAAGGCATAGAGGATCCAATTATAGCCTCAACCAAAGTGGGATAGATGCATTCATAGATGAATTGCATATGGTTCCTATAATTGAAAATATGTAACTTTAAGTAATGGTGGGAAATGGTTGTTCTAACCCTAGGAGACCAGTTCTTGATGTTGGAGAATTTGGTATAAGCAAGAAAAACATCAAGTAAATAGGACATCATAAATAATTGTTTGTTGGTCTTCCTCTTAATGGCTACAAATTGGTGACCCAAGTGGATGCTTATCATGTCCCTAATAGGGGGTGAGTTGTTGATTTATCAAGAAATGTACATAGGAAACCTAGGTGGGATTGACATAAGTGGTTATGGCAGCCCTATAAATCCACTTCAACAAGGTCATGTCAACCCTAATTCCTTTATTAAACTAATTAATTGAAATTCTTCCTTAGAAATATTTGAATACATGGTTTCCCTGGTTGAGCCATGGTCTTAGGATGGTATCAAGGTCATTTTGAGTGGTCTAATTCTTGATTGAGGGCAAATCAACATGGTACCATGGAAGTTTGTAGTAACCCTCAAAGGCTATAGGGGTAATGTAAGCAATCCTTTTGGATGCTCCATCATGCACAATCTAGTCATCATCTACTCTATAATCAACAAAAATTGGATCAAACACATCGATATAATGAAGTACCTCATGTTTAGCAGCTGCACGATGAAGGCTAACCAATTACACAACAACCAGGTATTGGTATTTGGTTTTGACTACCTCAATTATCCTCTCATTATAAGTGAGGGGATGCATCTCTTCTAGGTGAAGAAGATCTCAGACCAATTCTTGCACCCATTATTCAATGCCATGATGTCTAACTCTATGTCCTTGAAAACCCTACCTATGTGGTCTGTAGACAAGTAAAGCTCTGTTTCTTCCTACTAATATTATCTTCCCACTACCATTGCTTCTCAACCTCTCAAAATGTTGAACACTTTGTATAATTCTCAATATTTTTCTTCTCACACTTAGAATTGTTTTTTAAGTTCAACTGTGATTCAACCATTCACAACCTTACTATTTTATGCAAGTTAATAGGTTTTCTAAGAGCTTTAATGGTAGAAGTGATTTAGACCTGGGTTCATTCATGCCTTTGATTCAATTAAGACTTATGTATTTATACTTTTACTTTTCTAGATGGACAAAATATAATTTTTATCATCTTTTGCTTATGTGGATCCTACGTGGCATCTATTTGGCATGATTTCATAGTGTTTTTCATAATTGTCCAAAGGATAACTAGTCGTTAGCCTTTGAATTTTGCCCTTAGTTTCACTCTATTAGATCAAGATCCAATGATCAAGCTCTAGATATTGATCATAATCCTAGGTTTGTTCCCTCATTGGTCATCATAAGTATCAAGCCCCATAATTATGCCACCTAACATATCATTGCATCATCAGTCTCTAATTTTTGTGCTCTTTCCACGTGTTGAGCTCTTAGTTTCCTCGAGTCTTTATTTTAAGATCTTACACCATTGGATTATGTTGGTAGAATTAAGTGAGAGTCATAGGATCCTACAATATGCACAAGGTTTAATTTAGTCTCGAGGTTCATAAAAAGACCTACGTTAAATTTCTTAGTCCTAAGTTTATTGTGTTGATAAACATGACAAACTTAAGACTAAGGTTCATTATGCATAAAATAATTTAAAATATTAAAGTGGACCCTTTTTTATAAGGATATCACAAAAAATCCTTCCTTTTCTAAGCAAAAATGTTTAGTGAGGTTTAATTCGGTGGTATTTGGAATGCCATAAACTTCTTCACGATCATCAAATGATGTTCATGAGATCATGGAATTTGACCTCACCAAAACTTCCTTTATTAAATGCAATATTGTTAATGACCTCTTCACAGAGCTTCCCAAGGTCTCAAATCCATCTCTCTCTATTTGATTAGAGGAGCAAGATCCATTTAATCATGATCTGAGTAATCATATATGATTGGTCCGTAGTGACCCTGTGATGATCCTTAAGGCTTTGACATTTCAGCTCTCAACTCGCATTGTCTGATCATGATCTCTGCTATAGTGAGGATGGTAGATATTTTCCAAGGGGATCTCACTTTAAGTTCATCTTGGGGATTTTTGTGATTCATTGGATTGGATCCCATGATTAAGTGAAGACTATTAGATCCTACAAGAAGTATGAACGTTAAGTCAGGACCCACAGATTATAAAAACTTAGGCTAAGTTTTAATCATAAGGTCCTAGTTGTATTAATAAACATGAGGGGGCCTTAGGATTAAAGTTTAGGCTAAACATTAATTAAAGGGGACTCGAGTAGGAAATGGAAGGAGAAGGGAGGGTCCTACAAGGCCATCCAAAATGTGATTAGAATAAACAAGGTAGCAAAAGGGAAAAATCTGTGAGGTTCTATGTATAATTTTTATATTAAGGTTTGGTCATGTTAATAAATATGACCAAACCTTAGTATAAAATTAGACCTAGGTCCCAAGTGGGTTATAATTCTTTCCAAATGGCTCCCACCAATTTTGAATTCAAACCACAAGGTTTTAAGCTTAGTTTCTTGTTGAAGAGGGTCCAATACCAAATTTAAACAGACCAAAAGCTATTAAAAGCTTGAATAGGACCAAGTAGTGAATTGTTGGTTGGTACATTCTAGTGCCTTCTCCATGGAACTTGTATTTCTCACAAATAGGGTAAACCATCAATAAGGTTAGTCAAATAAAACCTAACCATAAACAAAATATGTTATTCTATCAGAGTGGATGATCTTCAAATTCTACAAAAACCTAGGATCACAACAAGGTTTTTAATGAAAAGGTTCTAAAACATCTCAAGGGCCCTAATTTTTAAAAAAATAGTGGGATGTTGGCCTAAACAAGATATAAATCTAAAATTTAACCCTTGTGGTTTTACTACACAAGAATTACCACATATTCATACCATCTCTTTAAATCAATTAAAGAACATGGTGCCTAACAAAAAACTAAATAAGGAAAAATATTAACAATAGAAGCAATACAAATATTTAACAAAAAAATTATAGACACGCCCATGTATGTTTGTGGTGTTTTCAAGCAATTATAATTCAAACATAGTATGAAGCATTTTAATTTATCCCAAAAGAATGCATGAAAATAATTACTACCAAATTACAAATCCAGTCGAAGAAAAAAATATGTTTAAAATGCAATCAATCATTATGAGATGGAAACAATCTTACATTTACAAAACCCATTAATATTAGACTAAACAAGTGATTGTAAAATTTTGGCATGTTAACATATTTTGAAGAAAGGCTTGTTATGCTTTGAATTGCATTTTCTCAAATAAGAAACTTTGGATACAAAAAGCCACATATTGGTTTGATAGTTGTCATTATCAATGTCCCATCAAGTGTTGATATAATTTAGAAAGTGCTACCTCGATCCATAGATGAAAAAACAACAATTGTAATAACTTTAAAGAGATGATTAGAATATAGAAACACATATCAAATAGGAAGAATTCATTCCAAACTTATTATGGAGGAATTTTAATAGCCATGTGCATAGAGATTGTACATCTCTCATAATGTGAAAATTAAGTCTAATTGGAAACACTTTATATCGTCAAATGTTATTGAAAATGTAAATACTAGTAGCATGTCTAGTGAATTTGAAAGTTATGTCAATAGTGAAAATTATGTGTCTCTAAACATAGTAAAAATAGTTCCAATGGCACTTTGGTGCATTATTTTGTAAATTCAACATGTATTATTGCATCGAAGGACAAACTAATTATAATATCACCAACTGAAGGAAATCACCCTCTTGGAATTTGTAAAGACAAATATTCAAAAGCAATGAACTTTCCAACACTTTTCTTTGGAAATCCTTGCGATGATGACATTGTGTCAAGCTTTTCATATCAACAAATATTACAATGGGAGCTTTTGCATTTTGATCATTGTTTTGCATATCATGTTACAAATTTATTTTTCAAAGCGAGAAAAATAATCATAAAAACCAAGTTGTAAACACAATGTGGATTTGAATTAGAAAAGGTCATTTAAAAGGAAGAAAGATTTTGGATAGAGACGTCAACTACAAGCTAAAATTAGAAAAGTTACTTAGATCATAAATTAGATATGTTGATTTCAAAAAAAAATGTATTTCACCTGATTACATGCAAGGTCTTAAAAAAATGTCTTTGTAATGATATGTCAATCAGGGCCTCCAATATTTTTCTTGACTTTCATAAGTGCTGAACATTCTTGGAAACCATTAACAAATGCACTGAAATAATAATATCAAAAACATTCAAAAAGTTAAACTCATAATTAAATGAATTAGATAAGGAAAACAATGTTTATTTTCTTATGATAATAGATCCAGTCACTAAATACACATGACTATAGACATTGTATTAATGCATTGAATTAAATGTTATGCAAAGACAAATTGTTACTAGGTAAAATCATAGATTATTTTTATGTAACAAAATTTCAATGTAGATAAAATATACATGACTATTGGTTGGTATGGATTGAAGATGCATTAACATATGGTAAAAACCAATATTTAGATATTATAGATTTTATAGACAAATACATAACTTGTAATATTAATGTTCTGGAAAATGGCTTGGCAAAATTACATATTCATCAACATACCAACAGTTGTAGAAAAAAGAAAGAAAAATAATGTAAAAATAATTTTCTACAACTCCCAATGAAACAAACAACAATAATTGAACCATGTGAAACAAAAAATAAGCATTCATTTATGATATTAAAACAAATTTACTTGTTGCTAAGCACAAAACAATATAATTCTTCAGACAATTTTGATACTTTTCTTCATGATTTGCAAACAGATAGTGTCAATACATAACAACAATAAAAAACACAATTGAACAACCCATGATTTTTATTGAATGCAAGTCATCTTAGGTATGTAACAATAATTTCATAAAAATCATGCCATACTCGTGGCAAGTCAACACAAACATTTTTTTAAAAAATGCATATACCATGACAACATTTTGTAGTTCATATACAATAATATGAAATCCAAAAATTACACATGCTTTTAAAAATACGTGAAAATAACATGCGAATATGTAAATTAAAGAAATAATTTTTATTTAACTATAAATTAAATTTCTCCTTCTAGATTAATCAAAATTCAATGTTTTTTGTCTATGGAAAAATTTAAAATTTTAAAATAGTCAATTTGTGCATTTTTAACAATAGGGTTGTTAAAGTTTCCTGAAGGAGCGAAAGACTTTAAACAATTTGGATTTCAATTTTCTCTAGTTAAAGGGTTGGTAAATTTTCTTGAAGGAGTGGAAGTAATGATAGGAGTGGAATACCTTTAACAATTTTAATTTGAATTTTAATATGAGCGATAAAACTAGAACACCTTTTTAGACTTGGATGGGAGTGGAAGGAGCAAAATAAGTGAAAGGAGGTTTCTTCTAATAAGATGTGGGTGGGAAGGAAAGCAAGGTCAAAGAGGAAATAAAGATGACCTAGATCTAGGTAGACTGGGGGATATCCATGACATCAATGACATCCCCCATAAGTTTAAGTGGCAAGCTGGGTGGGAGAGATTTATATTAGAAGATATTTAGCATTCTAAATCTCAATTTGAGTGGAAAAATCAAAACACCATTTTAGACATGAACAAGAATGGAAGGAACATAAGGAGGCTTCTTTCATTAGGACATGGATGAGAAGGAAATCAAGGGTAAGGAGGAGATGAAGATGTCCCAAATCAGGGTGGATTAGGGGTTGTCCATGTCACCATTGACATACCCTATAATTTTGAATGGTAAGTTGGGTAGGAGATAATCAGTGAAGAATACCTTCAACATTTTGAATTTTAATTTGAATAGAAAACTAGAATACTTATTTAGACATAGACAAGAGTGGAAGGAACAAGAGGAGACTTCTTCCAATAATATGTGGGCAAGAGGGAAAACATGGTCAAAGAGGAGATAAAGATGACCTAGATATAGGTGGACTAGGGGTTATCCATGTCATCAGTGACATCCCCCATAAGTTTGAATGGTAAGTTGGGTGGGAAAGAATTAGATCTATATATTGGTAGAAGGAAGTTTTTGGGTGTAATTTGGAAAAAAAATTAGAGCGAAAGTTACTCACAACACTTGGTTGGTTTCATCAAGATCCCCTGCTCAGGCAGGGAGTGAATCTACTTAGGGTTTTTAAGAGGAGTGACCATCCCTAGAAAAGTGTCAAGAGTGGAAGGAGTAGAATAACTTCAACATTTTGAATTTCATTTTGAGCAGGAAAACCAAAACACCAATGGGTTTTCCCAACAAAGTCATGAAGGCTCTAGGGCCCATCACTATAGTGTTTCTAAATAGCTTGGATCTACTAGTGGGTATTAAAGTTTCAAGTTGAAAGACTAATGAGAAAGATAGAGGACTCCTCACAAATATTTATGAAGTACAATCTGAGAATGATGAACCTTGTTCATATGTAGTGGTATTTTTGAGTGATTTTATATGGTCACTTGTTTCACACAGGGTCTATTAAGGATGGGCAAAAATCTTGCAAAAGAACAAATATGTGGGGGACTCTTTTTAGCCTCACTTAGTTTTGACCATGGTGGATAGAGGAAACCAAATAAAAAATTATCTTACCAGATTAGATGATAGATGATTCCACTCTTACCTCTTTTAGTTTATGGGGTTTGCCCAAGAGTTTAAGAATATTACTCATATTTGGATAGAAAACCCTATGGTGTTTCAAACTATGGCTGGAATGCTAAGGATGAGATGATCAAGTCCTTGTTGTGAATTAAACATTAATGTATCTAGTGGTAGGAAAATCATACTTGCTATGTATCAAATGCATGGAGGTTATGTAGAATTCCCTGGTGGTAGAAGAACTTTTGCCCCTAGGAGACTCTTGATTCTATAGTGTAAGTCTTAGGGAAGTACTACTAATGGGATTTATCTTTTTGAATCTCATACTTGGATACTAGATACAATATTCTTGGTATTCATCATAATATCTTATAAAAGCAAATATGATAGGTATGAAACCACCTCAGGGGTTTTGGTTTTATTTGGACATGTTTTCACTCCTAATGCATGTAGGGAATATAAAAGAAGAGAAAAAAATATGTTGAAGATGAAAATTATGGAGAACCCTATTCAAGTTCAGTTGGTTTAGTTTGGGGTGGTTATAGGAATCCCAAATAAATATTATCCTATCAAAGTGGATGATAGAAGAATCCACCTTGTTGGTTGCAGTGGGAGGAAAATCCCACTTACTATGTCTAAGTTATGTGAAAGACCCCGACAACAGAAGACCTTCTACTTCTAAGGGATTATTGTTTTGTAGAGTAAGTCTCAAGAAAAACTTGTTGAAGGGTGTCATCCCTTTAATTCCCATTAATTTAAAACATATTTGACTATGCCAAGGTTGTGGGAACCTTCAAAACCCTTGTGTTATGGTTGTGAGAGCCTTAAAACCCCCTTGTTGTTTGATTTACCAAAGTCATGGGATTCTCAAAACCCTCTTTGCTACACTTGGTTTGGTGGGGAATCCTTAAGTCCCTTGTGTTGTGCTCTGTAATGCTTGGTTTTGGGTCTACAATGTAAAGCCCTCCCCTTGGATGTGGGTCTAGTGATCAAAACCCTCACTTGTTTGGTTCATAACTCTAGTTTCAAAAGTGTTTACCTCATCCAATCAAAAGTTGTGCATTTTTTAACAAAAATCATGAAAAATGGTATTTAGTTGTGTTGTGATTGGTCAAAACCATTTACATATTATTTAGGGGAATATAAATGATGTCATTAGCAATGAATTCACACATGTAAAGGTACAAGGGTAGTGGCCAATTAATCTGTGGATATATATGCTAGAAGATAGTGTGTTCTACAAAACTATTTTAGGGGTTAAATGACATAATGGTTGGTCATATCACATGTAACAAATATTTAACTACCATTTTCTCCAAACAAATTTAATCATCTTAGTTCAAAAAGTTGATTACAATAAAGCATAATTGATAAAATATGCATGTATAAGTGAATGCAGAACATATTCATTGTATAAATATTGACTAGTATAAAATCTACTATGTATGTGAACTAACCTGCAACTTATTACCATGTAATTACTGTTCTAAGAGTTAAATGCACATTTAGTTAAAAAAGTGCCTATAGTATCAGTCCCACACATTTTTAATAACTTGTACATGAAATGATTTAATGTATTTACCCAATCCAAACAATTATTTTCACTATTTATAGATTACTAGAGTGCTCTTGTGTAGTAGCTAGTTAAGTTTATCTGTATGCATTATTTTTATATTGCATCATAGATAAATACAATTTTGTTAAAAACTTAAAAAATCTAAGAAATAAAATGATTGAAATTACTTGATCTAGTTAATGTGCAGTCATCTTTGTTGTTGTTGTTGTGCTTTTGGAACCTATTTGTCCTACTTGGCAGTGGACTACTTTTGATTTGAGTTAAACATTAATAGGTAGTACCTTAGAAATTTATCTTGTGCAAAATTTTATATATTAAAAATTCATTGATATCTTTTAAAAATAATATTCTCATCAGGAAATATTTACTCTTTCATATTTGTTGCAACATCAAAATTTTTGTTGTGTGTGCAATGTTATACTTTGTTTAAGAATGCCTAAGAAACCAATATAATGCTACAAAAAAATATAAGGTTAAATTCAGAACATGCCCTATTAAAAATAGATTTCAAAACTAATTGTCTTTTCTTAAGGTTCATGGTTTTGATGCTTTATACATTGAATTTGTAATAGTATATGTTTATTGTGTTGTGTGTCTATCTTATTTTTCTAGGCTTATTCAAGAAATTGATATATTTTTTACTTTTATCTTGTGCCAAATAAAACATATACAATCATGATATTATATTCTCACTTTACAAACATAGTTTTGTGTAGGTTTCTTAAGCAAAAAATAGTGTGTTTAGATATCCAATTGTATTAAAAAAAGAAAAAAACTATCAAACAAGGCAGTTGTAACTTCTAGAGCTAGTGATTATTTGATAAATAAACAATAGGTTTGTGATGGTTTTGGTAAGTATTTTCCAAGCTTTCTGGTTATATTTTTTTATTGTCTTCAATTTACTTGGCATTTTATGATGGAATTGAAAAATATAAAACAAAAAATGATGCATATGTATAGTAGACAACAGGTCATCTCTGTTGAGAAATACATGCCATTGTTAAAAAATCAATGCAATGGATTTTGCCTTGGATACAAACAACTTTTTTAGAATTCATATTTTCAAATACAATGCAAGTGATTTCTTGTTTTATGCTTTCCAAGTTCTATTACAATTTTGATACACGTTGATACAACTACATGCAGGAATTATGGAATATTTTGTAAACTATTTAGGAAATAATGATCCCCATGCAGTAAGGTCATTTGAATTGGAATTAGATCTTAAGGAACTATATATACTGCACCAAGGACAAGATATTGAAATATATTTCCACAGAATGTAGCTTTTTATGACTTTATGCACAACATATGGTAAACATGGCCTATGAAGAGATAACTTATATATAAATTAACTTTATAAATGGCTAAATATTTCCACCTTTGTCTGGTATTTAACTAGAAAACAAAAGTATTTTCATTTTAATTAATAAATCCTTACACTGATGTATTGCATACTATTTCATGATCAAAACCCTGTCTTCGGCCATTATGAAACATTTTATTATACAAAATTAAATAATTATCAAAGTCCCTTGCCACAAACATATCTATCATGAACATGTTATTTGCTTTCTATTTATTGACAAACAAATGCAAAAAAAATTTCTATCATGTAAACTATTCAAAATGTTGGAAACCACATCTTGTTGTAGTGATAGCACATTTAACTATATTTGTCATTTGACAAAAAATGATTTTGACATATGTTATTTGCACCACTATTCAATGTAGTGGTTTTGTAATGCATTTCTTTTTGTAAATATAAAATAACATAGTTATTTGAAAGATTATTTGATAGACAATGTCATAAAACACATACCGACTATTGCAAGTTTGTAATCATACATTGTAAATATGGATTTTATCTATGAAAAAGATGGAATTTAAGGTAATGAGTTCACCTTCCAATGGCTTTCAAATTTATTGGATGTCCACATTTGCCTATAGTCATCAACCAATCAATAAATAGTCAAAACCTATAATGAGGGGGCTCAATCAAAAGCCTTATATAACATCATTTTTAAAAAATAAATACAAAGCATGTACATTATGAACTCTTATATGTGAAAGAACATACCAGAGTGAGGGATTTTCATATTGGTTGTTGTTATGAAACATTGCAAAAATGAAACAAACTCTCTTTACATAGAATAAAAAACATTGCATGTGAAATAAAAAGAAAACACATGCACTATAAATCATTGATAATAGACAAGGGTATAAAGCCCTAATTTGACCCTTATGGTTCTATTGCATAGGCATTGACACATGTTTGTACCATCTATTTAAATAGATTGAATAACATGAAACATAACAAAAAAATAAGGACAAACTATCAACAATAAAAGCAATACAAATATTTAAGAAAAAAATTACAGACACACCCATATATGTTTGTGGTGTTTGAAAGTAATTACAATTCAAACTTAGTATGAAGTATTTTAATCTGTCCAAAAATAACACATACAAATAATTATTGCTAGATTGCAAAGACATTTTAAGAAAAAAATGTTTAAAATATAATCAATCATTAAGAAATGGAAATGTTACTACATTTGTAACACCCATTATTATTAAACTGAAAAAAATGATTATAATTTGTTGGCATGTTAATGAATATTGAATAAAGGCTTATGCACTTAGAATTGCATTTTCTCAAATAATAAAATTAGGACACAATAAGCCACAAACCAGTTTGACATGGATGATTATCAATGTCCCATCAAGTGTTAAAAGAATTTAAAAATCATTACCTTGATCCATAGATGAAAAAACAATAATTGTAATATCTTTAAAGAGATGATTGAAATATAGAAACACATATAAAATAGGATGAGTTCATTCCAAACTTATTATGGAGGCATTGCAAAACTATGTGCATAGAGATTTTACATCTCTCATAAAGTGTAAATTAAGTCTAATTGTAAACCCTTTTTATTGGTAGATGTTATTAAAAATTCAAATATCAAGAGTATGTCCAATAAATCTAAAAATTATGGTGATTGTGAAAATAATGTGTCTTCTGACACAAACAAAAATAGTTCTAGTGACACTTTGGTGCATTATTTTGTAAACTCAACATATATGGCTGCATTGGAATGCAATAACACTAGCTAAAGGAAATCATTCTCTTAGAATTTTCAAAGAAAAATATTCAAAAGAAATGAATTTTCCAACTCTTTTTTTTGGAAATCCTCATGATGACGACATTGTGTAAAGCTTTTCATATCAAAAAATATTGCAATGGGAGCTTCTGCATTCTATTTGTTGTTTTTCATATCATGTTACAAATTTATTTTTCAAAGTAATCAAGATAATCACATACCAAGTTGGAAAGACAATGTGAATCAGAATTAGAAAGGGTTAGTTAAAAGGAAGAAAGATTTTGGCTAGAGACATCAAATACAAGCCAAATTTAGAAAAGTTACTTAGATAAAAAATTGGATATGTTGATTTCAAAAAAATATGTATTTCAACTGATTACTTGTAAGGTCTTATATAAATATCTTTAAAATGATACATAAATTAGTGATTCTAACATTTTTTTTGACTTTCACAAGTGCTAAACATTCTTAGAAACCATTAACAAATGCAATGAAATAATTGTATTGAAAACATTACAAAAATTCAAATTCAAAATTAAATGAATTGGATAAGGCAAATGACGTCTTTTTTTTTGTGAGAATAGATCTAGTCACTTGTACACATTACTATAGACATCGTATCAATGCATTGAAGCAAATGTTGTGTGAAGATAAAATCTTTCTAAGCAAAATCATAAATTATTCTTGTGTAACAAAATTTCAGTGCAAAGTAAATGCTTATGACCATTGGTTGGTATGGATCGACTATGTAATAAAATATGGTAAAAACCAAAATTCAAAAATGTTAGATTTTATAGAAAGATACATAACTTGTAATACTATTGTTTTGGAAAATGACTTGGTAAAATTTCATATTCATCATCATACCATAAGTTATAGAAAAAAGAAATAAAAACAATGTAGAAACAATTTTTTATAACTAATAATGAAATAAACAACAATACTTGAACCATGCAAAATAATAAATGAACATTCATTTATGATATCAAACCAAATTTACTCACTGCTAAGTACAAAATAATAATGCTTCAAATTTTTTTGATACTTTTCTTTGTGATATTAAAATACATGAGTGTTAACACATAAAACACTACAAAACATAGTTGAACAACCCACAATTTTTCTTAAATGTAATCCATCTCATGTATGTAACAATACTTTCATAAAACCATGCCATACTTGTGGTAATCTAGCACAAATGCATAATTTATTTTAAATGCATATACCATGAAACATATTGTAGTTCATATATGACAAAATAAAATCCAAAAAATACACATGATTTTAAAAATATATGAAAGCAACATGCGACAATAAACATAGATGCTATTCAGATTCTGCATAGCTTAAGAAATGTAATACTAAATTATCAATAGATGTCTGCATAATAACTATTGTCATTACCATTAATTCATTTCTCAACAACATTTATCTTTATAAATACATATTTATTTCATAAATGAACATTTATTTTGAAACCTCCAATTATTTTGAGGTAATAACAAGATGAATCCAAAAATGTTATGTGATAATCGATTATAGACTATTACATTGCACGACCTGTAATAATCAATCATATCTATTTAGCTGAATTTGTTTCTTAGCATGAAAAAATAGAAAGCCATGCAAGAGAAAATGTAATATGTTTTATTAATTAAAATAAACATATTAACCCTGAAAACTATTATCATGAACAATTATTGTTATATGTTCCATTTATAAACAATGAAACCACTTTGAAGAAAAGTCTTGAAACATGTAAAGATGCATTTAATTTCAAAAAAAATTAATAAAACTGAATGAGGCCAAGTTCAACTATGACATTAATCCTTTATGGGGAGACAGGTAGGATGCCATTTACCACTTTGAACTTGACATTAAAAACTTAAATGATACAAGATTTTCCTCAAGTAAAAACAAAGCTATGCAAGAAGAATACAATCTTCAAATGAAATTATCATTAGAAAATTTTGTGCAAAAAAAATAAATTACAAACTATTTGAAATTGGACACCACTCATTTTCTAATAATATTGAATACTATAAATAAAGACAGATGTTAAATGATGAACATGAAGCGATTGTTAAAAGACATTACTTTAAAAAAATGTGTAGACAAGAAAAAACCATTTTTTTAATTCTTAATGGGTAGTGTAGGCATTGGAAAAACTTTTAAAATAGAATATATATTTGAAAATCTTGTTCAAATTTATGCACATTCTATTGGCAACAACCTATTTAAGCCAAAAGGCCTTATTCTTGCATATACAAGTGGAGTTGCATATAATGTAGGTGGAATAACATTACATAATGTATTTTTATTGCCTTTTAGCAACTTAGAACTAATTCCATTGGGCAGTGAATGTCTTGATACACTGTATAAGCATTATAATCAATTGCATATAGAGCTAATTTATGAAATATCACTTGTCAGAGAAGAGTGCTATACTATATCGATAAATGTTTACATGACATTATGTAATTTCCACCTATGTACTTTGGTAATATTGACATGATATTTTGTGGAAACTTTTCCCAGGCTTCACTTATACATGATTACATCATATTTGAATATCCAAAAAATAATGATGAAATAGTCCCATATGAGTTTTGGCGAGATAATGTAAAATGTTACTAGCTACATCAAACTATGCCCCAAAAAGATGAAATATTTGTGGGGATATTGAATAGAGTACATACATATTCACATATAAAAAATGATATGGCATATCTTAATCATAATTATTTATGTCTAACACCCAATGATTCATTGTTCCCTATATATTTTACTTGAATGGTGATGCTAATGCACATAATGACAAAATGTTAATACTTGTTTCAGATAAATAAATTTTTATTGATGAAATTGACAAGAAAGATGATGCACATAGTAAAGGATAAGGATATGCTAAAGCTATATGTCTACCACAATTTTAAAACAAAATTCTAATATGTTGGTTGAACTCTTTATTAGAGATTATGATATATAAGATGACCTTGTAAATGGTTAAGATGGTATCATTAAATTGTACACCAAATAAGATAACAAAGACATTATTTGGGTCAAATTAGACTAAAATGATGTTGGACACTCTCAAAGAGCAAAATATATTCATTTGTACAAAATACATATTAAAGTAAACTAGACCCCTGTTGATGCCTCTAAGTATATCACAGGTGCTCTTAGTGTTTAAAGAACACTTCTCATTTTAGAATTTTGGGAATTCAAAGCATGAGTAACAAGTTTTGGTAATCTAGTTACCTGTGGTGAAATAGAGGTAGATAAAATTAAACTGTTTCACAAATTTATATTGATTGGTGGTTGGGAGCCATCGTGGTCCTTAATCTTTGTAAATTTTGAATCATCTATGCTGATCTTAGTGAGTTATGATTAAAGTTATACACTAAAGACTAATATAAGTGAATATTTACAATGAGATCTAAACTAGAGTGATTTAGTCAAAAAAAGAAATCAAAAGCAAGGTTAGGGCAGAAAAAAAGTATGTGATTTTTGATCTTTGCCTTAAACACCATGACAAGGTCTTAATTTTAATTGAACATGAATTTAACCAGTATATAATGTGAAGTAACAGATACTCAAATCCCACCATACACTAGGAAAATATCTAAGGAAAACATGAAATAATATAGGTATGAACTAACTTTGCCTTAAAGGTTTACTGCTACATTCAAATAAAATTTTCACATCCTAATGCAAAGGAAATAAAATGAAGTAAATCTTAAGAACATTCAACTAATCTAGCATCAACACAAATTATCAACCTTATATCAAAGATGCACATTTAGAATTCATAGAAACCATTCACATTCAAGTCTTAGAATAAGCAACTGAGAGAGAAACCATGTAATAATTGATACAAATAAAATTTGGATAAACTTTTTAGTATTCCTTGTTTATATTAATTGCTCCAAAAGTATGTAAGTTTTGGCTCAAAACTCCCTCTCTTTATAAAATGGTAATACTACCTTTTATAGGAGACTCAAGTAGTATACTGATCAGTCATAAGATTACACATGTATAGAGATAAGGATAAATATCCTTCTTCATAGTTATATAATACATTTATCTTTCCAAAATGGATTGACCTATAGGCAAATATGCTAACAAACTAGCATATGTCTTATATAAAAGAAGATTCCATTTTCAAATATTACAAAGCTTTACATATAATGGAATATTATTAATTATTGGGTGGGCCTTGGGCTGAAGGGATCCCTTACTACTCTTAAAAAATATCCATGACCCTATCATGTTGTTCTTTGACCAACTCCAAATCAATAGCTAGTTTTAAGAGACAATCATCTTCTCAGTCAACCAAGTCATTTAAATCCCTATCATTCTTTACCATGGCCTCCTTGATGCTCCTAGCTTTATAAATCTTCTTTTTATTACTCAAGATCATTCCCATAACTCAGCTATTATCACTTATAGATTGGCCTTGACTCTTATTCCTCACTTCTTCTATTACCACAATGGCTTTGTGCTTGTACTCATCATCATCAATAATGCCTAGGGAGCTAGACTTTGTAGGGTTGGCCAATATGGTGCCAAAAAGTTGTTTGGTCCTATCTCTTAGATCCTCATCATCTCCCAAGAGTCCCTCTAAGGTCCTTGACCAAGAAATCAAACTTTGGATTTTATCAACAACTATCCCTAAAATTACGTTCAAGTGAGCTACGCTAATGGTTAATAAGCTCCCTTATTTTATCTTCTAAACTCTACCATTGGGTTAATAAACCCTTGGCTACTTTACCTTACTAGGTCAATGTACTCTACCTTAGCTTCATAGAATTCAATGAGTCAACCATGTCATACAAATATGATTCAAACATCTTTATCATTACTTCTAGGATCGACAAAATAACTAGTGTCGCTAAAGTCTTCTTTTATTTCTCTAAGTTTTATATCTTTTGCTTCATGCCTCTAATACCTACCTTGAGCTGAGTTGAATGAGAATTTTCTAAGCCCTCTATGTCCTCATGAATATGTGCTCACTAGGCCTCTGACCTCTAATGGGAGTTAAACCAATAAATGGTTCAACCTTCTAAAATGTGAACTCTTCACTCCCAATCATGGTTTTCCTGATTGTCACCCTTTCCAATCCTTCTATTTTTGGATTGAAATATACACTAACTAATGATTTTGTGACTTTAGGAGGTATAAGAGTCTTCACTTGTGTGCTACTTGAGGATCTTTGAGTGTCCATTTGTGTACCACTTGATCCTGCTATGGCAATTATTCCTCTCTCTTCCTCTTCATTCATCAAAACCAATATCCATGGCTTGAATTCATCATGATTATCAATGTGGACTATTTAGGTCAAGGCCCATGAATGGGATAAATTAGAAATATTTGGCATCTTCTCATAAAAAAACCATTCAAGGATAATTGGCCCATGAATGGGGTATTCATCACTAATAAATTTGACCTCACTCATGGGGTGGGTGAAGGTTAACTTGGGTTTCTTTTTCCCAACTAGGACTAATGCCAACTCATATTTCCTTTTGTGTAGGGGTACTAATGGAACCAGGTTTTAAAGAAACTTCCTTCCCTCTATCTTATTCTTATTCCTCAGCCTAGGCTTAGGGTTCTTCAGTTTGTTTTGCTTCATCTGACCCATATGATCTGGTAAGCACCTTAAGTGCATCCTCTACTATCTCACCAAGTTCTAATATAGTCATAGTTAGGAACTCTATTAGAGACTCTAGTATTTAATATGGGGATGAAGATGATCTTCCTTCACCAAGTCTCTCTTCTAATTTCTCCTTTCTAGTTCCTTATGCAACTTGTGTTTGAGGCTGTTGCATTCCAACTTATGGCTATTTTACAGGGGGTCTTAAGGATGGTCTAGGAAATAAGTGATATTGTAGGGGCCCCATTTTCCATATCTCACTGGTGTCTTGTCATCTACCCTTGCCTACCTGAGCTCTAACTTAATTTTATGCCTCTTTAACCTAGCTAATTTCTCTAGGAAACTAGAGGCCTTGATGTATAGTGGATCATTTACACTGGGATGATGTTCATAGGATTTGCTTATGGTCTTGGATTTTATATGTTTGGTGACCCTCTCATTAGGGTCCCATTACCTCAATTCATCTTTCTATAGAGTGAATGAGTCCTTATGTCTAGAAATAATATTCACATGTTCCTAATTTACAACATAGTTCTACTGATTGTCAAAAGAAAGGGATGGAGGAGGCCTTTCCTTTTCTCCTTACAAAACCCATCTATACCATGAATAAGTTGATGCACAACTTGTTTCCATGATAGTTTGGTGGGAACATAGATGCGTAACCTATGGGGCTATGCCAAAGTCCCTTCTATCTTTATTATTATGTAATCTAGGTAGGACCAAATATCCCCTATTAATTCCATATATTTCTTAATTAGGGGGTTGACCCTGCTCATGGGGATTCCTATGATGGATTCCACTAGAGATAGATAAATATAATCACAAATGAACTGCATGTTGTGTCTGTATTTGAATATGTGAAGCTTGAAATAATGATGGGAGACAGTAAGTCTCCCATCAGGTGACCAATTATTAATATCTAGGATCTTAGTGGTGAACAAGAGGGCATCAAGTAGATAGGACATCATGTAGAATTGGTTGTTTTTTTTCCTTTTGATGGCTATGAATTATGATTTCAAATGGATATTAATCATCTTACCCAATGGAGGAGTGAGTCCCTTCTCCACTATGAAGTAAACATAGGGTACCTAGACTTTGTCAATATGTGTGGTAGAGGGGGCTCTAGATGACCTTTTTAGTAAGGTCATAATTATCCTAATCCCATCACTAAATTAGATAATTAGGATTTTCCATATGGGGTCTTAGATTACTTAGGTTCTAGTGAGTAGACATGGGGCAAGGATTGTATTTAAGTTATGCTTATGAGTCCACTCTCTAATGGTGGGCAAGTCTATCTAGGGCTTATACATATTATAGTAGCGTTAAAAATCAAGGGGGGAAATATATGCTATTTTTTTAAAGATACACTCATGGACTATTCAATCTTGCTCAATTTTACAATCTTTGAAAAGAGGATCAAGGACATTGATGTAGTGTAATACCTCAAGCTTGGTGACAACATAGTGGAGGCTAGTCATCTAGACAGAGACTAGGTCATTGTATATCTATAATATGGTTACATTTTTATGTTCTACCCTTGTAAAAGCTTGTATCTCCTTTATGGTCTAGAAGAATTTAGACCAGTTCCTAGTCCCGTTATTTAATGCTATAGTAACTAGGTCCATATTCTTGAAAACCCTTCTTTCATTGTCTGAAGTTAAATACAACTTGGCTTTATCCCTTTATTGTTGTCTATGAGCTACCATGGTTGTGAGACTTGAAAATTGTTCACTAGTGGATTTCAAGTAATCTTTGGGTCAACTTGTTCTTGCCCAGATTGTAATTAAACTCTTCTTGGTTTGATTACAATTAATCCAAGTTTAAATTAGGGATTTTATGGATGCTAGGTGTTTTTTGAAGCTTGAATGGTGATGGTAATTTGGACTTAGGTTCATTCATCTCTCAGATTTGATTGAAACCCATGCTTTTATACCTTTGCCTTTTTAAGCACATAAAATATTTAATTTTGTCATTTTGTGCTTATGTGGTGCCCATGTGGCATCCATTTGGAAATTTTTATGGAATTTTTCATAAATGCCTTAAGGGACTAGCCATTATCTTTTAAAAATCCTCTTTTCCTTCACACCATCAGATCTTTGTTTATAGATCAATGTAAACTATTGATCATGATCATGAGGCTTGAGAGTCATTAACTATTTTATGTTAGGCCTCGTGATTGTGCCACTTGGTATCTTCATGGGCCTTTTGGGCTCTGTATTCTATGTAATGAATGCATGCTTACCACATGTCAATCCCATGATCCCTTGGGGTTTCATTTAATAGTCTTTGATAGTTGTGTTCCATTTGATTACCTCTCATGAACAAGCACAAACCATCGATCATGATCCTAATAGGTGTACACCATTGGTCTGATAGATCAAATGTTTTAGATTCATCAGGTCTTTTCACTCTATTCAATCATCTTCCATGATGAAGTGAGAGCCATTGATCCTATAAGAAGAACAAAATTTAAATTGTGTTGAGACATAGGAAGGAACTTAGGCCAAATACTTTAAGCTAAAGTTTATTTCATGTTAATAAATACGATATATACTTTAGGCTAAAATATTTATGTTAAGTTTTTAAAACACATAAAATGGGGACTTGGGTTAAATAATTTAGGCTAAGGTTTATTTCATGTTGATAAACACAATCTAAAATTTAGGTTAAAATATTTAAGCTAAGTCTTAGAATGCACCTAAAGGGGCCCAAATAACAAGTGGTCTAACTACTAGGTTTTAACCTAGGGTTTTATTGCATTATTAAACATGATAAAATCTTAGGTTAAAAACATTTTAAGCTAAGTTTTATGTCATATGGGCCTCTTAAAATAAGATTTAATAAAAGTCTTTAGCCTAAGGTTTATTGCATTTAAATAAGCACAATTAGAACCTTAGGAAATAGACTTAGATCAAAGATATGTCTGTAAGTATTTAGATAATGAGATCATTTTATTATTTGAAGTTCAAAGATCTTAAGTGTTTGAATATCTTCTGAGGGGTTCCATTGATTTGAAATATGAGCAACAATGTTACCCATGTTTATAAAGCATATTAATATGCCTAAGTAATATAATTAATGAGATTAAATCTGATGGCCTCATAGACATCAATGATTGCCTCATGGAAGTCAAATGATGGCCATGAGAACATAAAATTTAAGTTCATGAATCACTAGGTTTGATGGTCTTAAAGTTGATGCTCTCATAGACATCAATGATGGCCTCATAGATGTCAAATGATGGTCATGAGAACGTCAATTTTAAGCTCATGAAGTCCCTTTGGTCCATAGATCTTGGATTCAATATGCTTTGTCTGATTTGATTAGCTATAGACCATCACTTAAGATCCAAATAGATGCATGCCATTGGTTCTTGCAAGGATAAAAGAGATCAAGTCAAATCAGGAGTATGACATAAAGTTTTGAATAAGATAAAAAACCTAAGTCAAAAGAATAATAAAATAAGTCCCTTTGAATATTATAATTGTAACCTAAAGTTTTAGCCTAAGTTCCCATTGTATTAAAAAATACAATGAACATTCAAATGAAAACTTAGGTTAAGTCCTATTCTTAATGCACAAGACCCTTTGCTATCAAGCTCAAATGTGAGAGTGCCATGTGGTATCTTTGTAAGGATCCTTAGCATTTGAATTTTTAGTGTCATGTTCACTCTATTAGATCTACTCTATGTAAGTAACCACATACCATTGATCTTGATCAAGATACTTGCACTTGATTAGCATTTTCAAATATTGAAGTCATAACATAAGTTTTATCATAATGTTTTTTTTGTATTAATAAAATACAACAATACATTAGTGTAAAACTTAAGCTAAGTCTATACTTGATAAAATGGCCCCCTTTAACTTGAGGATGATCTTGCACCATTCAATCTTCGGTTCCGCTTGAGCATGGATTGTTGATCATGATTTGAGTGATCATGTGGGATTGGTACGATGGATCAAGGCTTTAAGTTCATTGGGATTCCTACACTCCATCGAATCTTTTTTCATAATGAATCAAGAGCTGTTAGATCTGTAAGGAAGTGAGGTACTTAAGTTAGGATGCGGGCTAATATAAAAACTTAGGCTAATGTTTTAAGACTAAGGTCTCATTCATGTTGATAAAGATGAATGGGGTCTTAAGGTTAAGACTTTAAGCTAAGCATATGACAAAGGGGACCATGCTAAAATAAAATATCTTGAAAACACAAACGTTAGACCACATTAAAAAACATAAGGAAAGGAAGGGGGAAAATAAAAGGGACCAAGCATGGTTTTTAGGCTAAGTTTGGTTGTGTTGAAAAATAGGACCAAGCCTTAGCATAAAATTTAGGCTTAAGTCTAAAGTTGATCCAAAATGTTCCCACCAAATCTATTCCTACCAAAATTGAATTTGAATCAAAGGTCTAAGCTAGGGGTTGCCAAAATAGGGTTTCATCACATGAATCCAATTGTGAGAGGCCGTAAATTTAAGACTAGTAAACATATGAATATGGTTAATTTTTAAATTCCAAGTAGGATCTATAATAAAATCCATGAAACCTATAACCTAAGACACGAGGATCAATTTTTAGCAACATTAGGCAAGGTTAAAATAGAACCATGAATAAATGGGCCCATTATTTAGGCGTGGATGATCTTCAAATTCTATTAAAGTGCAAAACATCAATTTTTCAACATTAAGGTTCAAATAAATGCACAAGTGTCCCTATTTTTTATATATAGGGGTATGTTCATCTCAATAACCCCTATTTTCCATATTTCAAGACCCACTACAAAACCTGCTTATAAAAAACATTAACATTTTGAAGCCAATTTACAATAAAGTTGGCTTGTGCATGCACAATACATAGGTCCCAAGGTTTAACCATGGAAGGTGTTGCATTCAATCCCCTTGGAGTTAATAGACATGGATTAATATATACAACACTTTCTCATGTAAATACCATGGAATCATTATACTTGTTAAGCCTACTCACACATAAAACTTTAAAGTCAATAAAAATATTTCAACAGAGATGTCTAAATTAGAATCAAATTCAAAGTGGAAATTGTAATATAGCTTGAGATGATACATTTCTACATTGAATATAATAATATTTTCATTGAAAATTCATAGTCTTTCTCTATATTTAGAAGAAATTGTCAATGACCATGACCTGATGAAGTGTGATAAACTATGCTTACAAGAAACATGCACATCAAATACAAATACTAATAATCATATTCCAACATGTATGATTTTTAATTTAGTGCATAATGATCATGGTGTTATGATATGCGTAAAAAACATGCTATAACTTTAAATCCAATTCAATACATTGAAAATGGCATAGAACTATTAACATCAAACATTATGATATATAATCATGAATTTACAACTATCAATATCTATGCATCTCCATCTACTTTTATTATAGACATCATAAATATTATAGAACAAATACTATCAAATGAAAATTCATCAATACATATTTACATGTTTTGAGACTTTAATATTGACATGGCCACCTCCAATAAATTAGATACTACTTTAAAAACGTATGTCAATGTCAGGCATGCATTTCTTGGTAGCAAAACATAGCCAATACACAAATATAATCATATATTGTGTATGGTCAAACATTAGAAGAAAAAATATCCGGATAATAATAAAAAATACTTATTAGACTAATCATGATGCTATATATATGGTTATAAATAATAGTACCTAGATATTGATGCAAAAAACTATGTGCATAGTTAGAAGGTATTCTGATTGTTTATGCATTTTATTGTTATATGTTTTACAATCATTTTTTTTTTTTCATTTCAGCACATGATATGAATGCAACACAAACAAATATAGAGCATCAAAAATATATTGGAGAAGTAACAATGCCATCATTTATCGGTAGTGAAATTAGTTCTATGTAACAATAATAAAAATGGTAACATTGCATCCAAATAACATTTTATTACTTTTATTCAAAAAATTATAACAACATTTGAATTAAAACTTATATCCTATTTCATTTAATAAAAAAATAAAAAATCTTGTTTTATTTCAGTACATGACATTTTAGATCATGTATATTATGCCTTGACTAATCCTCCAAAGACAAAGTTGATAACACTATCATTGGAAAGACAAAATATTATTCATAACCACTATTTTTTTTTTTTTTTCCTCCATGTTTAGTGGGCTATATCTATTTTTTTATGTTTTTTACCTATTGTATATTTATTTAATTATCTTAGAACATAATTTTTTAGCAATATTATTAGTGATGTTGGGTGAATCTAGTTATAAATATGGGCTCCATAGTATTGGTTTTCTATACAACATTAACTTCTATGGAAAATGGTATAAGTGTTACATGTTGATAGCCACAATGTTTTTTTGGCACCAATAACACTGATAATTATAAGAGGCTTAGTTAACTATTTTGTAAAGGATGTAGGTTAGGCTAATGTGTTAATGCCTTAAATTTTATATTTAGTATTTTTTTTATTGCTATTTTTAAATGTTATATGTTTGTTGAAATTAGATTACATATTTGTTATTTTTTTGGAGTTAAGCGAAAGTATTTTTTTTCATTTGTAGGTACAAATTTAAAATATGCAAGAGCTTGTTTGATTGACTAGTCAAAGAATTTTTGTTTTAATTTTTGTTCAATATTATTTCCATGTAATATCCCCTAGACTAATTTCAATATGGTATTTAAAAGATGAGGAAGATTCAATTTATATAAGGTTTGAGTCCAGATTCACTAGGAAGGAGCCCTACCATTGATATTTTTACCATTGTACATATTAAATGTTACATAAATGTTGAAATGAGAGTTGTAACAACTTATGTTTATCATTAGTTGTATAACTATAGTGTCAAAAACTTGTTCAACTCTTATGCGTATAATATAAATCTTGTGCCATACTAATAAATCATATGCAATTTACATTGAACTCTCTTTTTCCTTCACAATAATTGGACTTAGTGGTATATGTAATTGATTGTTCATGTAATCTTGTGAAATACTATAAGATCATGTGCATTTAACATGGAGCTATAAGGCATTGAAATAATATCTTCATGCCATTTTTTTGTGTGTTTGTGAGTAGGCAAAAATATTTTTTGAAATAAGGTTTTGTACCATAACCCAGGGCATCATAATAAATGATAGATCCCAAAAGACCATATAGCCTAGAAAAATACAAAATCTTTAACTATGTATGCAAGTTATAAATAAGAGATAACAACTTTGCAAATGGAATACAAAATGTCTTACATAAAAAATTTAAAATATTACATAAATTTAGACAAATAATCAATAAGGTATCTTAATTATTTCAAAATCATGAAATCATCCTCCCATATGTATCGTTTTGAAACCAAACATCGATTTTGTTTTTTATTATAAATAACAACATTGCCTTTTTTCAACAATAGACAAATACATGTCGATTTTTTTAGAAACATGAGCACTAATTCCTTGACAAACTAGGTACTAACAAATAGAAATATAGGCATAAATAAAACAATAACAAGCACTATGAAAGCATATTATTCTCAGGACCCTCTAAACATGACAAAAAAAAATATGGCCACAAACCAAAAAAGGAGGATATAGATTGTAACAAAGAAAAAACAATGAATAAGACTCTATTCTTTAACCAAGACAATAACTAGACTGCAATACATATTAATATACTTTTAAATCATATATAAAAGTTCATTATTTTAGTTATAAATATATTATAAATGTACAATCATAAAATGATAAGAGATCGTAGTAATAAAAAATATGATAGGCCTGGTTTAACTGTTACACAAACTCTAAGAACTTAGTGGGGGAACTTTGAAGGAAATATTGAGAGTTAATAGTCTAATGGATCCATTCTAAAGAAAACTTATCTTGCATAATGTAGCTATTGCACACAAAAAAATACAAGTTTAAAGTAAAACATGAAAAAAACAAAGTAGCTATGATAGCTATTACACATATATAATTGAGAAATCATTAATGATCAAACTCTATCAAAGACTAAAGGATTTAAATGAATAAAACATAATAAAATCTATATTTATAAATCTAAAAGGATTCTATTACAATTAATATATTCAGTCATACATCATGGGTGATAAAAACATAGAAGGGAAGCCAAGTGCAATCCTTGCCCAATCCCAACATGGTTTTAGTACCCAAAGAGTCAACCTAATGGGAAAATAGTCAATGTATAAATGAAGAAGAAAGGTGGGTGCACTCCTAGTGTAATTCTTGTAGCATTTTAGTATGAAACTTCCCCCTATTTACAATGGTAACATAGTTTGCTTATATAGGAAATTGATGAGCTCAAGGCCTTTATGCATGATAAAAAAATCATAAAAAATTAATAGCCTAACATAAAAAAAAGATGTCTTTGTAACCCATTGGGAGAATATTCAGATCTAGAAGCCATCATCTTGCTCCACAGTCATCTTTGACTAGTTAGTCTATGAAAGCTATTTTTGACTGATCATTTTGCTTGCCATGATTATGATGATTTTGATAGGCTAGATGACCATCAAATTTAAGCTTGTGTCTTTTGTGATAACTTGGCCAATTTACATGGAGTGGGTTACCTTCATCTTATGCTATTAGGCTCTCTTCACCACTTGAAATTCAACCATAATCTCTCAAGTACTCCTTTCAATTCATGGTGTTACTATTCATGGTGTAACTTGGGGTCTTAGTTCAATGAGGTCACACTATGTGGCAAGATCTTAGCCACTTGGGACCATATGGATTTTGGTTGCACAATCTTGCCCTGTAAAGGCCAGGTTAGCTATTCATTGTGCTTCTCCTTTGGAAAAATATGTTATGAGACTAATGCATTTAGAACACATATCTTTTGATAAATCATGGCATATTACCTATAAAAATACATAAATATAAAAAATAAGAAAAACCCACATTTCATTTGACATGTTGGATACAATATGGATTCAAGACATTAGGGTTCCCAAAGGTGACTAGGCTCTCTAGAGACTATATGGTGACCCCAATACTACCACATGGCAATGTCTTTATCACCTAGCTTAAGAGTCATTTAGCCTAGGTTATATTAATTTACACCTAATCCTAATTCCATCACTATTATTACCATCCTGATTGATCTTACAATCAAGGTGTGATGTCCCATAAGTCTCTAAATTTCATTAAAGAATTGGGGATAGTGCATAATATAACCCATTATCCCTTCATTAAAATTCAATTCTAGGGGATGTATATTGTTTGAATTATCTTGGGCTTGTCAAACTATCATGCCTTGCACTCACAAGAGCATTGGATTTAGAGGTTGATATGATGAATACACCATCATTGCATGACTTTTAGGCTATTCTAGATCAATTCACCACTTGATAAATTTTAATTTTGTTAGTTATGGCTCTTTTAGTTGGTGAGAAACCAATGCCAACATATTCACCTATTTAGATTTGACATTTGGTACCCTTTATGGGCCTTGGTAGTTACCTTAAGGGCCAGAGAAGTCATCAAATTTAATTTTCAAGCTGATAGATGACTTGATGAGTCCTGCATGCCCCTTTTTGAGATTCATTTTTGTATTGGCTTACTACTTTGGTAACTACATATTATTTCACTTCTCCTACATGGATTTATTATTTTCTCTCTTCAACTTTACTTTATTCTTCCCATAGGTAGTGGATCTAGGCCACGTGGTCTCATTCTATGTCTCTTGGGCTTGCCACATATTTGATAGTTGATTTTTCATCCTTCACCCTAGGGATATCCTTTGTATTATCATTATCCCTAGGTTTTATGCATATATTAGAACTTGTCCTTTCCTATGGCTCCCTGGATTATGCCATGTGGTGTCATTTAGCCACCTAGAGGTTTTACCTCTACCACCTACCTTTGGGCTTTCATGATTGTGATACTTGGCATCATCCCAAATATTTGACACTTTCATTACCTATAGACTTCTCCACACTTTTGACTTATAGGATTGTGCCATGTGAGACCATCTTGATGACCTAGAGGTTCTACCTCTATCACTTACTTTTGAGATTCTAGGATTGTGCCACATCACCCTGTGTACCCTAGGGTCTTAACACAACTGAGTCAAAAAATGCACTACTTCAAAAAGAGGGATACTTCCAATGGAGTTAAAGGTGTTGGGTAAATATTTAAGAAAGATTGTAATCATATCCAAATGGAGATAACATTCTAATGGATGAGGCAACATATCACCACTCCACATGGTCAAAAAATAATATGAAGCGTTTCCAAAATAAGGGCACCTTTAAAGTAATGAAAAAGAAGGTAGAACATTAGCATACCATCTACCTTGTTTAATCAAGTGTAAAGGAAACCCATGAAGGAATATAATGAAATTATTATTTTTATATTTTCATTGTAAAAGAAGAAGCTATGTAACATGTAATTTTTAGAATCTCTACTTGTGTTCTTTTTATGGAATGACTAATAATTATGTGGCCAAATATTTGAGGAAAGGATACATAACCAAATAGTCCAAATATTTTAAGAAAAAATGTTTAAATAATCACTCTTCAACTAAAAATAGAGAAAGGAAAAAAAATAAAGAGGAAAAATAATTTCCAAGAGCATTGATAAATAAGAATTATTACATCCATTGCAACATTGGTGGGTGCCTATGATAATAACTATTAGAAAGTATATTCTTAATTTATAACCAAGAATCAAAAGGGATTTTAGCTCCAATAATATATATAAAACCACTAGTATTTGGCAGGGTGCTAAAGCAAACCATTAAGAGGCTAAAAGGCTCAGGGGTTTTATGGGCTACAAGAGGTCTATAGTGGTTATTTAGTTTTCCAGCTTGCACCAAGCTATAGACGAACTTGTAAAATAGGTTGGGGATAGCACTAAAAAGTACACAAAGTACACAAGATCATTTAATGGATTGAACCATAGTAAATCAAGTGGCTAAAACTATACTATAGATTGCATAAACAATGTAGAAGCAATAATACTGAATGAAATGAAATAGCCAAAAGAATGTAAATCTAACAACTAAGGCACTTTGAGGCCAAATGAAATATGTTTTTGGAAATAAATATGTTTTCAAGAAAGGGTTAAAGATCATGCCTATTCTATATTTGAGCTATCTTTCAATGTAATACTATTGTTTCCTGATAACTCAATGTTTCTAGTTTTAGCAAGAGAAAGAGAGAGAGAGGGTTTGCACAAGTTTTCTAGTTTTTTTACTATGAAAAGGAGAATTATTATAAAGAGATAAATGGAATAAAACAAATGAATATTTCAAGTAATGAAATTACTCTTTAGACATGCATAAATACAAGAAAATTCAGAAACTATGCTAAGCAAGATATCAAATAACTAGTTTTCTAAAACAAAACAAACCCTAGCATATATACTACTACAACTAAGCAAAGAGTTTCACTTTGAAAAGAAAATTTACCTCATATACAAATTAAAGAGATGTGAAAACTTTCTACCAACTGATTATCTAAGCTATGATGCAAGAGAGGAAGAAGATCACACCGTATGTAAGCTAAGTCGAGGCAAAGAGCCAAAGTTATGGAAGAGATGAAGGAGAAGCCACCAATCTATGAGAGGTAATGTAAGGAACATAAATGATAGGTGAAATGGAGTCTTGGAGAGGCAAAGAGTAGTCCATAAGCTGTAAGAACACTATCAATAACAAAGAGAATCACCAACAAATTAAGGTGTCCCTTTTCCCAAGGAAAGCAATTATGCCAAGCAAGAATCAAGAGAGATTCAAGAAGGCAGCCAAGATTTCAATGTAAGATGATCAGAGTAGAGATGCAAAAAAATTGGAGTAAGAGTGAAGAGGGAGTGTGAATGAATGAGGAAAAACTAGTATAACTCAACCCTAATCCACCAAACCACAGGAAACTAGCCATTTTTAGCTATTTGGGTCCCTTCAGGATACTTTTTTATGCATTTTGCTTGGCCATAGCCTAAGCCATGAATTTTGTGAAGGAAATTCATGGACTAGTCCATGGGTTTCCTCCCTAAGCTGTGGCCTAGGTCAAACATGGCCCTAAGCAAGTAATAACTTCTTGAATGGATCTCAGGGGATCCCTAAAAAGACTATTTGACATGAGAAAGGGTTGAGATGGACTGAAGATGCATGGGGAATGAGAATATAATGCAATAAAATTCAAATTAAGTGGCTTATGACTATAAGCAAGATAACTAGGGTCAGTAGTCTACACATAAGATGATGTATAATCATATAGAGGAGTAGGGTCATGGGAAGTATAATTACATATAAGCCTTAGGTACAAGAAGTCAGTGCTTGAATGAACAACGAGTGATGTGAAGTACCTATAAGCCACACCAAAATAAAGGAAATAAAGAACTAAAAAGATTATAGAAAACATTACCTACACTTACCAGATAAGGATCATGGTGGAAGGATGTCGACAATGTGATCCATTGGTGAAGTGCAAATGCTGCATAATCTAGAATCCAAATCTATCTCCATCTCTAGCTCATACAAAAGGGAAACACAAGTGATATCAAATCAAATCATACTATCTAGAATGACATTCACCAAAGCATCAGTTCTAGTTTTCTCCATGCGAGGGATGCAGGTGAACTGGATATCCTCAAAGAAGGAGAGCAAATTACACACTACCTCAAGAAGGGGGAATAACTTAGAGCTAAGAATAACCCAAACACTAGTTAGTTGAGACACAACTAAGAGTGAGTTAGAGAATAACTACACATAGCATGTGCCTAACTCATGGGCATTAGTCAAAGCACCAATGATCACATGATACTTAGTAGTATTATTCATCTTGTTAATGAAGAAATGACCAGCTGTAATAAGCTCAAGACCCCATGGATAATCAATAACCCAAGCTGTAACTTTAAGTCCTAGGTTACCTTGACTACTACCATCTATGTGAATCACCATTGAAAGGTGTACCATGATGGGTTGAGGATGTAGGATGAGCAACTGCAAAAGGGTTATCTCAAAGCATGGTTGTGTAAGCGAGTTGTATGGGAAAACCAATAATGAAACCAATCCATAATCATAATAATTTACCAACACCAACCATGGGAAGAGGTAATAAAGGTAAGTGGGGGGAAGTTTAGAGAAGATGAAGATTAATTGACAAGACTAGAGTAAGTCCCAAACTACTGTAGCTAGCTAACACTAGTAACCTACAACCATGATGAAAAAAGAGAGAGGGATTTAGAACAAATTGACTATATGAAAGTAGAGAAATGAATAACTAAAAGAATTATAAAAAGTAACTTCTATCCCTATTTGCCCATGAAATGGGGAATGGGTCCAACCTAAAAGGGTCCTTAGGATCGAAACAAGGTCGAAACAGGCCCAAAGAAGCCTTGGATAATAAAATGAAGGCTACCAATGTGCTTAGAATGTGCCAAAACCTCTAAGATGAAGATATTGGGGTCTAAAATGCATTAACAGGAAAAAACCCCAAAAAGGGTCCACTAAAAGGCTAAAAAGAGGAAAAAAGAGAGAAAATAGGTCATTTTCACTCTTGTTTTCACTCTAAGAGAGCCTAAGGAGAGATTAAAAGTAAACCAAATCCCAAGTGGAGTGAATGAGGCAATAGGAGTATGCCAGGGATGTACAAGATGGTTCGAGTAAGTCTTTTGATTAAACTTTTTAAAATTTATTCAAAATTTTAGTGTTTGAGAGATCTTAATGCCATTTTTGCTCATTGTAGATGACTCAATAGGCAAATTGAATAAAATAAAGGTGGAAAATGGTGGGCTTGGGCACAAAAATAAAATGGGACCACCGAGAGGCTTTCTTGTAGTCCAAAGAGGGATAACTAGGGAGTGTAAGGGCTCCCTAGGACATACCACATAGGTTTGTAGCTTGGCTGGGCTAGGTTACATCTTTGTAGTAGGGTAGGCCATAAAAATTATGGCCTACCTCACTGTAAGGCCATGGATTTTCCTATAAAGGAATGGTATTAGGTAGAAAAGGCCCAGGTAGAGCCCTGAGAAGGCTCAAATACTTCTAGAAGGGGTGGAGAGCAGAGAGAAGGGGGTGAAATAGATGAAAGTAGATAAAAAACATGTTTTTTAGTCCATCATACCTATTTCATGGCTAATAGGTTGACTTGGTTGCATGTTTCTTATTTGTGTAGACAAACGAAGGAGTGAGCATACTAGAGGAGGGAGAGCCTTCATAGGTGAGAGAGTAATAGGCATGGATGGATAGGTTGTGTGAGGTGTCCAACTTAGAGAAAGTACCATCATGGTTAGGTGAGGAGGTAAATTCTCTACATGAAGAAGCCAAACATGTTTGTGGAGTATAGGACTTTGGTGATTGGTACACGTACCATCCTTACATTATTCCAAAGACTTAGTTAATGTATTGGTCACCATATGGGTACCAAAGAGGCATGAGTTCTAGCTAGGGCTTGAGTTGGAGGCCATCCTCAACATAGAGGACGTCTACTAGCTCTTTAGGGTGAAGCCTATGGGTAGAGAGATAGACCTATAACTGATCTAGGATGTAATGATAGTATAGATCTACTTGGTGGGACCCCATGCTCAGCAAAACAACCATAGGGTTTAGACCACATAGAAGTCATCAGGGATTCCAACACTCAGGACAATGATAGTAGGTATTTTGGTTAGGAGGCTCTACACCATCTAGAATATAAGATGACTACCACTCTCATGAATAGGAGTTGTCCAATGCATAGAGGGAGGCCAGAGATATGCCTAGAGCTAGTACATCCTAGGAAGACTATACCAATAGTTGAATCACATCCAATGCATAAGGGCAGGCAGAATGACACAACCCAACTTAGCATGGTTTGGGCCTATGAGAGGCTCCCACTAATGAGGCCAAGAGTATCATATGGCATCAATACATATCCAACACTAGATACAGGCACAACATGGGCTATATGGTTTGTAGATAGGGATGGGCCCATGCAAACCACCCTACATCTGGATGTAGTAGTGAGCTATGTCTGTGATCCATATGGGTCTATGATATGGATAGAGGATGCAATAGTAGAGGCATATGTTTTCATGGAGGATCTCTGAGGTCTACAAGGGCCATACCTTCATCTTAAGAGGCATGCATTAGTAGTGAGAGAGATGTGCTTAACCTAAGCCAGCTAGAGCTAAGCACAACTAGTAGCTATGATAGAGTGAGTGGGGTAGTAGTAAAGGGAGACCATCATGATGAGGACCACCACCATTAAGAGGAAATGACTTGTAGGGGTGCCATAGAGGCTATTTCCATTACCAGGTAAGACCAGTGTATTTTATAGATAACACTATATCTTAATGATCATCCTAAGTGAGAGACATATATGTAGCTAAAATATATGCTCTGTATGTGTATATGCAGCAGACTAGCCTAGCTGGACTAGACCTTAAGTGGACCTACTATTGAGGGAGCTATTCACTAATGTGGTAAGCACACCATTGATGGAGTATGTACCACATCTGCTAGCTAGGGTAGAGCCACATACTTGGTTTTGGTGTGTGGGTGCATGAGCCTCACTCGAGTTGGTGAGGGCATGACATAAGATTCCATATCTAGAGGTCAAGTCAACATGACATGAGGCATCTATGGCTAACCATAGGGTAGTGGCGATAGAGACTAAGGTGAGACTAGTGAGAGTAGAGGTTGAGATTGATTGGCTATAGTTTAAACTAGCTCAGGAGTAGACCAGAGGAGCTGAGGCACCTAGAGTGAGGGTAGATCAAATGGATACACTTGAGGAGATCATACCTCAACCAGTCAAGAGGTAAAGATCTATATCTCTACCTAAGGTATTACTAGCATAAATACTTCCTAGTCATAGGCTAATTGGGTATGCATATGTAGCCACACCCATGGTATATTTTAGGGACTATGAACCCATGTGATTTACCTAAAGAAAAACATGTATTTTTTTGTGATATATATACATCCCTTTCTCATGATTAGCACATGTGAGTATATTATTTTGTGTGTGATATATATGCTTCATTTGATGTAGACTAATATATATAATGTGATTAGACAATAGACACTGCTAATTAAGAACCCATGTGCACACACACATATTAATGGCACAAAGGTAGTGGTGAGAGTAGAGAGGAAAGGCTCACCTTACCACCATAAGCAACTTTCTTAGAGGGCCACATGGGCCCTAAACATGGAATGTCTTGAGGCAAAACCCATTGATCAGATGTCGTAAGGGCTCATATTTAAGGGTTGAGAGATGATATGCCCCATTCTTGAGAGAGGCAGTGATGAAAAAGGGACGACACCACTTGTGAGCAAGCTTGCCCTTCTTACAATGCTCCTTGTCAAAAATGAGGACTGTATCACCCACCTTGAAAGGGTGAGGGCACACCAACTTATGGAATTGGGTGCATTGATGGTGCTGGTAAGCATGGTTATGCTCAAGAGAGGTCAGACATCACTCATCTAATAGCTCAAGTTCAGTGAGGTGAGTGGCTCATTATTCCTCATCAAAAATAACTCCAAAGGTCTTAACCTATAGTGAAGGGATTAGGACCTCCCAGGGAAGAAAAACCTCAAACCTATACATGAGAGAGTATGGGGTTACCCATATGGTCGTACAAAAGCTAGTTTCATAGGCCCAAAGGGTAGGATAGAGAATGAGATGCTAGTCCCTCTTAAATTGGGATACAGTGTAGAGAAACATCTTCTTTAACATTTTATTTGAATATTCTGCTTGCCCATTTCCTTGGGGGTAATGGGTAGAGGAGAAACTGAGCTTGAAGCTAAAATGTTCAATGAGCTCATGCATATTGAGGCTTTAGAAGCTTGGATCATTTTCAACCATGATCATCATGGGAACCCCAAACCTAAAACTAATCTGATTCAAGATAAACATGGAAACAATCTTCCCATACATGCTACTAAGAGGCATGGCCTCAATGCACTTCATGAAATAGTCAGTGACAGTGATGAAACATCAATGGCCATTATAAGAAGCTAGTTTAAACTCTCTGATAAAGTCAAGAGCCCACATAGAGAAAGGCCAAAGAGTAGAGATGGGGTACAAGAGGCCTGCTAGAGTGTTGATGGATTCCCTAGTGAGTTGGAACATCTTAAAATTATTAGCATATAAGATGACATCCTTAATAAGAGTGGGCCAATAGTAGCCCATATTAATAATACACTAAGTGATGGCCTACCTACTTAGGTGGCCACCATAAATGCTCTTATGGGATTCTTCAAGTGTGAGAAGAACATCCTCAAGGGTGAGGCACTACATCAACACACCATCAAGACCTCTCTTGAACAAGATGCCACCAATAATGACAAGCTTACAGATCTAATAACATTCCTAAGAAGGAGCATTGATAGGATAAGACTAGTCTATAAGGTAACGGATAATGTCCTGCTACCAATCACACTCAGAGACTTTAGCATGGTTAATCGAATAGACCATCTCATCATGAAAGGCATCATCAACCAACTTTGTTCTAGGATTGGGTATTGGGCAATCATCGAGCTGATTAACCATAGCCAAGCCCTTGGTGGACTTTTTGTTAATGATATAGAGGTTGAAATCCTGAAGAAACATCATCTACCTTGCAATCCTACTAGCCAGGTGTGTCTTGCTGAGCAAGTAGTGGAGTGAATTACATTGAACAACCACATTGGTAGTTTGACCCAACATGTAATGTCTCAACTTATTTATGGTGAAGACAAAAAAGAGACACTGTTGCTCAAATAAAGAGTGGTTGAGCTCAGGGCCAACTAGTATACAAGAGATGTAGTAAACAACTCTCTCTCTGTCAGTGTCATCCTTTTGACACAACATGCCCTTGATGGAAATATTAGTGATAGAGGTGTATATGATGAACTCATACCCCTTTATGGGCACTATTAGGATGGGAGGATTATGAAGCATTCGATTTAATTCCTCAAAATCCACTTGGACATTTTTGGACCACAAAAATGATGTGTTCTTATGGAGAAGACATGTGAGGGTAATAGACTTGTGGGTATACTCCTCAAGAAAATGTCCAAGGAAGTTGAGTCTTCCCAAAAAAGATTGTAACTAAAAAAAATTACATAGGGGAGGCATTTCAAGGATCACCTTGATATTCTTAAGATCTACTTTAATGCCCCTTTACAAAATAAGGAAGTCAAGAAGCTCTTTGGTGGAAATGCCAAAAATGCACTTCTCAGGGTTGAGACTAATGTGATACTCTTAGAGATACTCAAATATGATCTTAAGGTCTTGACATGCTCATCTTGCTTATGGTATTTCTTGAGGACATCATAGATATAACACTCAATAATATAATGGATGAGGTCATGAAAAACATGGGTCATGGCACGTTGATACATAGCCCCAACATTCTTTAGACCAAAAAACATGATGAGATAGGAAAAGTTACCCTAGAGGGTAGTGAATGTCATCTTGTGCTGATATTTAGGTGCAATCTAGATCTGATTATACCTAGAGAACCCATCCATGAGGGACATAATATCAAAACCAATGATGGAATCAAAAATTTGGTCGATTAAAGGAGTCAAAAAGTTATCCTTTGGGCAAGCCATATTGAGATCCCAAAAGTCAATGAAAATCCTAATTGCTCCATTTTTCTTGAGAATGGGAACACTATTGGAAACCCATCAAGGGTAGTCAACAACATAAATACAACTAACTTAGATGAACTTTTCAATCTCAACCTTGACCAACTGAGAGAATTTTGCTAGCATTAGTCATTGCTTCTGGTGAATAGGGTGGGCTCCATCATTCATAATGAGGTTATTGACAATGATATTATAATCCATTCCATTCATATCAACATATTCCCAAGTGAATATCCAAAAATTTGTGTAGGAAAGTGACCAAAACATCTTACTCCTCAAGAGAAAGGCTGGCACTGATCTTAATGATCTTGGGCCTTGCTGAAGTGCCAAGGTTGAAATCCACAAATCCTTCAACATCCATAGCATTGCCTTCCTCAAAGCACTCTGGAGTGGGAGGGAATGACTGGTCTACCACTTTGGGTTCAACCAAGAGGACATTTATGGAGGGAATGCCTGGAGTTGGACCTTCAATGAGAGATATCTCCAAATCAAGGTGGTCAAGGGGACAATGGTACTTACGACAAGCTCACATGAGCTTGGTGTAAGCCTTTCTCTCCTTGAATAGGTTACACGCTATAACATGAATGAAACAAAACTTAAGATTGAACTCAGTTACTCTATCAGTCTTAGTGGGAGACACATTGAGATAGCCTATACTCTGATGGGAAAATCACAATGTAAATGGGAGCTCAACATTTGTAGAGATATCTTGAAAGAGATCTTCAAATAGAGATGGGTTGGCCTAGTGTTGTGGGGCTAAAGTGGGAGTTGACCGATATGTGCCAAGATTTTAAGGGATGAATATAGATTAGTACTCAGTTGGGTCATAATGCTCATCCTTAAAAAAATGAGTTTGGTCATGGAAGGCATATGGGCACCCACAAAACCCCATGAAGAGACAACCAAAGCCTTTCTTGAGGGCTTTGTCTTTATGTAGAGCAATGCCTAGAGATTTGAGTCAGCCTCCAAAGTATGAACCTCACCTTCATGAACAAACTACACCATGTGAAATGTGGCCAACGTGATGGCCTACATGGTGATGATCTAGGGATGGCCAAAAATTATGTTGTATGAAAGATCAAGGTCAAACACATAAAACTCGATCTTTAGGACCAAAATTGACATAGAGCTTCACATTCTCCACTAACATAACTATGTCATTATTAAAATCAAAACACTTATGGAAAGAATCAAAAAGCTTCTTCTAATTAATCTTGAGCTCATTGAATACATGCTAAGGCATGATATTCAAAGTGGCTCCTTCATCAACAATGCACCTCTTAACATAACAATCATCAACCAAAGTCTTGATGTAGAGAGTGAACTGATCCCTCTTTACCAAAATTGAGGTATTTAGAAAAGAGGATATGTTGAAAGATAGAATTAGTAGATGAGGGTGCTCATGTGTATCAGAGTTAAATAACACTCTGATACCATCTTGTAGTGGATCCTCATGAGAGAGATAAAGCTCATCAAAGATGAGGCCCCTTTGTTCAAGGTAAAGGCAAAGCAAGTCCCAAATGGAGATCCTAGTGAGAGGTCCTATAACTCCTCAATGACAAAGTAAGGACATTGCCTAGCCTAGGGAAGGATGATACGCTAAAATTCAAACCTAAATTTGGGATTCCCTACACTCGTGGGTTAGATGGGAGGCCTAACATCACTAGTTTTTATAGTAAGGTCAATGGCCTAACCTAAGCACATGTTGACAAAGCACTCATAACCAATGGGAGTAATGTAAATAATAGTAACAACCTTGCTACTCTCATTCTTGGCTTTCCCTCTTAGGTCATCCTGAGAAGAGGAGTCAAAAGAGGTGGAAGTGCAAGAAGGAGAATGTGGGGCCTTATCCTTTGATTTCTTCTTTTTCTCCTTATCATGGTTTGGAAGAGGCTCCTTGAAGACATCCAACTTGTGTTTGGGTTCTACATGAATAAAAATCTATGACTGAGGTGATGTTTGCCCACCAGACTATTGGGAAACATAATTGGTATCATCATGCCCCTTCATTCGATAGTACTTAAAAAACTTGGTGAGGTCATAAGGAAACACCATCCATTGTTTCAATGGGCTAGATTCAAAAAACTTCTTGTTAGTTGGTTTTTTTCTATTGACATTTACCTCATGGCTTTCCTTCTTGTCCTTGTTCTCAAGAGGAGAATCAATGACACCATCACCAATCATGTTGTGGTTGTGATCATGTGATGAGGATGACTTTTGGGAAGGTATGAGTTACATGTCCATACACACCTCAAATATTTTATCTTTAGACACTCATTAACAAATTCATCATAAGAAGTGCGCTCATGCTTGAAGACCGCAAGGTGAACTTCCTACCTTAATGCTCATGTGAACACATCATAAATCTGGTCATCTAAGAACCTAGTTTATCATGTATGAACAACTAAATGCCATCTATGAATAAAATTAAAGTTTGACTCATATTTAACCTACACCATGGAGGTGAGAAACTAGATGCTAAGGTTAAAAGGTCTGAGAATATCAAAATATTGGAGGAAATCATCCAAAAGGAGCTAAAATCTAGAGAGAGAATTTAGAGGATGATTTAGAAACTAGACTAGAGCTTCAACTCATAGAGAATGAGTGAAGAGCTTCAATAATGTGCCTTCATCCTATACCCAATCTATACATGGTATCATGAATGTGATAATATACTCCATAGGACAAGAGTCCCAAGTGCCATTGAACTTTGGTAGTTCAGAGATAAGAGTAGGGAGGGGAATAACACACACCCAAGGGGCTAGAGGATTCCAATGGAGATTCTCATAAGCACAGTTGATTAGAGGCTAGTGATGAGTTTTAGGAGGGGGTTCATGATGGTAACAATGTTATGTATACCCATAGGCATCATCATATCCATGGCCATGGAGAGCATGATGCCAAATTAGATCCTAATAAGGAGGCCATTCATAATGGAAATCATCTCTACTATAAGGTGGGGAATGACCATGAGAAGTGTGATGATCTCCATGGGGATGATGGAAATATGTGACATACTCATGAAAATGGTTGTGATGATAAAATTCTCCATGATACTGGTCATGTGCCATCAAATAGGGGTCAACTAATGGCCATTGAGACTCCTGATATGCATCCTATAATATCTAGTATATAGATGATGATTGAAATAAACATGTTCATCAAAGACTAAAAAAGAAGGTCTAAAAGGATGGGAAGAACCTTCATGATGAAGATATATTCTTGAGTGGGAATACCTATGATCTATAATATAGACATGTAGATGTTCTTGTAGGAGAGTCTCTTTCCAATAAAAAGGTGGGGAACTCATGTGATAATTGGTTGAGGCACTTGACACTAAATGGGTATGACCTATGTCTCTAGAGGATGCATTCCATCGACTCCTAGGGGGAGAAAGATGCACTTCATTCACTTGAAGATGTCTACAACAATCATCAATGATTACACACAAGTCATTTAGTCCTAAATGGTCAAGAGGATCCTCATCACCTCGAATGGGTGAGTGAAATACTACATGAGGATGAGTAAAAACATCCTCAAATGAATGAATTTTGGATTGGTGAAAAGGAGAAATAGTCCATTGGTTATAATCCTATCAATCTTGTTCCCTTTCAACATGATAGGGTGTAGAATGTCATGCTAGGTCAAAGGAGGCTCTTGGATCCTATGATGTCAATGGCATTCCATTGCGATCATGGCTTGCTCATGAGAGAACTCAAGGATGAGATCATAAATCCAAATGGAGTGACATCCTAAGGGTGGGGGCTCAGACATGGATGAAATGAAATAAGAGAAACATAGAAGAAAATATAAAAGGCAAATACTAAGAGAACCAACAAGGAGAATAACACAAAACCAAAGCAGAATACAATAACCAAGGTGAGAGGCAAAATATAATTGAAAGCAAAGACTAATAGCTAACAGAGGGGAGTTGGATAATAGAGCTATAAATATGATATAACTAGCATGAAATCATATGTGAAATCCCACCAAGTGTGTGAATATGTAGATCCAAGAATCTAAATAGAACCACCAGTGTTTGGTAGGGTGTAAAAGCAAATGACTAAGAGGCTAGAAGGCTTAATGTTTCTATGGCCTACAGGAGGTCTATAGTGGCTATCCAATTTTATGGCTTGCACCAAGCTATAGATAGACTTGTAAACTAGTTTGGGGATAACACAAACAAGTGCACAAAGTATACAAGCTCCTCTAATGGATCCAACCATAGTAAAGCAAGTGGCTAAAACTATACTATGGATTGTATAAATAATGTAGAAACAATAATACTAAATGAAATGAAATAGCCAACAAAATGTAAATCTAGAAACTAAGGCACTTTGATACTAACTAGGATAACAAGGATACAATTACATAGGTCAATGATACTAATTTTACCATAGGTAGTTATAATTATTAGCAAGACTAATGAAACATTGATTTGCCCATAGGCTGGTTATGATTAGGTTCACATTAAAAAACTTGATAGGATGAAAGATATCTTACCAGATCAAATATCACACTACTTTCATAGAATGTCATTGTAAACATGAATTTGATAAGAGTTGAAACTTGATCAAAATCCCCTTGCAAAAAGTGTAGGAAGAACCAAAGTAGCCAAGATCAAAATAGGATTGGGTAGGATGACTAAAAACAAGCTTTGGTCTAGATAGGAATGGAATGATAGGATGATATGGTATTTCTCTAGGATAATGATGGTTTGATAAAATGGTAAAATGGTAAGAGGGTTATCCCCAAGTGATGGGGTGATTAGCTGGGATATGTGATAATGGAAAAAGGATATGTAACAATGGAAATGGCATGGCAATGAAATGGCATGGTACATGCTTTTAGCCTGGGTGTGGTTTTTGATTTTATTGTTCCTAATGATGGGGAGATACACATCCTAATCAAAAAATGATACAAATAGAATACTTGATCATGTTAATTACTATCCCACACCTCATCTAAATAAATACTCTATCAAGAACTAGCTGTAGATGTGGTTGTCAAGAATGCTTTTGTGATATTCATTGGTTGTTGATTCCGATTCCTTAAAGTGTTGAGACAAGGTATCTTTGTAGCTTCTACAAAGGAAAGTGTGGTCATTGATGGTAAACAAAGACAAATAATGGATGGTAGGTTTGATTGTGAAATATAATAGAAAATGATAATGGAAAGGGTAATGGTGGGGAAACAAATGAAGATCAGGACTTTCAATCACACGTAATGTTCCTGATGTTAGATTCAATATAACTTTGGTTGTGACAGGGTCAAAGACTTGTTCTCTTGATAGGACCACAAATTTATTTTGTTTTTTGGGATTGAGAGTAGCTACCATTTGATTAGGCTGTAGATTGGAAGCTATTTTGATTTGATCTTTGATTTTATCTTCATCAAGTAGTGAAGAAATTTTGTGCTTAGCTATTGGTGCCTCAAAGAGGTTTTCACCAATGAAGCTGTCTTGATTGTCCTGATTTGCCTTTGAGAAGGTTTCACTAAGGAATGTTGACTTTTGAATTTGATTATCTTCTAGCACTTTCAAAAAAGTTTCACCAGAAGATGTTGAGTTATGAATTTAATTGTTCCCTAGTGCTTCCAAAAAGGTTTCACTAGGAGAGTGCTCATCTGCTATATGAATATGGTCTTGGCCTCCTTTCTCTTCTTCAACTGCTATATCACCATGGATGCAGTTCAAAAAATTGTGATTCTATTGATCTAAGTCAAGACTTGTGAGAGATGGAATGCCAATGATATGGCTATTTTAGTTGATGGTAATGGCCTGTGAAATGGTAATGGAATGGGGAGAGGTTGCACAATATTCATACAAGATACTAGGATAACTTGTGTCAAAGCTAAAGTAATCATCCTCAAAAATCATAGAAGGATCACAAATGTAATCAAATTGATCTTCAAGGCATGTGTAACCAATGTTATAACAACCATGAACACATTCTTTTTTTGAATCTGATTCAAACTCAAGGGACTCTAAATTTAATATTGAAACTAATATTGATTGAGATTCTATGGTAAATCCGATGTCAATTCAATAATATAACTTGAATCTAAATATGATTCTTCATTTGATGGGTACTTTATTAAAATGATGTCTTGTTGAATAGTTGGTTTTGGATAAGTAATGACCTATGATGGCATAGTAGGCTCTACAAAAACTAGTTTTTCAGAGTGGGACTCCTCTAGGATGGGAAAAAGGTCAAGAGACAACTCTGTAGAGACTTTATTATTAATAAGAGGCTCTTAAAAAATAACACATGGTCAAGGTAATGATTTACCTGAAGGCAGTTATAATCATTAAGAAATGACTCAGTAAAGATTGGCTTGTCAGTGTGAGACTCCGTGACAATTGGGATAGGATCAATAGGTGATTCATCACAAGTTGATTTACCATAAGTGGTTGATTCAACATAAACATCTCAGTTTGGTTGGTTCTCTTGGCTTTGGTTTCTAATGAGTTAGAAAATACTAGTTTTGAACACAACTTGGTCGTCAAAGGATTGGATTAGTTGAGGTTTGGATGGGATTGGTTCTAGATGAGGAATGGCTTAATGTTGGATAATGGTAGGGAATTGAGGAGCATGATTTCTTGCACGAGCCAAAGGATTAAGTCTTGAAATGGTAACAATAAGGCATTATGGGGATTGATTTCCCACACAAGCCAAAGGACTGGGTCTTGGAATGATGAAGGGGCATTGTGGAGCTTAATTACTCGCACAAGCCAAAGGACTAGGTATAGGAATGGTAATGGTATTCCTTAGATATTATAGAGTGTGATAGCTCATATAATCCAAAGGAGGGTTAGGGGTAGTTTATGATTGGATAACAAGAGGACATTATGGAACTTGATTGTTTATACAAGCCAAAGCATCCAAGTCTTCCTCATAAACTATATCATCCTAGTCGTGAGTTGGATCATAAGCTAGTTCTTGAATTTATTCCATGTACTAATTATTACAAAGAGGGTATGGATCCATATCCCAAAAAAACAATATCTAGAGTTGGGTATTTAAATTCCTCCTCACATGCCTCTTCATGCCAATCAAGTTTCGATTTGTATTTTGTGGATTTTGACTATGTTCCCCATATAAAGTATTGTAGGGAGAATAATAAAACTCAGAAAATGTTTCTCTATAGGGGTTCCTAATGGGATTATGTATGACCATTCTATCATAAGTTGGATGGTACATGACACCACCATAAGTTTAGCTAGACATATCCACATAAATGATGAAAGCTCTGAAACAAAAGGCTTAGAGTTTTACAAACTTTGAAAAATTATGTCCAAAGGATAAATGGTTCAAACTTGGTCTAACTTGGTTGAAGGGGTGGAGCTGTATCCCTAATATGGTCTAAAAGTGGAGCTATATCTCTAAAATGGTTTGTGATAAGACTTGGCATAAAATAATCTAATGTCAAATTTCTAATGTCAAATGTCATACGCATAAAATGTCAATCATCTAAAAAAAAAACTAGCATGTCAAAGGTCTAGGTCAACGTGTTTCAAACAAGGTATAAACTAGGAAAGGGAAAAGTTGAGTTGCTAGGTCTTTTATCTAAACATGGAGTCAAAAGATAGGCTTAAATAAATAGGCATATGCTGGGTTTTTTGGCCAAATGCTATCAAAATCTAGACTTGAAACAAAGGTTGATGTGATTTGATTTAATCTCGCAAGTTTGGAAACAACTTTGACATAGCCCTGACACATGGAATCAAACATAAACATGATCAATTAACATAAATCATAAGACAAAAGGCTCTTTGAGAAAGTCTATGTTCTCCCAAATAAAGGCACAAATAATGATGAGGATAGTCATTGAATAAACAAACCATCAATAGGTTTCAAATTTGGGTAATCGATTAACTAAAGTTATGCAACCCAAAAGAGAAATATTTGTGTATTAGCCCCATGAATTAAGGCCTAAACATAAATCAATCAATGTTTGGATCCAAACTTGACAAGGTTAATTGAAAACTTAATGTTAAAAACTAAGATTTGACCAAATAAGCTAGACAAGGTTGGACAACATGATATCACAAGACAAAGGTCCAAATGGTATATATAAAATGGTTTGAAATAATGGTTTTTGATACAAGGTAAACTAGTCTTGAAACAAATTGAGAAGCCTAATGGTGTAAACATACTTGAGTGATGTGATCTATGTTATGTTTCAAAGACTCAAAAGGCTCAAAATGTTTTGACATGATTTGGGTAGTATAACACTACACTCCTGAACTTAAATTGACACACACACAAATAAGTTTTAGCAAACATTTTAAGGCACAAGTGTGGTGTAAAACGACTAGAATAATGCCTTTTTAGACAAAAGAGTGATGTATAGACAAATTTATTTTGACATGGCTTATGAAAAAACAAACAAGTTTTAGTCTCAAAACATACCACGCAAAAATGACCAAAATACACTAAGTATAATTGTCTAAATTCTTGAAAGGGTATGGCAATGTGGGGTTGACTAAACTATAATGTTTTCAAACATTTCTAGGGGAATCAATTGCATAATGACTTTCATGTCAAATGATGCAAAAGATAAGCACAAAATTTGGATGACCATGGTATTGGATAATTTTAAAAAGGTCTAGTCCTTTTTACAACCACTATATCCTGCTATTTGCTCAGTGTAGTGTGATGTCCAAATGTAGATACGTCCTATGTGTAACTCCAAAGGAGTAAGTGTAGTCAATGATGAGAGATGAAACCTCGGGTTAAAGCTTCTCTAAAGAAATTTAAGGAGGTAATGATAACCCCATCACAAGGCAATTTTTCATTAAATAAAAGACTAATAGAAAGACTTTATGGTCATTTTCAAGGTCACCCAAACTTTGATGAGTTTTTGGGGAGTGATTTAGACAACATTCTTTCTAAGCCTTGGACTAGGATTTTTGCAATAAGGATGGTGATTTTGATTCCAAGGGTTCCCTAAAGGGTAAAAATGGAAGAGCATACATGAAATAGCCCTCTATTTTTTAAACAAAATTAGATCAAACAAATATTAAAGATAAAAATGATAAGTGCGTTCAATTTTAAGCCCAAATGAAAGATTTGGTGGTGTTCATTTGATCCCTTGGTCTTAAGATTGTGAACTTTGAAAGCCTAACTTATGAAAACATTCACTTAAGCACCTAAATGTTTCATTAAGCAATAAAAAAAATATTCTTAATTAATTTTAAAACCATGCCAAAGATGTCTTAATAACACATTTTAACAAGTTCCAAGTCCGTTGGTTACCTGTCTACCCTTAAGGCATCACCCCAAAAGTAAATATGTTAGATTAAAAACATTATAAATATATTTTCAAAATTTATGAAAAATATATTGAACTTGAAGCTGAAATAATGTAAAATTATAAAAATTTAGGAGAAAACATGTGGTTAAAAAAAATCATCCAAAACAGAGTTTGTATGACCCCAAACCAAGCATTTTAAAATGGCCTATTAGCTCTTAGGTTTGTGTTTTTAAGAAAAACACAGTGATCGACATTGGTTTTATAAAAAATGATGGTTACACTTACTAAATGATGATGATTATCTAATTGATAATGGTTATCTAACTGATAACAATTATATCAACAGTGACCGATGATGGCTATGCCAACCGATGATGGTTTTACTAACCAATGACGGTTACTGTGTAAACCCGTGACAAAGAAAAATGGAAAAACAAAGTTATAAAATAAAATTTAAAGAGTTTTAATGATCCAAATGAATATTTTAAAGTTGAAAAATGATCTTATTCATGTGTGGGATGCATTTGGTCCCACCAGGTGTGCCATCATGTAAACTAGGAATTTGACTAAGAAGAGGAGATTAGTATGGTGTTAGTAAATGAAACCAAATCAAAAACACACTAAGATAACATATTCATGCCTAGTTACTAGGGTGAGATTGGTAATAAATAACAAATGACAAACACAACTAAAAATTAAGGACAAATAATAATCCTTCACTTTCTTTGGATGATCCAAATGCCTTTGTAGTAGTGGCTTGCTCAGTTTTGTGCTCATGAAGTCTTCATCAAAGGAGGCTTGGCTACCTCTATCTCTCTTTGGCACCTTTGGATTTTGGCTTGGCTTGGCTTGGAATAAATTTGGCATGGTAACACTAGTTGCATGAGCTTTGTAATCAATTTTGCATTATAACTTTGCATAATCATGTGTTAAAATTCATGTGGTAAGGCCTCCTATTTATAGATTTTTGCAAATGTATAGAATCAAACTGAACCATCCATCTGAGGATGAAGATCTATGGCTAAAGATTATTACAATTTTTAAACTAAAATTTATAAATAGGCTCATCAATATTTGGGATAGAGGATCAATTAAGAGTCATGGAGGGTATTGATGAGGCATGGGAGGCACAAATCCTAATATTTGTGGCATTTATGGCCTAAGGATGTCTTCCAAAGAAATGAGGTCACTTGATGATGTATACATTCAATATTCATTTATAAAAACAAGTTTTCAACAATTTTCCATGGAATTCTTGATTAGGTTCTAATTTGTTTTAATCATCTCTTAAGCATGTTTAAGCACTTTGTGCACAAATTACTCAAATTGATCAGAATACTTTGTTATTGGTCCAAAATTTGAATAGATTGAAATTGAAATGTAATGTCAGATGCATTGGATCCATTATCCCATTTAGGATGTTATATATAATAAATAACAAAGACACATGTCTTGTGTAAGAGATTTTATAGGAAAGATCAATCCAAAGCACCTAGGTGCAAAATTGGCATTTTGACTCAGAATGATCTAATCAAAGTTAGCTGGTCCATTAATTGCATTGCCCCATTTAGGGATATCCTAGCCAAAATTTGCATTTGAATATGCTAGTTTCAAATCTTTTAATGTGCTTTAGTGTTTTTAGGCCAAATTGCACATTTTAGGTAGAAATTAGTCAAAAGCCTTGTTGGAGGTTATCGATGGCTAGATTTAGTTGTCTACAGAAGCAACAATACTGAATGAAATGAAATAGCCAACAAAATGTAAATCTAAAAACTAAGGCAATTTGAGGCAAAATGAAAGACATTTTTGGAAACAAAGATGTTTTTAATCAAGGGTTCAAGAGCATGCCTATTCTAGATTTGAGCTATCTTTCAATGCAATACTACTAGGGATGAGTAGGGTCATGAGAATTATGATTACTAGAATAATCCAAGAAATAAAAGGCAACTAAGTTTAAGGGGAAAGTAGTATTCACTACACCTACAAACCATCTCGAGACTCTAAAACCCAATGTCTTGAAGCCATGTGGCCATCATCTTGACTCTTAGGGCCCACGTTTATGGGATAATGCCACATGGTTTCATCTTAGGGCCTCGACATCCTAAATCCACATGGCTATCATCTTGGCTCCTCATGCCTCAATGTCTTGTAGCTAGATGGTTATCATCTCAGATCCCAAACCCATGCTTCCCTACAATGATACCACATGGCATCATCTTGGGGCCTTGGTGTTTTAGATCCATTTAAATTTCATCTTGACACCCAGGCTTTCAGGTCCTTGGGTCCTTAAGATGATGTCATGTTACACCATCTTAGGCCAATGTTATCTTAAAGCCATATGGTTGTCATCTTGATTCTTAGGGCCCAAGTATGATACCATGTGGCATCATCTTAAAGCCAAAATATCCCAGATCCATGTGGCTATCATCTTAGATCTTGAGCCTCTATGGCCCCAAGATGATTCTATGTGGCATCATCCTAGGGATTAGACATCCCAAAACCATTTGAACATTCCAATTAGCCATTAACAATTATCCTTTAATAACTTAGATGATAGAATGCAACTTGAAAGACTAACCTTAAAATCAACTAAGGTAAATAAATCTCTTTCTAACTAAGAAAAAGTCAATGGAATTTTATTTTAATCAAGATAAAAGCCACATAATGAAAATGATGGATGAATAATTAAAGCATAGTCATGGGTCTATCATTTCTTGTCTAAAATCGTGAGTCAGACATAATATAGATACAATGATGAATTTAGAGTCTAACCAAGCTAATTCTATTTCCATAGTAAAGGCAAAAAAACTAGATTTAGGCAACCCAAAGCAAAACATTGAAGCTCTTTGACAAATTCCAAATCAAAATGTACAAGAAATTAAAAGCCCTTACACATTGATGTCGCATAAACTAAATATTTATGATAAAATTAATCTAAGATTATAAAAATTACAACTACATTGTCATGATAATTATTATAAAATCTATTACATATGTGACTAACATATAACTTATTGTCAAACTTAGTGCAAACTTTACAAATAGTAGCTACATGGCGAAGTCTAACATTAACCTTGCAGGGATAATTTTTAAATATTTATACATTTAGGGCATTGTTTTTTTTAAATTTCAAAATTAAAAAAAAAATATTTCTAAATTTATGGGGATAAATACACTAAACTATAGGAAACATTTTTTTGAAACTTCAAGGTCATGATTATAATCCCGAAGATTACAAACCCTAAAGATGCAATGGTCTATAAGACCACATTTTTCATATCTGTCATAACCCATTGATGGTGTATAATTTGAGGTACATGCTTTTTCTTAGATAAAGACTTTCCTATAATGATATTAAGGTCAAGTACATGGAAATATTGAGAGCAAATGCCACATTGGACACATTTGAAGAGACTAGAATAAGAGACTTAAGGGAGTTACTAACTCACATTCTCAGATTATTTCATCTTAAATTTAGGTAAGTTATCTAAGTTTTTGATATTATTTTCATTGATTTAAATATCTGAATTTGTTTAGATATATTAAGTGTTGGTCTGAATCCTATTTTGGAATGCATCAAAATTTCACCTTAGATTTAGGCAAGTTATTTGAGTTTCTAACAATATTTAATTTTAACATTTTAGCTCATTCATGCTCTATTTCAAGATCAAGTTGACTAAAGGTTTGCATTTTTTCAAATTTTATCTTAGTTAATCTCTTTAAATAATGAAATTTGTCTTTGATTTTAGCAAAAATGACTCTTCTTTTGTTAAGTTTCTATTGTTGTTTGAAAATCTTAACCATTAAAATTTGAAATATTTAGTTATTTCATTTCAAATGACTTGGACGTTGCATTTTAAATTCAAAAATTATTGATCATGCCTTTGTTTCATTCCTTTAGATGCCCACTTTACACTTGGATAGATTCATAGTAAGCCCAGAGCCTTGTGGCATCAACTTGGAGAGTTTAAAGATCCGTAGAGCCTAGAGATAGAAGGAAGCCTCTGCAAGTCTAGGATCATGACAAGTGTTCAAAATACAACAGTTAAGTATTCAAATGAAATCCATAAGGTGAAGTCACTTTCAATGAATTCAAGTCTAGAATTTTCTTGAATTAAAACCATATTATATCTATTTTTTATGAAACTAACCAAGTCCAAAATGTGAAACCATATGAACACTTAGCTATTAATTGTAAAACTAAGTAGAAATTATAATTTTTATTGCTTCTCAAAATGATGCAGAGACCTATTTCATTCATTGCTCTTCCCTTGACTCTGATACCTGTAACCTTCAATTAGTGCATTTGATCTTCTTAATCTCTCTCTTGACTATCTTCTCTTTGTGATTTATTATCTCTTACTTATTTTTTGGTGCTTTATCACTTGTAATTAATGTTTATTTCTTATTGATTACTTATATACAACTCTCACTACACCATCTCCTCATTCTATTCATTCTCCATCCACTTTCATGCAACCTCACTCACTAGCTTTTACTAGGCTATAAGCTTCAATATCTAAACACCTTAATACCTCTTACTATCTTCTTGACTGCACCATCTTGCCTTCCATATGATTCCTAAAACATATCCAACTTCTTGGGATTCAATTCCAGCATTCTTCCTTTCCTCAAGTCTCTTTATGTAACTTTTCTCATTCTTGCATTATCTTTGTAGCCTTTTTTTTTGACAATTTTGACTTGTACTAACTAGTAATGTTGAGTATTGAGAAATTAGCACCAATTTTTAACACCCTATATCACCTTTAATCTTTAGATGAATTTTCATTCACTAACTCACCTTTTATATACTGTATTCCATCACTGACTAAGCCTAATTAGGTCTCTTAAGTCTTATTGTCAACACAATCACTCAAATACGTACTTATACATAACCTAAATGTATTAAAACATAATATTAATTTAGATAACATTTAAACATAGTAAATCACCAAGTTTCATGAGTATTCATTAGTTCAAACATTTTATATTTAACTTTCTAGTTCCTAGCCCTAAACTAGGGTTTTCAATGACTGCATAGACGTGAGAGGGATCCAAATGGGTTTTATGGATTTATTAACACTTTAAAAAATTATAATGAAATAAATAAGGTCCATATGATTATTATCAACCTTTAAAAACTTCAACTTTCCTTGGTTACCTTCTAATCACCTTCAAATAATGGATTTTATAGTGTTTTACAACATAGTTTTCCTGTGCAAACTTGAAGGGTTGATATTTGTTATTTTAGGTTTTAAAATAAGGTTTAAACATTTATGAGAATGGACTAACATCTAAACCAATAGTTTACACCTTTTTCATGCCTTAACTCTACTTAAAAAACTCCTAATCATGTTCTATTCATGTTTCTGTAGGGTTCTAAGACAGTTTGTATGTTACAAGAAAATATAGGGTTTGAATGTATATTAACTCACATAAAGTTTTAAACATGTATATTAAGGTTATAAATCCTTAAATATGTCTTTAAAAACCTTATTAACTCTTATTCAACCTCCATTATGCTTCACACCTGTTAATGAGATCATATACTGAAATACTAGATTGTAACTTGCAAATAGAGCATACATAAACTGGTAACTTGAACCTTGATCCTTTGTTAGAATCAAACATAACCTATTTGTATAAAATAATTATTATGTTAATCATGAGATATACTGAGAGGGGGGGGGGGTGAATCGGTATATCATAAATCTTATAAACTTTCCCTTAATCAAATTCCAGTTAACCATACATTCAAGATATGCAATAAAATTGAAATAATAAACACCATACAAGATAGAGAGAGACATCAGATTTAACATGGAAACCCAATGTGGGAAAAACCATGGAAAATAATCTCAAGTATATGAATGAGAACCAACTCAAACTAAAATATTCACAAGCACCAACTTACAAGAGCATCAACCCATAGGAGCACCAACCCCTTTGATGAGCACCAACACAACAACTATTCATGAACACTAACCCACAAGAGCACCAACCCCTTTGATGAGCACCAACACAACAACTATTTGTGAGCACCAAACCCTTTGCTGAGCACCAACACAACAACTATTCATGAGCACCAACCCACAGGAGCACCAACCCTTTTTGTGTATACCACACAACTATCTCTCAATGTTGCTATCTCAACAAATGATAGTTAATTACAATATCTATTTCCTCTCTCTCCTTTGATCTTCTAAGATAGATATAAAATTACAAATCATACTCTTTCTCCCATATTACAAATGGATTCTCAAGCCTTTATTTATAGCTTTCCAAATGACCTTTGGCCTTCACCCTTTGTGACCCTTGAATGCTCATTGAAAATGGTGCCAAACTTGCATGACCCTTCATATCCTTACATTTGAAAATTCATATGGTGACCCTTCATAAGAAAAAGCATCCTTTCCTTTTTTGTCTTTATCTTGGTGAATTTTCATATTCCTCAAAGTGTCCCTTCATGAGAAATTGTGCTCTTCCTCTTTTGTCTTCACTTGGTGACTCTTGGAATTCCCCAAGATGAATCTTCATGGGAAAACACATCCCACTCTTCTTTTGTCTTTAATCCATGACCCTTTTACTTCTCCACGGGCCCTCTTTTGACTTATATGCAACCAAAAATATATTCATTAATATTAAATAAATATTAACACACATTAGCCAAGATATAAACATCATTAAATGCAATGGGGCCTTTATCACCAATAAGATAGACCTTTGACATTAATGAAAATATTTCCAATAATATCCCCCTTTGTCATTGATGGAAACCTCAATCTTGAAGCTGCCACATCTTGAAACCTGCATATACTATCATTTAAAAAACATACAGTAATTCCCCCTTATCATAACAACCTGTACCTATTCCTTGTACCTATTTTTGCACCTGTATATGTAACTATTATTTTCCCCTTTGACATTAATGGTAAAGGGCCTACCTAGAGCTGACACTTCTCTCCCCCTCAACTGATGTTGAACCTCAATGGTAGGAAGTAAAAGAAGTTACTCCCAACTTCTCTTGTAGATACTCAAATGTGTTTTTTGATTGTGCCTTTGAGAAGATATCTGATAATACATATAAATTGTTGCCTGTCCTTTAAGTATCTACAATCAACTCATTTTAATCTTTTCTTCTAATCTCATAACCTTTTGCATTAAAATTTAATGTGTATCCTTGATCACATATTTGGCTTACACTCAATAGATTATGTTTAAGACCTTTAACTTACAATGCATTCTTAGTCTTGGTCTACCATTATCAAAATTCAAAGTACCTTTTCCAGCTATCTTGGTAGTGGTTTTATCTTTGAATTTCACTATGCCACCATTGATATTCTTTAGAGTTATAAACTTACTCTTATCTCCTATCATGTGCCTCAAACATCCACTATCAATGAACTATGGCTGATCTTCATTTCTTGTATGCAAAGTTGTCTGAACCAACAAAGAATATTCAGGTTGTTTCTTCTACCTTAAACATGTTTGAACCTTCTTCTTGATGAATGAAGCCTTGAAACTCTATTCCTCTTGACTAACTTGAACATGCTTTTATAGTATCGAGCTATGTGTCTAAAGTTGTTGTACTTATAACATATTATGGCCTCTTCATCAAAGCTTGATAGAGGAGCAAAAGAGTTTTAGCTTCTGCTTGAATCTACATGACTTTCCTTCTCTTTATAATCATTATCCTTATTTGGGAATTTAACTAAAAAATGTCCAATCTTTCCACAATTAAAACATTTAAAAGGTAAATTTCTTTGATATTTACCTGTTCCCCTTTTTAGCTTGTGAATGAAAAGAGCTCCCTTATCATCTTCATCATCATTGGACTATCAGTTGATTCTTTAATATTAGATTTCTCTTTCTTTGATGTCTTGAAAGTCACTTCTCTCTTTGACGGTTTATCATTTTTAGTCTGCATCTCATATGCCGTGAGTATACCATGAAGCTCATCTATATTTAGCTTGGCTAAATTATTCATCTCCTCAATTGCCAAAACCTTTGCATCATACCTCATTGGTAGAGATCTCAAAACATTTTGTACCACCATTGACTCTTCTAAATTTTCTCCAAGACCTTGAATCTAATTTACTATTTGATCAACTCACAAAAGATAACTTGCTATATCTTCTTCTTCTTCCATATTCAAACTCTCAAACTATCTTCTAAAAGTCTGAAGCTTAGCTTGCTGAACCTTTCCATCACCTTTGCAAATATTCTCAAATTTTACCCAAGTTTCATGAGCAGATTTACATTGCATAACTTTAACAAATTTAGATTCACATAAACCACATAAAATATCATTTAAAGCTTTAGCATTATTTTCACTTGCCTTCTTTTTTGCTGGAGTAATTATAAGTCTCTATGGCTCTTCATATTCCTCCACCACTACTTGCCATATGTCAAATCCAAGGGCCATTAAATAAGTCTTCATTCTTATGCTCCAAAAAACATAATTCATCCCATCAAACAAAGGTGCCTTATTTGTATAAAATCCTTCATTTGATCCAGCCATCGTGCTTTCCTGATCTACCTTCAAGCTGTAAGACTTTTTCAAAAAGAACCTGCTCTGAGAGGTGGGGTGAATTAGAATATCATAAATCTTATAAAATTCCCCTTAATCAAATTCCATTTAACCATACATTCAAGATATGCAATAAAAATGAAATAATAAACACCACATAAGATAGAGAGATATCAGATTTAGCATGGAAACCCAATGTGGGAAAAACCATAGAGAATAATCTAAAAGTATATGAATAAGCACCAACTCAAACTAAAATATTCACAAGCACTAACTTGTATAAGCACCAACTCCTTTTTTGAGCACCAACACATCAACTATTCATGAGCACCAACCCACAAGAGCACCAACCCCTTTGCTAAACACCAACACAACAACTATTCATGAGCACCAACCCATAGGAGCACCAACCCCTTTGCTGATCACCAACACAAGAACTATTCATGAGCACAAACTAACAAGAGCACCAACCCCTTTGTCAAGCACCAACACAACAACTATTCATGAGCACCAATTCAGAGGAGCACCAACGCCTTTTATGTATACCACACAACTATCTCTCGGTGTTGCTATCTCAACAAATGATAGTTCATTATAATATCTCTTTCCTCTCTCTTCTTTACTCTTCTAATCTAGATATAACAATTACAAATCATACTCTTTCTCCCATATTACAAATGGCTTCTCAAGCCTTTATTTATATCTTTCCAAATGACCTTTGGCCTTCACCCTTTGTGACCCTTCAATTCTCATGGAAAATGGAAACAAATTTTCATGACCCTTCATATCCTTGCATTTGAAAAGTCATATGGTGACCCTTCATAAGCAAAATCATCCTTTCCTCTTTTGTATTTATCTTGGTGACTTTTTTTATTCCTCAAAGTGTCCCTTCATGAGAAATTGTGCCCTTCCTCTTTTGTCTTCACTTAGTGACTCTTGGAATTCCCCAAGATGACTCTTCATGGGAAAATGCATCCCATTCTTCTTTTTTCTTTACTCCATGACTCTTTGACTTCTCCATGGTCCCTCTTTTGACTTATATGCAACCAAAAATATATTCGTTAATATTAAATAAATATTAACATACATTAGCTAAGATATAACTATTACAAACATCATTAAATGCAATGGGGCCTTTAACACCAATAATTCTAGACCTTTGACATCAAAGATAATATTTACAACATATTAAACTATTTATTCTTCTATTTAATATCACCTAAACTTACACAACATTTGATTTATACATATTCCTTATTTATTAGGTTGTAGTTCTCAATGACCATACACAAGAAATTTGAATATAGTACTGCTAACATACACCTTTCAATTTTCATTACAAAACACTGAATCAAAGGCTTTAAGATATTCAACACATCCAATTCATTAAAAAAAAATACAAAGGCATAGACATACATATTTCAAACATGTTATTATTCATTGATTCCTTCTCATTACATAGTACTATCACCATGGATAGGGTACAAGATTCTTCATTGTTTTCACTCCATTATCATGCTCCTCCATACCTCTACCTCCTCCAAAATTATAAATGACTCTCTCTAACTTATAACTAACCTCTCTACAAGTCTACCACCATTTTTTCCTACTCAAAACTTGTTGCATACATGAAAGGATAACTACCTTTTCATGTCAACCATCTAGACATAGTAAATACATTCAAGATTCTTTAGTCTATGTCATTTTCCATATGACATGTACATAAAACACTTCTCTAAACCCACCTAGACTCATTTAGGACCTCTTACATAAATTTTATAACATGAATTTTCTTGACATCACATCATAATACTCCTAATCACACTTAACATATTCAAATATTCAAAAATGGAGTTTTGGCAGGAAACTCTCCCAAGGCCAAGAACATCCAAAACTAAGCTACTTAATTAATTTAACACCCTTGTTGGGTCCTTATAGGACCTCTAACACCAAACTAGACCAAAATGATAACAAAACACATTGTCTTGCTTGATGATTTTGCATCACAACATTTTAGATCCATATATGTGATCCTTCATCAAGAGAAAATTTTAATGTAGAATAACATGAAATGTTGAAAAGTAATAAAATTTGACATAGTTTAATCTAAAAAACTATTTTATTTACTGTTTGAATTGTGAAAGCATCAAATATTTGATAATTAGAAATGCATTAAATTGTTAAGGAAGAGAAGCCAAAAAGCTTTGAAACAATTGGACAAATTTCTTAGATCTAAGGTGTGATGGCCTAAAAAATTTAAAGTTGATGCATTTCCAAAAAAAATTCAAACCGAGACTTAATAAATCTAATCAAATTTATAAATTCAAATCAAAATAGTCTTAGATAGAAATTCTAGACCTGGTACAATAATGAAGATTTGATTAACATACTTGGTTAATATTAGTGAAACACTCATAAAATAAAACTTCACATCTAGGAATAACAAAAATAGAGACCAAACTAAAACAAGATGGTCCCCATCTAAGGAATTGAAGATGGGGTCTGTTGGACCCAATAGGTCCCCATCTAAAATTTTGCATATGGGAAATGTTAGACCCAACATATTTGAAGTGACTATCATTTTATTTTGATGTATTACTTTTCATATTTATTGTCTAGAGTTTTTATTAGTTTCAAAGATTTATGCTAGTCATATTTTTAATCTGATAAACATAATGTTGAAAACTAGTTCAACTCTGATGTGTATAATAGATATTTCTTACCATACTCAAAGATCATGTGTAATTTACATTGAGTTTTTTCTATTCACAATAATTGGACTTAGTAATACATATAATTGATTATTCATGAAATCTTGTGTAATACTAGAAGATCATGTTCAATTACCATTGAGCTATTGGTTGATATAGTTTGATTTTATTTTGATGACCAGACCTAGAAAGATGTGGAATTTATGCAATAGCGTATTCAAAAATACTTTACCTTAATGCATTATAAATTATGTTCATAGTAAGGCATTGAAATAATACCTTTGTTTCATTGTTATTATTTTTTTGTGATCGTGAGTAGGAATCACATTTTTAGAAACAAAGATCTGCACTGTAACTTAGGGCATCATGATCAATGCTACATCCCAAAAGACCATAAAACCTAGAAGAATAAAAAATCTTTAACCATGTAAGCAAGTTATAAATAAGAGATAATAACTTTAAAAATGGAATACAAAGTGTTTTATATAAGTAAATTTTAAATATTATACAACTCTAGACAAGGAATCAATAAAGTCTCTTAATTCAAAATTGTTGAATGTTCCTCCCATATGTATCATTTTGAGACCAAATACAGATTTTGTTTTTTATATAAATAATAACATTGCCTTTTTTCAATACAAGACAAATATATGTCAAGTTTTTGTAAACACAACATTGATCCATTGATAAATCAGTCACCATGAACTCATATTATATTCTAGATATTATTCTTATAACTCTCTAAACACGGTGAATTTTTTTTGGATAGATTATAAAAAAGAAAAAACAAGGGATAAGATTATATTCTTTAACCAAGCTAATCATCAAATTGTAATACATTTTAATATACTTTTAAAATAAAGATAAAATCTTATTCTTTTAGTTGTAAATATATTGTAAATGTACAAGCATAAAATGATAAGAGATTGTAGTGATAAAAAAATATGATTCTAAAACAAGGGTTGCATACAATGATAAAAAAATGAAAGGACTGAGTACATGCATTTGGTCTATATCTTTAAAAAAAACTAAAAAAGTTATTACCTGAATTTATATGCAACACATGCATAATCTTGTAAATTTTTTTAAGTTAGCATAACTATAAATAAATTGAAATAAAAAACTGAAGCTATATAATAACATAAATCACATATTTTTATTATTAATATTTTTTCATATTCATGTCAATACAAAAAAGTTTTAATGAAAATATTAAAATGAATTAGTTTAGTATTTACATGTATCAACTGTGTTAGCCAAAAACAAGTATTGGTTACTGTATACACCCTAAATTAGTCAAGCAACCATACATATCATGTATTTTCATAGTCCTTTCATAGGATACTCTAATTAGAGAATATGAGCTTTGTTTACATTTAGTCATGTCTTTCACTTTAGTCATCTTGGTCTTGTTTCAGGCTTGAGTCACCTTTTTGCCTATTCCCAGTCATCTCAAACATTTCAAATAGTCATTCCACCTCATCTAGGTCATATTTTATATGCTTTTTCCATCCCCCCTAATCCCTAGCTTGTAGGACATGAGCATTGGGAATGGACTATAGTGCAAAAACTCAAGTTGTCTAATTTCTAGCACTCTTGTCCAAGGTCAATTTGAGCCTTAACGATTAGTTTCTTCCACTAGATGGGTCCTATCCTCCACCCCCCCTCCCTCCCCCCGCCCTTTTTTTTGTCCCTAAGTTTTCTAATGTCAGCCAAATGTAAATAAGTCTCTTAAATTTGAAATATTGAGTCTCCTATATAAAGGACTACACAAGGCATTTTATATTTAGCACTTACTACTTTGGCACATTAGACATAATATAAATTAGTTAATAGGATAGCTCAACATTCTGCATCACACATAGACTTGCATGCTTGATCAAAAAAGGGCATAGGTGAAAATCATTCTTTCATTTATCATACATGTTGATTATGCATTTTCCCTAAGAGAGAACTAAATTTGATCTGAGACCCTAGCTTGAGGGTTAATATAGGCAATGATCAAGATAGTAGGGGTTCTAGATCGTGCGATCATTCTTCCCCTAACCTAGTTTTCCCCCTTTTGCTTTTGATGTATTTGTTTTTTGTATGTGTGTATATGAATACAAGATTTTAGAGATTAAAATAAACCTACAACAAGCTCTATTGACTTTCAACCTCCAAAATTTGGTACATAGGCTCACATTAACCTAGTAAACAAAACCCAAAAATCTTATATCCTAAGGACAACTTGGTAGAGGTAGGATATAACATTGGTGCCACTCTTGTCTAGTTATGATGCTCTTGTCTAATCAAAAAATGAAATCTAGATCCAAATTCCAAATAGTTTCCCAGTCCTACATCTTAGTTTCCAACTCCTAGATCATCCATTTCAACCTATTTTCAGATAAGTTTATCTCTCTTCCTCATGTAAATTAAGTGATAAACATTTTTATTTTGCCATATTAAACTAGATTTTTCCCTTACTCTAGATCCCTTATTATTTATGAACTAAACAATAATTTTCTAGAAATAATAAAAAATTTGGTGAACCTGACTTACTTTGAACAAATCTCTAGGGGTTTTTCCTTAATATTTTGTGTGAAAAATTTAATTTCAAAATTCTAATTTTTGTATAATTTTTTTGTGCATTTATTCTATTCAAATTTATTTTTAGAATTTAAATTATTGGCATAATTTCAAAAATTCTAAAACCCTAGCTCAAAACCCTAGATTTTCAAACTAGGTCCTTAAACCCTAAGCCTACATTCCTTGCAAATTTTAGAACAATATTTTGGAATTTTTACAAATTGTTTACTTTGTCAAAAATAATTTCAAAATTTCAATATTAGTAGTTTTCTTATGCAAAAATTTAATTTCAAAATTCTGATATTTGTATAAATTTTTGTGCATTTATCCTATTCAAAATTATTTTTTAGAATTTAAAATTATTGCATAATTTTCAAAAACTTTAAAACCCTAGCTCAAAACCCTAGATTTCCACACTAGGTCCTCAAACCCCAAATTTTCCTCCCTTACAATTTTTAGAAAATACTTTGAAATTTTTGCACATTGTTTGGATAGTCAAAAGTATTCTCAAAATCTCTATGTTCATAGTTATTTTCACATTGTTTGGATAGTCAAAAGTATTCTCAAAATCTCTATGTTCATAGTTATTTTTGCATTTATTTTCTTAATAGTACTTTTCAATATTCTTTTTGGTGAAAGAAATAAAATGGCCACTAAGGCACTTCTTCCCTCTCATCCCATAGATCACTTTTTTAAATTTTTTTATAGTTATGACAATGAATGAACACATTTACAAAATTGCATATTAGCTAAAAATGTGGAAAATAATTTTATTTACAATGAAGATAATTACTATTATTGTAATGAGGAATATGATGATATACATTATAGTGATAGTGAAGTACAAGTAGATGCATATTCTTCCCTTAAACCTATCTCTTTTATTCCCTCTTCTAAGGAAAATAATTTTAATAAATGGGAAAGATACTTTTTACCTCATTCTCCTATGCACAATGCACCAAATGAACAAATTAGTCATGCACTTCCAAGTGAATCTCTAGTTGGTGATAATTTTCTTCCATTTGAACCTAATATTTCTCTCTCTTTTTTGCTACTTCAATGTTCAAATTAAAATAATATAAACACAATAAAATCAAATTGCCAATGCATAGTTCAATTGATGCATCTCATGTTCTTAACTCTACTTTGTCAAAAGAAGATCTAAATGATAAATCTCTTTCTCTTCTCATGAAAATAATGCATGCATTTCATCCATGGATAACATATATGCACATGATATTCCAATTTCAAATGATACTTTATTGCATATTAGAAAAGAGTTAAATTCTTCTCTTACACCTCTCTCGAGTTACACTGAAAGTGATAATGAGTATGATAGTCAACATGCAAATGAATATGAAAATGAGAGTGATTATCAACAATATGCCAATGATGACAATGCATAGAATAATGATGATTATTATGCACATAGTGAAGAAGAATATGCATCTCATGTTTTTAACTCTTCTCTCAAACATAATGCACTTCCAAATGTTGTTTCTAATTTTATGCATGATTCTATTTCAAATAATGCACATGTTCATGCTAATAGTGCATCTTCTACTCAATTAGAATGTGATACATTAAAACATAAAGATACCAATGGATCTCCTAAGCCACCCTTCACTATAGTAGAACCTAGTTCTTACTCTTCACCTAAAGAGAATGGTAGCCCACATCCCTCTAGTAAGGTCCAAGTTACCATTACTCCCGAGGTTCAAGTGAGCACACCCCCTCTTTATGATCCAATTGATAAATATAGCATTCCCATGGATAAAATTAATAATCAAATTCAATGATTAAATGAACCACTTCAAGATGCTAATGTACCATCCTAGGAAATTATCTCTTTGATGCATGTAGTTGGTGAATTACAACACCAAGTACATCTCCTTACCTTGGAAAAAAAGGCCTATACATCTTATATGGATGGCAATGATGTACATGCTAATCCTATTCTAAAAACATCCATAAAAGCTTCATTTCCTGAACATTTCCAAACACCATCATTATCACTTTGATGGAACTAGAGATCCATTTGTACACCTTCAGGCCTTTCAAAAGGATTTACCATCTCATGTGAGTCCTTTGATTCTACTCAAGTTATTCTAGCAGACATTAGTGGGGGGAAAAAATAATTTGTTCTTTCATCTACTCCCCGTTGGCTCCTTGTACACATGTGATGACTTAAAGCAGGCATTTCTTAGACATTACATAACAAACATGGGCCCTCATGTCACATATGAGAAAGTTGCAACTTTACATCAGAATACTTTAAAGCCAGTTAGTGAGTATATCTTAAGATTCAAGGATCACATGTTAAGATTGATATTCAAACCAACATATTTAGAGATTCAACATCTATTTATTAAGGGGACTAACTAACCTCTTCTAAAGAATATATTATATTAGATAGAGTCCTATTTTAGACACTTTTATTACATAGCTATAGCTTTGGAAAAGAAATTGGGATTGATTGAAGCAGATTCAATTGATCAGATTACTCTAGATTTCACTATAGTATCTACATCTACAACTCCTAGCACACATCCACCATATCCTAAACAAGATAGGAGACCACAACCAAAAAAGCAACCGATTAAGAACAAAGAGCCAGTCTTCAAAGGACATCCAATAATATGCAATATAGAGAACAACATCAAGGCACCACTATAGTTTGATTCAAATTAGGAAAGCCCATCTATCATATGATTAGCACTCTTAGATAGGAGGTTAATCACATTACCTTCTACTCATCGATGAGATCTACATCTCCTATAGAAACAACCACATCGACCCTTTTGTAACTATCATCATATCCATGGACACAAAGATGATGGCTGTTATGGACTCAGAGATTAAATTAATAGATGTGTTGATAATGGCATCATAGCATTTACACAGGGGGCACCGAGATATCCTTCACCATAGAACCATAGACCTCATTCATCCATGACTAAGTCATCCTAGGACATTCTTTTATAGGAATCATTAGTCACTCATCATGAGATAAATACAATTTATAGGATAGAGCATCACAAGAGATATCCTATTCCACCTATTTAGAAGGTTTGGAAACCAGTACAATAAGAACATCCTACATATATTACTATAATCCATGAAGTACATAGTGGAGTTCCATTATACATATCCAATAGATTCACAGGAACCTTAGCAGAATAATACTCATGAGAAATATTCACTATGGCCATATTTTTTGGGTCCTATCTCACATAAAAATCCACTATGGTTTAGATTAAATGAACCCACATCATAGAGTACTGCTTATGATAAATATTCACTATAGCCAGATTTTCTAGGTCTTATCTCATACAACAATATACTATGGTTGAGTTTAAATGAGCCCTCATCATAGGTTTCAACCCTAATTTTATCTATGACTTAGTCATACACATCATAGTAGAAGCCACAAAGTATATGGTTATAGATAGATGAGCCTTCTTCACAACACAGTTTCAGTTGCATGACTAATAAATTTACATTTTACATAATTTCCATGTCTAGCTATAGTTAGTACACAACAAATAGTATCAGATACAAAACATATTCCTACACAACATGAGTATTATGGGCACTTATTTAGTTGGTCAATAGGGTTTAAATAGTGATATAACACAAAGTGATATGATGCACATTCATACCAACATCAGTTCATAGCTTCACTTAACAGGGTAATGATGGAGCCAAAGGTCTAGCTAGACTTTGTATTTTTGAGCCACTCTCAAGGAAGTAATACACACAATGTGCTATCTTACATCCCCACATACTAATAATTAACATTTGAAATTCTTAATAACTATCTAAAGCCAAAACCAGCTTGTTAAAGTCTAGATCTTACCAAAACCAACTTATTCAAATCCTACTTTACCAATATCAAACCAAGTCAAATTTATCCAAATAAGTTTACCAATTACCAAAATAAACAAATTTTTTCTTACATATGATTACAATTTGAAATCAATAGCCTAAAATTACAATGATCAAATAAACAATCAAATCACATATCCCAAGTACCATTCTATCAAACACATACAACCTTCAACATCAATACTAGATCAACTACTTCTAATCAACAAATTGTACTAAATTAAAAAATATATTTCAAATCACATAAACATAGTATGCATGAGTCAAAACTAAAAAATAGTATCCATATATATAATGAAGTTTTCAAAACATATACATCATATCAAGATACAATCAATCATGAATGGGCATCATGAGCTCACTATCAGTCTCACTCTCTCCTCCAGTACTAGTCCCATAGTCTAACCTCACAGTCGATGTCCCCACACCTCCTTGAGATCTTGAATGCCTCTTATACTGACTATCTCACTCCTATAACCAATCATGGTCCTCACACAATTTTGCATACCACCTTTGTAAAAATGTGTACTCATCCATGATCTATGTTCACTGATTCATAATTAGGTGGAGGCATATTATGCCTATCTAACTCTGCTCTTAGATCATCTCTCTCTCTTATTGCCCTAACATATGCAGCTATAGCTATAATAGCCCTATCAAATAAATGAGCATAAACACTAGCTATAATAGTCACTCACTCTATCAGACCCTCCTCCATAACATCATCAGACACATGTCATGTAAGCTCATGAAGTGTAGAATCAATGATGGTCATCTAGAAGGAATCATCTCCACCTCTTCCCCTAATGGGTGATTCATCTTGAGCACCTCCCATGCCACCTACATATAGAGATATAAACACTATGTTAGATATACATTTTCACAACAAACTAAAACAAACACAAATTTGTACATATTTTAGATATAATCAAATCTTACCTCCTATCATCTGGATCAGAGCAAGATCCTCATACTTGGGGGCATCCCCTCTACCAACAAGATACAATGGAGCCCATCAATGCCTAGTCCACCATGTGGAATATGCCTTTGCACATCAACCACCATCTACATTAGGAATGTCTATAGCCACATCTAACACATCTAAAGGTAATGGTGCTAACTTAGCCTTGATAGGTCTCCCATGAGCTCCTACCCTCACTGGTGCCTATACACTCCTCACCCACACCCATGCTACTAAGGGCACATCCTAGGGTACCCCAAACTATCTATTCACATGATCATACTAAAAGTGCTCATACACTCCAACCCAGTGGTCATATAACCAAAAATTGACCCTCATATACCACAACTTCACTCCATCCTTAGGCCACCAAAGAAATCCCCTATAAGGCCTCCATATAATATCCTATGCCACTAATCTATCTAAAAATATTTTATAGTGATCTATTCCAAGAGATTGAATAGCCAATAAAGTCATCCACTAATCTCCAAATGGCTGTGAAGGTGCCCACCTCTCCCTTGGTAATCCTACCGATTGCATAATTGCTATTTGCTCATAAGCCTAATAATGCAATAAAGTAGCCACACTAAAACCACCACTGAAGGCCTCCTAAGTAAATTGGTATAGATCCTTGTATAAGTGGGAAAATATAGTCCTACCCCATGAGAACACACTACCATACACCTCTACACTATGTACAATCCTATGCATCCTATATTTAATCGATACCTACTCCTATCATTAACAACAAATGAAGCCAACAACATGATCAACCACTTCCACAAACATGGAACACTCAACTATATAATAACTAATAATAATACATCACTATCACTACCTATCCTATGTATGCCTGAGGGCACACCCAAAAATTACAAGGACATATGATCAATAACATCCATACCCATGTCATCTTCCAAAGTCACACACCATTTACTAATCGACAAGTGTGAAATATGGTACACATCCTCAAGAGTAATAGTAATCTCTCTTATAAGAAGCCAAAAAGTCCAAGTGTCTACATTCCACCTCTCACACAAGGCAGTAATCAAATACCTATCCCACTGCATAGTGCCCAGGTCACACACATGACCCAAACTTGCTCTATCCATCACAACCTCTCATCAGCTGATAAAGGAAACAACAATAGTGTCTCCATAACTTGACCTCTATAGAACTCTCTCATTCATACCTCACAATGCAAAAACACTATAAAATATAATATGCATCAGTTAACCATGCCAAAGAAACAACCAAACAAAAACACAACTAAACTAAGCAACAACTCAAAAAATCTAGCCTTCAAGATAACATTGGGTACAGGATAACAATGTTGGATAAGAGCACTACAACTTAGACAACAGTGCTAGAGCCTAGACAACAATTTTAGAGGGAAAAGAGCATTGGAACTAGTTAAAATTTTCTTAGGTGACTTAAAACACATTAAAAACATAAAAAATAGGCTTCTAAAAAGGCAAAAATCACATGTTTTAGCTACTTACCAGGGTAATCTCCCCACCAGCCTAAACATACATTATTAACTACTCAAATTAGGTCATATTAGGTGCTCATCTCTTCATCATATATCCTAATTTAGAGCTCAAAATCTCAAACTACTCAATACACAAATGAATCAAGAATCAATCTAACTTTCCTATATCAAACAACTTTTTCATTTAAAGTAACATACCATTTTGCCTATAACTTCAACCCCATAGCTCCATTTTATAAAACATTTTGTTTCATAGAATCATAAAAATGATACCTTTGACATCACATGAGCCTTGATCTCTTACTACATCATCTACCTAATATGGCACACACATCTCTATGCCTCTTTTATACCTAGACATTCAACTTAGTCCTAACCAATCAAAGACTCATTCAACTATCAAATAACTCAATCTAATTAATCAAATGACTTCTCAATCTATTCAAACTATACCAACCTCACTTTTATCATTACACCACTAGTCATCACTTTTGACTCAACCTCCTCTATCTTAGATCTCATCCCTCTCCCCAAAAGGGGGCATCATTCCTACTATTTCTATTCCTACACTTATCCAGTATGCCCATCCGCTCTCATAGATGGATACACCATGGTTCTTACACCTCCAACAGTTAGATTATTAGATTCAACTTAGATTGGTTTATATATATATATATATATATATATATATATATATATATATTGATTTAGATCACATGGGTCACTTAGCATGGTTTTTACACCTCTAGTATTTAGATTATTAGATTCAACTTAGATTAGTCAAAATATATAGTGATTCACACTACATGGGTAATTCAACATTACTCAAGACATTTAGAGGGACATACCTTTAGTCTATAGATACAAAAATTAGTCAGATATATAGTGGTTTAGATTATATGGATTCATAGTGAATTTGATACAGATTCAGACTAGATACCATATTTGGGGGCATGTACATTACTACACATCTCATACAACATGACACATCTACAAGACTAGATAATAGATTATAGGCATAGTGAAAATCACATTGTTTTGATCTCTAGTTTTGCACATGGGACATGGCATGATAGTTCATTTCACATGTAATTATATAGATTTCTAGACTATATATATGCATCACTCACATACCAGATTTGGGGGCATGACACAGATGTTCATGTTCTTCATCATCCAGGATTATTTAGATTGGAATAAAAAGACATGCCATTCTCTTCTTGCACATTTACCAAGGTTTTATATTACACCTAGTTGTACCCAGGTTGGATCTTATGATCATCTGTAGTGATTGGTCCATAGCATTACCTAGACCTAGACTATAAGAGTTTATGCGAGACAAAGGGTAGATATTGGTTTTGAGCCTTTGAGCACTGTTAGTTCTAGTTTAGATTATCCAAAGTGGGGGGGAAAACAAATTTTTCTATTCATAATATAAAAATTATATAGACACATTCCATATTACATGAGTGTATATGGGACAAAGGACAAACATTAGTTTTGGGCCTCTGAGCATTTCTCATTTCTAGTCAGATTCAACACAAGAGGCAAGCATTGCCCTCCTTTTCCATGATTACATAGATTCTATATTATAATTTAGTATAGGTCATCCATTTCAAGGATTCCTTCTTTCTCCAAGCACTATTCAACTCTCCATCCACTTCCCTGGCTAGGAAGTTAGACCTTTTTTTAGCACACTTATCTCCACATAGGTAGGTTTAGGTATGCAATTTTATTTTCTTTCTTTTAATCTAGTACTTAATTTCATTACATCACTAAATTAAAGGGGGAAAAATGTATTCAACCTAAATCAGTTAAGCAACCAAATATATCATGTCTTTTCATAGTCCTTTCATAGGAAAGTCTGACTAGAGAATATGAGCTTTGTTCACATTTAGTCATGTCTTTCACTTTAGTAATATTGGTTTTGTTTCAATCTTGAGTCACCTTTTTTCATATTCCTAGCCATCCCAAACCTTTCAAATGGTCATTTGACCTTAGCTAAGTAATATTTTCTATGCTTTTTCCATCCCCCCTAATCCTTAGCCTGTAGGACAAGAGCATTGGGATTGGACTACAACACTAAAACCCAGGGTGTCCAATTTTTATCACTCCTATCCAAGGTCAATTTGAGCCTTAATGATTAGTTTCTTCTAATATATGGGTCCTATCTCCTCTATTTACTCATCCCTAATTTTTCCAATGTCGACCAAATGTAAATAAATCTCTTAAATTCAAAATAATGAGTCTCATATATAAAAGACTACACAAGGTATTTTATATCTAGAACTTACTACTTTGACATATTAGACATAATAAAAATCAGTCAATAATATAGCTCAACATTCTACATCACACATAAACTTGCATGCTTGATCAAGGAAGGGCGTAGGTGAAAGTCATTCTTGCGTTATTGTGTGCATTGATTATGTACATTCCCTAAGGGAGAACTACATTTGATCTAAGACCCTAGCTTGAGGGTTAATATAGGAAGTGATCAAGAGAGTAGGGGTTCTATATCATGTGATCATTCTTCCCTTAACCCATTTTTTCCCCCTTTTGCTTTTGATGCATTTGTTTTTTGCATGTGTGTAGATGAATATAAGGTTTTGGATATTAAAATAGACCTACAACAAGTTATATTGACTTCCATCTTCCAAAATTTGGTACACAAGCTCACATTGACCTGATGAACAAAACCCAAAAATCTCAAATCATAAGGATAAAAACAATAGAGGTGGACTATAACACTAATGCCACTCCTGTCCAGTTCTAGTGCTCCTGTCTAATTAAAAAATGAAGTTCAGATCTAGATTCTTGATAGTGTTCCAATCCTGCATCTCAGTTTCCAACTCCTGGATCATCCATTACAACCTATTTTTAGATAAGTTTATATCTCTTCCTCATGTAAATTACGTGATAAACATCTATATTTTGCCATATTAAACTAGATTTTTCCCTTACTCCAGACCCCTTATTATTTAGGAACTAAACACTAGTTTCCCAAAAATAATTAAATAATTACAAAACAAAAAATAAACACAATTTTATAGTAATCTTATATACAACATCAATAATAGAAATGACTGGCATGCATGTCATTAATATCAAAAAAACTATTATGCCATACTTTATAAGATATCTTGTACCTTGTAATGCGAAAATAAAAAAATACATTTATTAATGAAGCTCAGAAAAAACATTTCAACTTTAAAACCATATATACAAGTAAAGATTGTGATAATCCCACTAGTTTAAAAATAGGCTTCAATCTTGTTCAATAGAAAAATATGTGCCATCCATTGCAATTATGAAATTGCTATTCAGACAAAATTTACATAATAGGAACATAATTGCTAAGATGTATTTTTTATATTGATCAAAGGGTATTACTATTATATTTGGTAGTAAAGTCTCAAGCAAAGGTTTGTTTCAAAATGCATTCAATCTTCCCATCTCTTGTGTATACATTGCATGCCAATGTATGAACAAAAGAATGTATTGAATTTAATGGACATGTTGGACAATGTAAAGAACCATCATGCTTAAGATCTACTTGTAGAATCACATGATGACAAGAATCACATACTGGCTGAAACAAAGTTGAATATATATTTTTTAGTTTTTGCGTTTCCATAACCTGAAAATATTACTATTAGCTAATTTTTTTCTCAACTTGTTCAAGCAACAAAAAAACCAGGAAAATTTTCTTATGTACCATAAAAAGAAACAAAAAGAGATAGAGAAATAAACAAAACTTGCCTCAATATTTACTATAATGATTGTCTATAATTTTTTTTGGGTGCTTTCATTAGCCAATGGCTAAAAAAATAAAGTAGAATTTATTTATAGTGTGTGAGAACCTTTTGGCCCTTTACATATGACATTTTTGAAAATGTACACAAGTTTTTTTTTGGACACCAATTGGTCTCGTACTACATGGAAAAATCATTGATGTTGTTCACTAGTTGAATCTAAAAAAAATAGTAACAGTTAATTAGTACATGAATAAAAGCATGATGGTAGATAAAATCAAAGTGTAAATGAAAATATATTCATAAATACAGTGTTGTATTCTACTTCTCCATCTTTAACATGCAATTAAAACTAGTTATTTGATTGTTAAAAAATTGTTATCAAGGCTCTAAATGAGCCTACTAAGAATGAATCATTTGATGTTATGATCTCGACAATTGCACTATTAGGTATGAGTTTATGTTTTTTTCAAACCATAGGCATGTTTTTCATACTCGAATTTGTAGTAAATACAATGAAAAAGGTAGCATCTCCTCTTTCATATTTTGATTTTTCCTTGATATTTTATTAAAAACTTGAATACTTTTCCTTAGAGCAATGTATGTTTGAAATTTTTGGATTAATTTATTGCTGATGTTCATTATTATTGTCATCTATCAAGCACATCAACCAAATCAATATACAATATCTTTGCGTTGATTTGGGAAGTAGGAGTTATAATATGAGCATGCCAATAAATTTTCAAAATATCCCCTTCAAAAACACTAATGACTTTACTAGCACAAATTTCCAATATTGTGTGCGTAAGAACTATTTCAGATCACGTCCTAAAATAAAAAAGAAAAAAGAAAAAAAACATTTGTTTTTTACAACATAATGACAAGATTATAGGTTAAACATCAGTCTTTTTATTTATTTATTTTTAAATAAAAAAATACATTTAATATATAATAGAGAACAAGCAAAAATGATTCAAACATCACCATTTTTGTTGTTGTTGTTGTTGTTGTTGAGCAAAATTTATTTCATTGGCACTAGACAAAGTCATTTTTTATTCTTGACTTGCTTCTATTTATGATTCCATGTTTTTTTTTATTTTGTTTCTTTGTCCAAACAAGATTACCTATAAAAAGACTTAGAACAAATCAAATGAACCATCACAAAAAAAAAAATTTAAAAAAATAACTTCTAAAAAAAATCTCTGCTTCCAAAGCCAACCAACAAAAAACACAAACCTAATTATGAAAATCTATTAAAAAATAAATGTATATATGCCTATTAACATGCTACATAAATAATTAATTTGGAAAGGAAACATAAGAATAGATCAAAATAAGAAAATAAGGTTGTTTAATTGTTCATAGCTAACAAAACAATAGATACATAATAATTACTTACTCGAGTTAATTATCTTTTGGTGAAGTAAAAACAATCTTAACATACATCCCATAATTAAAATGCTGTTATTAAAACATTATATGTAAAGAACACCAATAAAAAATTAATATATAAACTTTTCAATAAGGAAATTTATTCACCTGACACTTGTTAACTATTCATCTCAAACTAAAGGCAATTAATTGTTAGGAAAAATGAACAACTTCTACAACCAACATGTAATATAAATGTCTGAACAATGACTAGCCACAATAACTACAATTTAACTATTTAATAGCTTTCCATTTATTTATTAAAAACTATATTTATTTTCCATACTAAACATAATATCTTGTATATTATAATCTGCAGTGCATATTAAACATAATCTTTTACTTGAGATTGGATTTAATTCATAGCTCTACTTGTACATTAAAATATTAATATTTTACGTAAGATTAGATTTAATTCATATATCTGCTTGCACACTACAAGAGATATATATTTCAATCAAATACTAAATTGTTTAAATGCATTAAATTATTTTTCTGTACAATTTCATTGCAAAGGTGCACCATCAAAACTGGATGCATCTTCCTAACTAAATGTGTACTTATTTTTTTGTACAGTTTCTATACAATAAATTTATATGCATTTCATACTTTGCTTAGATTTTTCCCACACTATTAATTTATTTCTTAGGCTCTAATTTTTGTCCCAAAATAGGCAATTTAGCAATGTAGATTGGTCTTTATAATCACCCATAAATTTATGTTTCAATATGGCATATTTTATTATCCATAATTATCATAAGATTGACATGTATTTCACATCTTCTATGTACTATTGATACTATGGGATTCCCAAAATTTTCAACATCAAAACTCAAAACCACTCATCACTTATCCATGGTTTAGAGCCATCTATGTATCAATGCCCCTACATATAAACTTGAGTTTTCCTTTTTTCACTATGTTGTTTATATACCTATGCCACATGTATTGATTTTTGTCTATCACACTCCTTCATATTCATTCCCTTTGTCCCTAATTCTCTATGACTAATGTCCACTATGATCATGCCACATAGTACTATCACAGGTCTTTGGGCTTTTGGGAGACTCTAGGAAGTCTCCTAACTCATGCAAGCATGAGCTTCCATGAAAGTTCCACATGGCATCCTTGTAGGGATTTAGGTTTTGAAGTACTTAAATAATTTTATTTTCTTTGCATTCAACTAGGCTCAATGTAATATCCACACTTGTCCTCTCTTCATTAAATCTCCCAATCCTACACATTCAATGGAAATGGCAAAGTCAAAACCTATAAATAATTATTTTATATGTATACTCCAATGTTTATTTTCATATGACAAGAAATGTCAAAGTAGCTAGAGAAGGCCATGTAGTATTCGATGTAGAAAAATCAAAATTGACATCCATTTCACTATCAACAGAGGTATTCAAGCCAATCCAAAGCTAAAGCACATGTGGATACAATAATATTTTTACATGGACTTCTATACAAATTTTTATATCAAATTTTACATTCATGGTTAATTAATCAACTTTTTTTTGTTTCTTGTTCATTGAATGAAAATGTTTACATCCACTTACTTTTGAGGCAATCTCAATCAACAACAAACAAGAATAAAATCTACTAACTCTTACAAGAACTTGGTTCATGGCATCCTTGTTTGTTTAAAATATTATTTCATAATTTAAACTTTAAAATCAACAATAACTAACCATAAAAATAGGATGTCTATTAAGATTTTATTATTAGTACATATAATCATAAGATACCACTCAACTCTTTTTCTCTTTCATTTATTTTCTTATTTTTTCTCTTTCTTTTATTCTCTTTTTCTCCTTTCTTCATGAATTTTAATATTGATGTTTATAATATATAATATTTAAAAATAGTAAAAAATTAAAAAAATATCTTTTACTTTTCTATTTTTAAAATAGATTGAAAATACTATTCTAGGTAAAATAGCTTTTTTGTAAGACCAAAACATAAAAAAAAATAGTACACTTAAACAACACAACCTTGTGTAATGCTTAGGATGGTGGCATGAAAAAGATAGTTTGATTTTAGTATATGAGTAATGAAACCCTAAAAAAATATATATTTGAAGAGGAAATAGGTCATCTTGATCAGGAACAAAGATAGGTAATGGTAGTGTCATGTTATGATGTAGAGTATCGGGTGTTATACCTGTGTGATGAGTTTATTAGACATGTTATCCAACCTTGAAGACTTAGAAAACTACATTTATATTTATTTGAGAAAGATATATGCATGTATTCTTATGGATTATGAGAGGGTAGTCATGCTTGAGATGATATTTTTTAGTGTGGGTAGTTCCATGCAACCTTTGTTTATAATAATTTTAATTTTTATGTAAAATAAATATAAACACACTATATTTAAATAAATCTTAGTGTATTCAATTTAATTATATAATTAAAATATATCAAAGAGATTAATTAATGGAAATAACCCAAGTGTTGTAAATTAAAGTTAAATCAAAGCAATGAATTGACAAAGAGGTTAAGATAACACCTTGGTTGTTATGCAAATTTGAGTCTCTATTCTGATTGTGTTAACCATACTTGAATTGATCATAAAATTTTGGACCTGTGAATTACTTTGAGGTGAACCTGTACTTATATGACCATGTCTTTTGCAAGCCTATCCACTTTAGTTCTATCATTGTGCCCCTGTGTGTGTCTCTATTGGGTTTCACAGTTTGGTTTTTTTGATGCTTATGTGTTGTGTCTCACTGATTATGACTATACCTTTATTTCAAAATGTGAAGGGTATAATATGTTTTATCATTAAATCTTCAATTTTACCTAGTTACACACTTTAAAATAAAATAAAAGGAATAGATTCAAGTAATAACTGAAGTAACATTGTAAACTATGTATCTTATACACTCAGAATCAAATCTCCATGTAGTTCTTGTGGTGTGTAAATGAAATATATCAAGTAAGGGTTTCAAACTCATCTTCCATAAAAATGATCATGCAACTATTTAAGTCTAATTACCCTCATTTGGGACAAGAAAATTCATAGAAGGACCAAAATGGATAAGTGTCTCAAATGTGTAGTATTTGATTCAATGAAGCACCACTTGAATGGAGAAGATTGGATCTATGATTTACCCTTGATATATTGAGGTTTATAATATTTTTATCCACTTTCTTGATTTTCTTATTTCTCTTTGTTTTTTCTACTTATTAGATGGCTTAGCAAGTCTTTATATTTAGAGGATGATCTATGATAACCAATGTGTGTTGGACAACTTTAGAAAATAAAAATGGGAAGGGTTAAAGTTCATGACTAATGGTAATAAAGAGATAGACCCAAAAAATTAAAAGATACAAACCCATATGGATATGGATATAACCAAGATGGACTCGTACAACTATGAGTTTGTCTAGGAGGTAAGATAGGGTCTATTTTTAGGGCACGGTTAGCTAATGAATAATATGAAATCTAAATGTACTAATAAATACCTTTTGGATAAGTGTCAAGGTGCCTTTAAACTCTATGTATCAAATTTAAACTCTTGTATGGTTGGGGTCACCTTAGAAACATGCTAAATTGTATGAGTTTTCCAAATAAATTAAATTGAGAATTAAATACATGATAAAGGTTTTATGCTAAATTTGAGTGTCTACACCCTTATATTTTTCACATTGGTATTTTTGTTTTACAAGTAAGTTTTTGATTTTAAGATTTTGATTATTATTTTTAATATTTATTTAATTCTACTTCTTTCATAACAAAAATTGAGTTTTTAATTTGTTTAGTTTTCTATTTTCAAATATCCATTTTATGTCAAGATCAAATATTTTTCTTTTATATGCAACCTTTAGAGGAAGTTTATAGAGATACGTTGCATGAATTGGATATAGGGTTAAAACATGAAGATGGTATAGACCAATGATTTTTGGCAAGACAATTTGATAATTTACTGGACACAACTATGTTTTGTCTACATACAAATGGATCCAAGTTGAATGGATTTTATCGATTACCACCAGGATATGAAATGGATGCATCTTACTATTATAAGGATGCTTTTCGTCACTTTAGATTTTTTATATTTAGTAAGGAGGATAAATAATTCTTAAACCTTGAAAATTTTAGTCAATATTGTTGAATTTTAATCTTGATCAAGCAATGAGCATCTAACAAATTATATGATTATACTTAATTTAACCATTTTGTTTAAAATGGCCCTTATAATTGATTTTATCTTGGACTAAATTAAGTTAATATGAATATTTTTATGATGGTTATATTATAGGGATTCCCTAAAAATACAATGGTAAAATGTTGGCACATAGTTTCTTATGTAATTCTCACTACCCAAAAGTAGGCATGAGCCTTGAAATCTAGTTTATGAACAAAGATCCGAGAACTAGTGTCTATATGTATGTTTGGTACAATTATGGAAAAAATTATTTTTCCACGAGATTAATTCATATAGGTTCCATCTTAGGCCCAACTTACCAAAAATGATTGAATATATGATTTTATGTATATGAGAAAACAAACTTCCAATACATTTTATATCATATGGTTTTCAAAAGGCATACAATTTACAATTAAACTACCACAAAATATTATATATTACCTATGGATATATGATACAAATGATATACCTTAGGGCTTATATATCCTTAGAGAGTAAATAAGTTGAATAGAATATACTACTATATATTATAAAGTGAAAAGTTTGTACTTTGAAACAACACCTACATGTTTTTGAAGCTGTGAATTTTCCAACTACAAATTTACCACAAACACTGTGAAATTTACATTTATATGACTTGATCATAGTAAGATGAAAAATATTTGGTGATGTAACTCTAACATTGTTCCAAATCTCCCAATTTGGTAGTGGTTATGTGGATGCTTTTAAAACTTGAAACTATTCATACCTTTAACATGCACAATTAAACAATTCCTTGTGTTTAATATCCTTCCACATTCTAGAAAAGACTTTAAAATTTGTCTTTATACTGGATTCAACCATAATTTTATTTAACTGACAAGTACTAAAGCCACATCATGACACTTGTTGGATGTAAATTATTTGGCATTACAGGTAATGTATGTGTTATTTTGGATAAAAGTGTAGACCCTTAAAAATGGTCCCTAAGTCATTAAATTATATATTTATATGATGTTTGTGTACTTGTCAATTATTAGTTTAAATTATGTGTTATTGGTGTATTTAATAACTTGAAATAGTTCTTTTACCTTACCCCAAATACCTTAAGATTTCATTTTCCTTCCCCTTGGTTTGGCCCTAGTTTTTTCTCCTTGTACGGAGCATGATATCATGATCTAGAAATGTACAAAGCATGTAGTTATGTTCCATATTGGATCATAATTGTAAGGTTCATATAGGGAGCCTTTGGGTCCATTTTCCCCTCTTTCCATGTGACCCTTATTTTTTATTTTTCACTCTTTCAACTGTTTGATGTCATATTGTGCACCAATTGGGTTCTAATTTTAATTCAAGTAATTTATAAATACATAAGCACCCTAATAAATTTAGGTATCTAGAGAATCTTTGAAATTCATTTGTAAAACATCTAGAAATTATCTAGAATTTTGAAAATAATTTATTTGGGCATCTAAAAACATTTAGAGTAATCAATAAAACTTCAAAGCAAACATATCATGTAAAACCATGATGAGATAACTAGATTGATGAATGTACGGAGCATGATATCATGCTATAGACATGTACAAAGTGTGTAGTTTCATTCCATATATGTCTAGAGCATAATTGTATTGTTCATATAGAGTGCCTTTGGGCCTATTTTCCCTTCTTCCCATGTGACCCTTATCTCCTCATTTTTAACCTTTTACTATTTGATGTCAGATTGTGCACCAATAAGATCCTAATTTGAATTCAAGTTGTCAAAAATTACATAAGCACCCTAGTGATTTTAGGTATTTAGAGAATATTTGAAATTCATTTAGAAAAAAACTAAAAATAAGCTAGCATTTTGAAAATAATTTATTTGGGCATCTACAAGCATTTAGAGAAATCAAGAAATCATTAAAGCAAGTGTATCATAGAAAACCATGACGAGATAGTTAGATTGATGAATGTATTGAAATTATTTTGTTAGAGGTTATTGATATTTCATCATAACATGCTAAGATAATGATAGTTATATGATAAAGCTCATAGATTACAGATCAATTTGGGTTGGTCATAGAAAACAAGAATACATAGAACATCAATATTCATTTTATCCTATGAATTCACATGGATTAAAGACATAGCAAGAATTATAATTAGAAAAAATATAATTGAATAAAATAGAATGGAAGGGGATCATGATTATTTAAAATACTACACATAGAAGGAAAAAACAAGGAAAACATAGAGGTAACCATAACCAACTCTCTATATTGATTTCTTATGATTGTGGAACTCTTTCTTCTTATAATAAGATGATATATATAGAATTTTACAAGCCTTAGACTCTTTGAATTCTAATCAAACTTGGTGCCAAGATAAGACTCTTCATATTTCAACATGTTAAAACTTATATAAATGAGATACAAGAAAAATTAGAATATAAAAAATACAATATGAGTGCATTTTGCACACATGGCACATACATATAATCTATGATTTTACAGTTGTATTCTTCTACCAACATTTTCAGGGACTTAAAAATACTATCTCATCATAAGAGACTTTGAAATTGGTACACCTATAGGAGCTGTCTAAAATTGGATAGACTCAACATGAGTCCCAGTAATCACTCGAGGCACTATTTTTAGTTTTTACCCCTTGTGCACTACTTAGCTTCCCTTGTGGGTTTTTAACTACACAACATACCAGTCTACCACCATTTACAAGTTTTCAATAGAATAGGATAACTAGGTGGTTTCCATTTAAAGATTTTCAACCAACCTAGCCCCACTTGTCATTCTAAACCTTCCCATAACACAATTTGAGAAACATACTTCATATTTTAGTACTACATGACAAATAATTGGAATATGGAGGAGGCATTAGGGAAGCTATGATGAAATTATCAACTGAATATATGTAAATTTATGTTGTGTGATCTATGGTTATACTTCATCTAGAGGAATAAATGCTAGAGTATTGATGATTGGTACAATTTAAATATCTAAAGGAGACAAATGTATCTTGTATGTGTTTTGATCTAGTATGTGATCTTAGATCGGCCATATCAATATGCGAAGTGGGGTTTGAGTGGCCATCAAATATTTGATGTCATCTTCATCAATGATGATCATGGAGGATTTGTAATTTTCAATCCTTATTAACAACTCTTGGTTTAATTCCTTTAACTTGACCACATATTGTTGAGATTGAACTCTTATGAATATGTTCCTTATGACCTGGCTCTACCAATCCTATAATTACTCTTTGATAACATCTCTTGCCTTTATGAATGTGTAGATTACAACATCCATTTCAGCCATAGTATCTATGTGACTTGTCATTGTTGCTTTGGTAGAGGCTACCTTAGTAAAAACCACACTAAAATTAGTCCATGTTATGTCTAATTATTACCTCCAATCGAGCAGCTTTTTGGCTATGTGATTTACTTACATTATAGTGGTATCCACATGGGTTTGGTATTCTTATAGCATCTCCATAATGGTTTGTGTCTTATCTTTGATAACTTGCCCTTGAGAGAAAAGTTTTAATACTTTATACATTGTGCACCACTCTTAAGTGAGTTGAGTAAGGAAGGTCATTAACTTGCATTGGTTTGACATAAATTGGTTGCCAATAACTTGAGTAACCAAAGTTAGATAGTTATTTATGATTATTTTATCAACCTCTTAAAACTAGTTTTAGAGCTCTATGTTGTAATATTTGGCTTGGTATATGTCTTATTAAAGTGACATAGCCTTCTACATAATAGGCTCTCAAAACAATATTGCTCCCTCTAGTTGCTTTGATAGTGGCAATCTGGAAACATCCAAAGATGCTTCTTCTACAATTGGAACCCTAGTCAAAGCTTATGTTGATGCTATCACATTTATTCTTAGCATTGGTGTGACTAGGAGGGAAAATGTTATGCACCTTGCTAACATAGTTTGAACATCTCAAAGCAAAAATCTTCTTAATGGTGCTGAATACTAAAGATCACTTTGAGCCTCTAACTTTTTTTTAGCCTCTGATCTATGATTTTTTTCTCTTGCTCTTGGTTCTAATTTTGCTCCTTCTCTTTCTCTTCTTGTTATGATTCATCCTATTTGGATTTCCACTTATTCTTGCATTATGCTTGTCTACTTGTTGTTTTTTAGTGGCCTCTTATTCTCTTGTAGCCTTCTTATTTTTTGCTTGTTCTTGTTCTTATTTTTCCATCCTTTGGTTTTTGATTTATGCTTCCTCTTCTTTGTTGCATTGTGTTGCTCTGTTATTTATTCATCTTTTTACTTCCTTGTAGATTTATCCCATCTCTTATTCTTAGTGACATATTCTTATTGGAATTTCTTTTTTTTCTCTTCCTCTTTAGCAACATCCTTATTCCTCTACATTTTAGATTTTTATTCTCTTCTTTTGTTCTTCCTCTTCCACTTTCTTATTTTATTCATTATCTTCCTTCTTTTTCTCGACTGCAACCTCTTCTTTCTTCTTCTTTTCATCCTCTTCCTTTTTATTCTATACTGACTATAACTTAGATTTGTTAGCTACGTCTTCAACTTCTTTTTGTGTTTGTTCATCCTCCATAGCTTTATTACATATATCCTCTACATCATTGGCCTATTTTTTGGCCTCAACATCTCCATCCTATTATTTTGCTTAAGTCATCCTCTTTTTCCATTTTTCTACTTCTTGGCATTAAGCCTCTTCTTTATTGTCTCTTATATTCCTTATGAACTCTTATTTATACAACCATCTATGATTCCTATTATGTAGCCTATTATTATTTAGTCTATTACTAGCTTCTCAATCTCTACAATTTGTTCTTCCTTTGATTAATAAACTGCTACTTCTTACACCATGTCCTTGGAAACATATGCCTTATCCTTATTGGATGTATAATGACTGTCAAGGGGGTGAATCAGTGATGGTAGATATTTAAATTTAATTCCAAATATTTTAGACTATTAATAAATAAACATATACTAACTTGATCAAGCAACATTAACAAGAGATCTCATTCATTCAATGCTTACACAAGATCAAACACACAACACATAGTTCATATGGGAAATAATCATGGGGAATAAAACCCAATATCAAGCTTGAAAACACATGGACTACTTATCTTATAAAATGAATAAAAATAAGAGATCATTTTATTGAAGCACCCACCCCTAAGTTTGAACAAACACCCACTTGCTCTAGATGTTGAACACCCATAAAACACCTGTGAAATCAACAACTCTAGAATTATGATTGCATATCAATATGATGGATTCATAATATATAAAACCTATATTAAATCCTAAAAACTCTCTCAACCCTACTTCACATAGGTAATTTATCCAAAGAACCCTTTTGGATCTCTCTAAGCTTCTTCACTCATCCTTAGCCACAAACCTACATCAACTCTATAATCAAAACATATACATGACCAAAAAGGTAATCAACATAATCCTATCTCTAAACTACCTCTTAACTCATCCAAATAGTACACACATTTTCTTTACTCAACTCATATAAGTATTTATTTGTCTCTCAACACATATTCCTCAAGTCTATTCAACAAGCCTTAAAACCATCACATTTGGTTTCACCTTTTATAGAGTGTTCATGATTATTATGATCACAACCTTCCTTTTTAGACAAAACACATGCATTCACCCTTAAGGCATCTAACATGGGTCACCTTTAAGCACAACCCTCTTTCAAATAGGCCTAAGAGATCTTTTAGGTCCTATGAAGACCCATTCACCTCTTTAACACTTCTTCAATCAAATTAAGAACACAAGAACACTTTCAAATACATGGACCCATGCCGCATAGTATATAGGTCCTCATTAAGTGCTAACAACCATAAAAACACCCTTATGCTAAAGATCAATTTACACAAACAACATTTTATGCACATAACCACCATGAACAAACACATAGTCACCTTCTAAGCCTTTGATCATACTAAATAGGATTGATAAAAACTTTATAATCCACATGAATTATCTTCATGGAGTATACAACACTCTCTAATAGTTAGCTCTTCTTGAAACATCAAAATACCATTAAGAACAACTAAATTACCCTTCTCAGGTTACTTGTATTTCATGAATGAATGCATGGTCAATTTTGGATCTCAATAACTTTGACTATAAAAACATTTATACTTTAAATGAATATTTCTAGATGTGCCTTGAAGTCCTCTACAATTTTGATTTTTATTATAACATTAGATTATGCATAGATCAAAAGTTATGGCTAAAAACCAAACACTAGTTTTTCCTTCATCAAATTGAAATATGTAAATCCAAACAGTCATAGTTAAACATCGATCACTTAAAACACATCTCATGCTCTTTTCTCAACTCACTTAACTCACACCATCGATCTTCTTCAAAAGTAGCTTGAAATTTAACTTGTAGTGCTCCACTATCCAAATGTTAAACCTTAAACATGTTGACTTGATCTCATGCTTTTTGACAATCTTGACCACATACTCATCATCAATATTTTTTGAGTATCTTGGTCTTTATATTTCAACGCTCATTGTTATATCTTGCTCAAAAATCTTGAGATTATGACATTTAGCACCCTCATGTGCCTTCTGAGCACTTTATTGATAGCCCCTTGAACTTGTGTCACTTGGTAGTCTCACATGTATTGCTGACTCTTTGACTTGTCCTACACCATTGATCTTCATCAGTATGAACTACCGCTCATCATTGATCTTCTATTAGACTACAGAGCTTGTAACACTTGTCACTAGCACATGTAACCTTTGACATGTTGAATTCATACACACCATTAATTTTAATATGTATAATTAAGTGCTTACAGTTGGATTTTATAGACCAATGACCTTAGTCTTTGACATGGTTAAAATTGATTGTCTTCAACCCATCACAGTCTGTTAGAGCAACTTTGAATTTTTATAACTTGAGCTAGACAACACTTCAAGACTCCAAATTTTTAGGGTAGCTTATTGGCACTATATATAACATCTCCATGTAATCCTTTGACCAATATTGAATTTATACATATTTGAAATAAATTCTCAAACTTATTAGATATTTCATATTTGCATGATGTGTAGTGATGTCTGGATTCTCTTAATCTAGAAGATGCATTTTGCTCATTCAAAATGATCACAAAGCATAATAGAGCTCCTCCAAGACATATATGTATGCCTCACAACCTCTTATTTATCCTTATAGATGTGTACATGTGCCATATCTCTTCAAGCTCTTAATATGATCACTTTGTCATTCATGCATTAGTACCACATGCTCTCTTTGCCATCAATGACAACTTAAGACACTGATGACCATGTCCAACAATCTCCCCCTTTGTTATTGATGGTAAACCATACTCAGAATGTCTTTTATCATACTAAAAAATTCTTCATTTTGATATTTCTCCTACTTTATCATTTACAATGGATCCCCCTTTGACATGCATCCATTTGAACTAGGACTTATCTAATCTTTGGACCTAAAAAGCTACTCACAGAGCTTAGAAATCTCCCCGTAACTTCATGTTCCATCTCATGTCATCTTGTCTTTGATATAAACTAATCTAAACAAAGATTTCAAGACCAAAAATAAGAAAGGACTACCTCTGAGATATGATACAAAATCCCCTAAACATTGTACATACCACTTCTTACCTTAAACTTCTTAAACATGCTCTAATACTACACTCTTCTTTGATCATACTCTGCTCTGTGAAGATAAAACACACTAGAACATCAAAAACTTCTCAAACTCACCTTGAAAACACTGAGAGGGACTCCCCCTAGGTCATATTAACTTAGGCACCCCTTGAGCATCTTCACATCATCTTGGTTTTTTGGAGAAAATCATAAAAAAAGTCCACTTCTTCATACTAGCCTTGCTTAGAGGCCTTGTAGCCCTACCTAGACCTTGTAGAGCCCATAAATTTATGTGTATGAGCTTTCATGTCTTGAAATTTCATATCTAAATTACAATAACATGCCCTATTAAACATGCTAGAAAGCAACACTCAACTTTTCCTCTACAACATACTTTCTTCACAAACCTACTAGCACATTATCCCTCTATTTGCACAAATCCTCCTCTATAGAACCAACCATGTAATTTCAAAATAATATGAATTTTTGAGCACCTATTTAGCCATTCTAATTGATTAAGCAAACATAGACCTCAATTTATTAGGAAAACCACTTTTTAACAAAGGCTAAAATACTTAGGTTTATAAGAGAAACCTAGTCAATGCATCATCTTATAGTCAACACCCACCTCTAAAACATATCTCACACTTGGAGGTCATCAATACACACTTTTGGACCAATTTTTGAGCTTAGACTCCTTTGGTAGCCCATACTTCCTATATCATCATTTTTTGACCTACATACCCTTAAGCATAACTTAGGAAACCCGAGAGCAAAAAAAAAAAAATTCAATTGCATACAAAAGACATTCAAAGCTTAAAATAACTTGGAGTTCATTTTAATAAAGTCATAACACTTTTATATGACATTAATACACCTTGACAACTTGAAATGACACTTATATATCTCCATACCCAGCCTACAAACCTTGCACACATAACTTCATTCCATCACAATATATTTGAGTAGATTTATAAGACTCATTGCTCCCCTTTAGCCAAACATATCTTCAAATGATATTTTTGTCCCAAAAAATCAACCAAATCTCAATTGGCATCCACCATACTTCCTCTTACTTTTCAATTGTATCCTTGAAGTCTAGATATAGACACCCTAACTCATACTATCTTAAAACAATGTGAAACTAGGAGTTGCTTAGAACTCCTCATATTCTTTCTCTCTCTTGGTCATATTATACTTAAAGTTCTTCATTTTCATCTTAGGATTAAGAAAATAAAAATGCTCATCCACTAAAATATTCTCTCTTATAAGCTTGATTTGATAATACATGGAGAAAACAAGTATTCATGACATACCTACTCAACTAAAGAAAGAGCCTCATCAATGGATATTAAAAACTGATGTTCTTTTCATAAAATATGTTCAACAACAACATGATATTAAATTATATCCATACACACCTTAGAACTAGTCTTAACTAACACCTTAGCATTCTCCTTGAGCTTGGTCTCTTCATTCTCAATAGGAGTAGATAGTGGGATCTCCTAATTCTCTTCAACCTTTGTAGCATTCTCCACTTCAAAAAATAAACTAATTAGACCTAAAAATTTATTATGACTTATAATTTTCATCTTTGGTTTCCATAATTTATATTGTTTTCATTCTTGCACTCTAGGAGTCTGATTGAACTTATTTTGACTTGATGGCCATTGCTTGTAGAACCTAACAATATGACCAATATTTTCATTGTTGTAGCAAACCATTCTTCTTAAGGAAAACTCGACTTGCTTTATGTTATTTGGACAATATTTTGTAAAGTGTCCCACATGATGATAGTTGAAGCATTCAACCTTGCTTATGTTATTTAATTGATAATTCCATTCATTCTCAATAGGTCTTCTATACTCTTTAGCCCTATGACCAAATTGATCACAAGTATAGCAGTAACCATTGAAATTTGCATACCTCATGGCATTTGGTTGTCTAATCTGATTTGTCCTCATTATTAAAACACCTTCATTCCTTGATTAATGATTGATCTTCAAGGTGTGATTTTCCTTGTTCACATTGGTCTTTATCTTGTCTTGAGTTGCATTCTCTTGTTCTTTGTAACCAAGTACAATTTTATCACTAGCATACTTTTGACTATTCATAATGTTATCTAGATCACTTGAGCTCTTTTCAAACATCACATATGAATTAATCTTACTATATGTCTTTTTTTAACTCAACTTTTAATGACTAATTTTCAATTTCATACCTTGATCACTCATCTTCTTTAGCTTTCAAGCTTTTGGATAGGATTTATAATTGACAACTGAGATGCTTGACTATATATTCATGCTCCTTGGTGTCTTCATTCATTCTTGCCTCAAACACACTAAAATTATGTTCATAGTCCTTGATTTGAGACTTCATATTATTAGGATTCTTCTTCTCAATCTTCAGATCTTCAAGGGCATTCATCAATTTAGTCTTACAGTCCTCCCTATTTTATTCAACCTCTATATGACTCTAAGTAGACTCTTCCTGATATGAGTAACTTCCTTCTCTTGCCATGAAAATAAATTAATTTTTAATAGGACTATCATCTTCATTATCAAATTTAGAATCACTATCTTCACTCTCATCTGATGAGCTATAATCTTTATTGGTGTAGAGACTTTTCTTATTCTTTAAGGATTTCTTCTTGTTGTTATACTTTTTGAATCCTTTATTCCCATTATTAGACCTAAATATATTCTTTACTTCATCTTAGATTTCACCATGCTCTTCATCATCATTATTCTTATGCTTATGAGGGCATTTATTAACAAAGTGTCCTACTTTTCCACAGTTGAAACATTTGAAAGGTAGTTTACCGTTATACTTCCTTGAGCCTATTTTCAATTTTCTTGTAAACAAAGATATTATTTCATCATTAGATAACTCATCATACTTGACTTCTATACCTTGAGTTGTCTTCTTATTTGGATTCATTTCTATCTTGAATGTTACTTCCTTCTTTGGTAATTTATCATCATTGAATCTCATATCATAGGCAGTAAGGATTCCATGCATTTCATCCATCTTAATTTGAGTAAGACCATGAATTTATTCTATAGTAGACACTTTATAATCAAACTTGAGGGATAAAGACCTTAATACCTTTTTTACTATAGCATCTTCTTCAAGTTTCCCTCCAAGACCTATGATAATATTCACAATCTACAAAAAGGATGACACATAATCTTTTTCCTTCATCTTGAGACTCTAAAATTATCTTCGATGAGTCTACAACTTGGCCAAGTTAACCTTTGAATCCCTTTCATAGATGATCTAGGATTTGTCCCATATCTCTTTGGCAGATTTAAAATGAATTACCTTTGTGTACTTAGTCTTTGAAAGTCCATAGGTGATAGCATTCATTGCCTTGGAATTATCATCACATAGCTAATTATCAGCTATACTAGTTAGAGGGGTTGGGGGGCTGAATATCCATCCAAAATAGATTGCCAAATGTCAAACCTTATTGACATGATATAGGTATTCATCCTTACACTCTAAAAAACATAATTAGACCCATTGAACATCAGCAATTTCTTTGTAGAGAAACCTTGCATCTATTGACTTGCCATATTGTACCTTGGATCACCTTCAAGTGGTTAAACTTACAATGAAGGTCTTGCTCTGATACCAATTGTTAGAGGTATAATCATTGAGAGGGGGTGAATCAGTGATGGTAGATATTTAATTTTAATTCCAAATATTTTAGACTTTTAATAAATCAAATTATATTAACTTGATCAAGCAACATTAACAAGAGATCTCATTCATTTAATGCATACACAAGATCAAACACACAACACATAGTTCTTATGGGAAACCCTCATGGGGAATAAACCCACTTTCAAGCCTAAAGACATATGAACTACTTGTCTTAGAAGATTATTACCAACAAGAGACCCTTTTAGTGAAGCATCCACTTCACAAGGAACACCCACCCCTAAGTTTGAACAAACACTCACTTACTCTAGATGTTGAGCACCCACACAACATATATGAAATCAACAGCTCAAATTTTTTGATTGCATATCAATTTTATGGAGTCACAATGTATAACACCTCTCTTCAATCCTCAAGACTCTATAAAAATTACTTCACATAGGTAATTAATCCAATGCAACCTTTTAGATCTATCTAAGCTTATTCACTCTTACTCAACCACAAACCTGTAGTAACTTTATAATCACAATAAATACATTACAAAAAAGGTCATAATCACAATCCTCTCTTTGAGCTACCTCTTAACTCATCCACACATCACACACCTTCTCTTCACTCAACTCATACAAGTCTTTGTATATCTCTCAACACATATTCCTCAGGTCTACACAAGTGTATTCAATAAGCCTTAAAACCATCACTTTTGGTTTCACCTTTTATAGAGTCTTCATGATTATTATTATAAAAACCCTTGTTTTTAGTGAAAAAACATGTATTCACCCTTAAGGCATATAAAATGGGTCACCTTTAAGAATAAACCTCTTTTAAATATGCCTAAGACACTTTTTAGGTCATATGAAGACCCATTCACCTCTTTGACACTTCTTCGAGTAATATAAGAACACATGAACACTTTAAAATACATAGACCCATGTAAAAAAATATATGGGTCCTCTTTAAGTGATAAAAACCATCAAATCACCATTTTTTTAAAGCTCAATTTGCTCAAACAACATTTTTTGCACACAACTACCATGAATGAACACATAGTCACCTTCTAAGCCTTTGATCATATTGAATATGATTAATCAAACCTTCAAAATCCATATAAATGATCCTCATGGAGTCGAAAACACTCTTTGATAATTATCTCATCTTGAAACATTTAAATATCATCAAGAACAACTCAATTACCCTTCTCAGGTTACTTGCAGAGCATGAATGAACACATGATCAAATTTTTAGCTCAAAAAATTTGACTATATAAACATTTAGACCTTCAAATAAATATTTTCAGATGTGCTTTGAAGTCCTATACAATTTTTTTTACTATAACATCAAATTTTTCATAGACCAAAAGTTATGGCTCAAAAACCAAGCACTAGTTTTTCCTTCATTAAATTCAAATATGTAAATCCAAATAGTCACAGTTAAACCTTAGTCACTTAAAACACATCTCATGTTCTTCACTCAACTTACTCAACTCACACCATCGATCTTCTTTGGAAGTAGCTAGAAATTTAACTCATAGTTCTCCACTATCTAAACATTAAACCTCAAACATGTTGACCTCATCTTGTGATTTATATAAATCTTGACCACTATGAACTATTGATATCTATTGAGTAGCCTGGTCTTTATCTTACAATGCACCATTAGATCTTGCTTAGAAATCCTAAGATTATGACAATTAACACCCTCACATTCCTTCTAAGCACTTTAATAGTTGTCCCTTGTGTTTGTGCCACTAGGTAGTATCACATACATTGTTGACTCTTTGATTTGTCCTGTATCATTGATCTTTGTCAGTACGAATGATTGTTCACCATTGATCTTCTATCAAACTAGAGATCTTGTGATACTTGTCACCAATGAATGCAACCTTTGACATGTTGACTTCATATGCACCATTGATATCAATATATGATTAGGCACTCACCATTGGATCTTCTAGAGCAATGACCTCAGTCTTTGATGTGGCTAAACTTGATGGTCTCTGACCCATCACAGTCTACTAGAGCACTTTGAAGCTTTATAACTTAAGCTAGACAACACTTCAAGACTCCAAATTTTTAGGGTAGCTTATTGAAACTATTGACAACATCTCCATGTAATATTTTGACCAATATTGACTTTTTTCATACCTAAAATAAATGTTCAAACTTTATAGATCTTTCATATATACATGATGTGCAGTAATGGTCTAGATTCTCTTAAGCTAGAAGATGCATTTTGCTCATTCCAAATGATCACAAAACATACCAAATATCCTCTAATACATTTATGGATGACTCAAAACCTATTATTTATCATTATAAACTTGTGCATATGCCATATCTCTTCAAGATCTCAATATGATCACTTTGTCATTCATGCATTAGTATCACATGCTCTCTTTGACATCAATGACAACTTAATACACCAATGACCATGTCCAACACTTCTTCACAAGGGTAACTAATTTTCACTTAGTTGGTTCTAGTTTCTCTACTAAAGGGTGTTGTGCCTCTTGATTTGGATATTGATTTGATGTAATTTGTGTAAGCTTCTCTCTTTTAGCTATAAAAACCCTTGCTTTCTATGTAATGGTAGGAGATAGTTATGGATTCCTATGAATTATTCTCTAATAGATTAAGGCTTTAGGGGAACTTTCTAATAGTAGTGCCAATGAGTCTAAAAAGGTGGGAATTTTAGGCTAATTAAATTTTAAAAATTGATCTATGATCTTTATGCATTTTGCTTCTTGTCCCATTGCATCAAATACAATGGATGGAGGATTGGGTAGAAGATCAACCCATAAGTTTAGAGGTACCTAATTTTACAACTTGTACCATGTGGACTACTTTCCATAATTTTTTTTTTCTTCTTATGTTTCATACAAATCTCCATCCATGTCTTCAAGCATGATATGATATAATTCTTGCTCATCTATCCCCATCATCAATAAATCACATCGAACCACAATCCTTAGTACCTATAGGTCATCCATCCATGTTGAATTGCTTCATGTTTTTATGATATATGGGGGAGGAGTATGTATTTATACTAGAGATTTTATCTTCCCTTTATACAAGTGTGATGAAATAGCCTCTATTGACTAAGAAGTCAGAATTGGTACAAATATTGGTATTATTTATAATGGTGTTTCTCTTCTTGCTACAAAAGTTTCTACTTTTCAAATTTTGCCTTCATTGTTTACATATCAATAAAATATCGAAGAGGAGGAAAAGATGACCTTAGAAGTTCATCAATCCTAATGGAAATTCCCTTTTGTAACTTGGTCACTGTTGTATGCTGTCCCAGATATTACATTACATCTAGTGGGATTCTCGGGTGCAAGGTTATCATCTTTAGGATTTCCATCCACCATTGATTGAACTTGGCATGATGTGTGAAATACCAACTTTCCTTGGTATAGATGAGGTTATATAATTGGATTGTAGGGTAGTAGTTTATGTTAGGATGAACCTTCCCCTTTGGCAATTTCCACTCTATGAAACATAGTAGAAGTATCAAAAAATGATATTAGAATGTTTGGTGCATAGATGTTAGGACTTTTTCAATATTTATGATTAAATCTATGACTAATAATTATGGCCAGTTGAATTCTTCTTCTAGATGAATCATTTGGTATATGATGTTGATAACCTTAGTAACTTATTTCATAGCTTGAATCATTTGCCAAAATATATGGGTGATGCATTCTATCAGAATCATCATTTATTCATCCTAGATAGATTCAAATAACATACCCATTAAACCTAAAATGTATGTATCTCTAACCTCCTACAAAATTTGAGGGAACTTTCACTTGTATGGTGTGATAGGCTTCCCTCTTGCTGGTAACCTTGTTGCCCTTGCCATTGCTTCAGTGTTGATGATGATGGTGACATATTGTGATAAGTAGATATTGCCATCATTTTCATGGCATATGATCATCTAAATGATTTAATATAAATTAATAAATGTAGGCAATACAATTATTTTCTCTACATCTATCCCATGTAATATTTATGACTTTGTGAGAGCTAGAGGTTGGGATCCTTGCATAGTGTCTGGAACATACAATTTTTGTTCAATAGCTTTGATGAATTCAAATACATCTAGATCCTAGAAATTGGTTTGTCATAAGTCAAGATCAATTCCCATGTCTTCCTTCTACATGATTAAAATAGGATTGATCATCTAAGAATGGTCCATGATGATCATGCACACTATGTGAATATTCTTGTTTCTTTGGCATTGATATAGACTTTTGCTCATGGTTCTCAAGTAATTAGAAAATCACTAGAAATTTAGAAGCTCTGTGTGTATAAGTATATAATGATGCAATTTATTAATATTTTCCTTGCTTTTATAGGTTTTTAGCACACCTTTCCATGTTTCCCTACATTGAATGCACCTCAATGTCAGTGATTCTTGCATTTACTCACTTTGAATATCAAAAATCATTTCAGATGATGTGGTGATCTTGATTAGCTATCCAACTACTTTATGGCTACTAGATGAATGAATGTGATGCACCATAGTATCTTCCCTTGTTATACTTTATCATCTGCATCATGATTTTGACACAGAGTCTATTTTGAGGATACTGACCAATATTTTCACTTGATTTTCCATTAATGGTTTAATGTATATTATCCTTACCAGTTCATGTTTCTCTTACATTTCATAGACTTAACCGTTGGCATATCCCTTCACCTCTTTGATATGGTGTTCATGTGTCACTAGCTCCTTTCATGGATACATGGTTTATGACTTTGTTATTGGTTCCACTAGTCAGTGACTTTAAGAAATCTCACTCTAACCTACACACACAACCTACATAAAAGAAACACACCTAAAAAAAAAAAAAAAAAAAAAAAAAAAAAAAAAAAAAAAACCTAAACTACATGGTGTTAATCATCACCCACTCACTTGAAGATAGAGATTACTCGTGGTAGGGCTTAAGACTACAACCATTTACTCACTTTGGTAAAATGGTTCCCTAGAGATACCTCAAAATGATAGTTCCTTGTTGAAATAACTCATGTATAATATATGGCCCTTTCTATTTGATGTTTAATTTTTGTAGAAATGATTTGAACTAACTGTCATATAATAATATTGGTTCTTACTCTTGAAATTATTTTCTTTATAGATTCTTATCATGCCAAACTTTTTGGCTCTTCTTCTGCACTTCTTATGTCCAATATGATCTACATCTACATTATTCCATTATGGTTAAGTCCATTAACTTGTGGGTCAAATATTACTTATCCCCTAGTCTCATGATGAGAACAACTCATAAAATCAACACTAGATACTCCATTGGCATTACTACTTCTAAACAATACACTAGATGAAATGGCATGAATTTTAGCACATGCTTGTATTGTGTTCTGTAAGCCCATAGAATCATAGGAATGTGATCCTCTGAATCATCTCTTTTTACATCACATATTTTAGTTAGCATTTTGCATAGTACCTTGTTGGAAGCTTTAGCTTTCCCATTTACATGAGGATGGTAGGTTGTACTCTTGTGATGCAAAGTCATAAATTATTCAATGAGTGTTTTGATGGTAGTGTTCAATAAATTCATTCCCCTATCACTCACTAACTTGATAGGAATACCAAAAATTGTGATAATGTTTTTATAAAAAAAATTAAAAGCATCCTTGGCACTATAACTTGGCATCATAGTAGCTTAAATCCACTTCATAAAGTAATTAGTCATAGTAATAATGTACCTTACACGACTACATTTATTGGGTGTACTGATGGGGCCCATAAAATTGATGCCTCACTATTCAAAGGGATGTTCTAAAAGTAATGAATTTAAGGGAATTTCATCCCTTTGGTTCAGTTTTCCCATCCTCTAGTAGACATTGTAGTGCTAAGCTATTCTATGTGCATATTAAAATAGGTTTAGCCACCAAAGACCACCTTGTAAAAGTTTCCTTGTAGTGGCTTCCCCTATGAAATGACTTCCTATGACCCTTGATGTGCCTCTTCTAATAACTACGGTCATTCATGCTCTAATACAACTCTACATAGTACTTCATCCTTCCCCATATGATAAAATAACTTGTTTACAATACTGTAGGGCAAATATCAAGTAATGAATTACTTTTTATCTCTCTAGGAATATTTTTTAGGAAATAATACCTATTCTATAAAATTAGCAATATCTTTTAAGTGTTCCAAAATCATAGACACATGGAATCATCCTAGAGTTCTTCTAATTCTTCTCAATTTGTGATTTGGATCAAATGATCTAGGCCCATATTTTCTCTATCTAGCTTGACATTAATCCTAAATTGAAGCTATTAGAATAACATGATTCATCTAAAAAATTCTTTCTCCCAAAATTGGCTTATTCACCAAGTATCATAAATCATGGTGATATGTGAAGAGATCTAATGGTATTGCTAGAAGATAGTGCCTAAACTTCTATAGTGTAAACACCATCACCGATTCTTCATTTTTGATTGTCATGTAATTATTATCTATTGCCAATAGCTTTATACTTGTGAAGTGGATAGGGTGATCCAATCTACCATCTCCTAGCTATGATAGCACATCGTTGACTATGATATTAAGGCATCAATGTGCACATGAAATGGTTTGTTCCAATTTGGAAATACCAACATCAGTATAATAACCAATCACTATTTCAACTTTATGAATGTTGCTTGACATTCTTATGTCTAAAAAAACTATGTACCTTTGTGCAACAAATTTTCTAATGGGGTAGATATAACTACATACCATTTTATGAACTTGTGATAATACCTTATATGTCCTAGGAAGGATCTGACTTCTATCAAATTGATTGGTGGTGGCATACTTATAATGACTATGATATTTTATTGATCCATTAAATTTCACTATAAACAACATGGCCCAACAAAACACTAAAATATGTGAAGAAGAAACATTTATTCATATTCAACATAATGTGTAAGGCTCGACATCGATCTAACGTCAACCTCAGCTTTGATAAGTGATTCTTAAATAAAGATAAAATGGCCCAGTCATCTAAATATACTTCCACAAAGTCATGAATGAAATACTTAAATGTAGTGACTATAGTGTGGGAGAATTTAACTAGTGTATTTTTAGCCCAAATGGTATAACTTTATACATAAAAGATCCCCACTTGGTTGTGAAATTGGCATTATCCATATCCTCCTATGTGATAGGTATCTAATGATAGCCATTGCATCCATCCATGAAAAAATACACCTCATGTCCTACGATTGAATCCAACACTTCATCAGTAAAGGGAATAGGGAATGGATCATTTACATGGGTATCATTTAGAATATGATAGTTGTCACATAGTCTAATTTCCCCTAACTTATTGTGTTGGACTACCATAGGGTTCACCCAATATGCTTTCTCCACTAGATGGATTATGCCTACTTCTTGTATCCTATCCAACTTAGCCTTAATCTTCAGCTTCATTTTGGGGTTTAACTTATAAGGATTTTTATTAATGGGCCTTACACACTCATTAAGTTTCATCTAAATCTCCATTAATGATGGGTTAACCCAACGTACCTTTGATAATTTTATGGGAAAGACATACTCATACTCAAAGATGTTTCCCTAGGTCCATAAATCTCTTATGTGCGTAAGTTTTGGAACTTCTATGGTTCCAATATTTACCACATGCTTCCTTAATATATCTTGGTAAATATTACTTTATTCTTCTGAAATTGAATCTCACAACATTTTTTGTCTTTTTTGGTATTTCAATATTACAAAGCTTTTCTTCCTCTATGAAATCTGTGACTAGATCCTTTGATGGTTTAATGGGTTATTCTCATTCAAATAATCCGATCAATTCCATATTTTAATCACTATTAGAATATTTTGTATCTTCCTCTTCATCTATAATTCTATGACAAGGCTGCACCATAATTCATTCCTTCACTTTTCTAGCTTTGTAATTTTGTAAAGATGTATTCAGATCATAGGCTACCCATTACTACAAAGAAGAGTCATGGTGTTTATATCTTCTATCTTCCCATGGAAAATAATTTGATTTATCTTTTTTAATGCATTATATACTAGGGGAATTTCATCCTTAGACACAAATGTCTATATGAAATCACTTTGCACCTGTAATCAATGCTTTATTTCCATCTTACACTCCTGATTTACATATTAAGCCATTGGAATAGGGGCTAGATTATATATAAAAATGTGAACCCAATAATTTAGAGCCATATATTATGCACTCCATGCTTTGGCACACACATATATATTTAGTTCAAGGTATTCACCCTCCTAAAAGAATGGCCAGTTACTTCTAATTTTTTTTGGTAGTTAAAACTTGATTATCATTAGATCTCAAGCCTCATCCTAGTGAAGTTGATCATCCCAATGGACTACCCACCAAGTCAAAAAATTTCCCTTTAGTGTATAATTTAGGGTATCGATCCTCTCCTAATTTCTAGGCACATGCATTTTTAGTCTTAAGATAAACTATTTGATTTCTTCTATTGTAAATTACCATGGTAATTATCACACTAGCAAATACCATGCACATGGGTCATACTTCATGATTCCTTCCTGTCCAGTTAAAAATTTGTGTATCTAAGTCTATAGTCATAGAAGAAGTTATTTTCCATGGAAAGATACCTTATTTACTTGGTTCAATTTAATCCTCATCATTGGTGTCTTCCTAGTACAAAAATTCTACTTTAAAATGAGTGGGAGATTTCATAGACAAATTGACAGTCCTCTATCTAAAATAGAGGAATCAGTGGCTGAATTAGATCTAGTTTAAAATTTAACTACTTAGTCAACAAAGATTATAAATGCTATTTAGGGTTTGCATAGAGGAAATCACATTTAGCTATGTGCATAGCCTTTGGGTTCTCAAATTTCACCTTCATCCAATTATTTCCTTGATAAAAATATGGTGAATCAGGTTCCTTATGAATAACATAAGGTTTCTCTACTTTGTTTAGTTGGATCACTTTGATTTTATCACCTTGATGAGATTTCAAATGATTATACACTATGTTGATAGTCATATGACCATCATAAGCCCATTTATTTATAATCAATGCATGGTAGTAAATTTATACCATTTTTATGTAAATAAATTCAAAATCACAATGCAAACAAAACTTTGTGACCTTGATCTCTACATATTCTAGGTGGCTAATAGGTTTTAATCTCCCATAATATGCCAAACTGAGAGTTAATAAGTTGTAACTAAGTGTGGATTACCTATAACTTCCCAAGTTTAACTTGGTATCATATTCACTATGATTTTGATGGAAAAGAAAACATTCACTATTTCATACCCTATAAAATCAATATCCATCCTGGCATCTACATCCCAAGGCTTCTTCATCTTTACATACCATACCAACTTCTTTATCCACTTTTATCCTCTCTGTGCACATTCTAATAGATTATGCAACAAGTTCATAACATTTTAAGACCTATTCCCATTTTTTAATGTGTTTAATATCTTCATTAGGTTTTATAAGGTAGTAATAACCCCTTCTTGTCTCATGGACACAATCTGGCTGTACATTTATGCATCAATATTTGTAACATCTCCTTATGTGGTTTTTTGATGTTGTATATTTTTAGAGCCTACACAACCTCATACATCAACCTTTTTTTAGTATTAGGATTAGGGTATTTATTTATTCTAACCTTTTTTATCCTTTAGTTTTATGGCATCTCTAAAGGGGGTAATCCTTATTATGTATGTTGGTGTCTTATAACTACCTTTATAAGTGCATCCTCCTTCAGCTATGAGTTAGCCATATTGACATTTTACACTACCTTTTCTTTCCTTTACTTCTCTAAAGCTGGGTAATGTCTTGTATCATGTTATTGCAACACTCTAAAATAATCACAATATGATTAGATCTAGGGTTCAATGGATAATTCCTCTGCACATGGTTATACTCCCCACATAAGTAACATTGTATTGGTAGTCTCTACCTATTGTTTCCTTGACCTCCTTGATAACCTCCCCAATATCCTCCTTATACCCTCCCATATTACCTTGGAAACCCCATCCACATCCTTGTTACATCCCAAAACCTATCAAATTATACGGTGCACTCCATCCTTACTATTGTTGGTGGTTATCATAGCCCCCATAGTGTTGTTGTGGAGATAGTGGAGTCCAACTTGATTGTGATGGTTGGGGAATCACAATATTCTAAAGGCTCAGATATTAGTAGTTTGGTGATATCAGTGTCTAACTTAGCAAAGGATGTGTCCATCCAACTATACCCCTTGGTTGGTATTATGGTGATTTTGGAATCCATCGCAGACTTGTTTGGGTCACACCAGTCATATAAACCTCTATGTATAGAATCATTTGTTTTGATATAAACACCTACTACATATCAACTATAAATACATTATTAATTATATATTCCTTTAGTTCTTGTAAAAATTTGCATTTTTTCTCATAATGAGTTGAAAATTTACATAAATTATAAAACAAATTCTATGGTTGCTTCACATATTATTGTAAAAGGTGACACTAGAACATCACATGTCCTACAAATCTACATATTTCATAGAAATCCATTTTTATTTTTGGGAAATAATTCATGTTATTCCCCTCCTTTTCACATTCCATAAACCATAGGCCCAACTTAGGTTTGCCCCCTTCATGATACTACTCCAATTTTTTTCAAAAAAACTTGTATGGTGTTTTCAATCTTAGAGCTTGATACTGGAGCTTCCGCATATTATTTAATATTCTCTACATGAATCATAATATATTTAACATCTACCTTGGTGTCAAATTAGGTTTGAGATATTTCAAGGTAGATTATCATTCATAGCCCTTATATAAACCATGCAACTTTAACCTTATCCTCTAGAGCAAACTCAACCCTATTCATAACATCGAAAAATCTATGATCATAGTCACATACTGTCTCTCCTAAATTATGATGGATTTATTTTAGGTATTAGATTATTTGGTTCATCATTTCTTAATCTTGAATTTTGTGATAAGCCAATTTTTCACATCCTTAAAAATTTATTGATTAATATCTCTTCAGTATATAAACTCTAAGGCCCGACCACTCAATGATCCAATTAGTTCACACTTCATCACCACTTCATCAATAATTACCTTAGCCAATGATTTCATTTAAAAAATTAGTAGATACTATTGAGTATCCATAGACTCATCATAAGGTGTGAGATTTATGAATGCTTCCACAATTGGTTTTCATGTTTCTAGTACCCCTAGGTACTACAAGAGTTTTTTATGCAATTATAACAATTGGTGTCTAATAACTTAATTCAAATGCATGTGAAATTGGTGGTAATGTATATAAAATTATTATTGGTTGTGACCCCAATCACTTTGGTGCCTTCAATGTCTTATTAAAAAAATCTTTAGCTCCTTACACTAGCTTTTTCTATGTACGAATAAATTATACTTTTGAATTGATCATTGGGTCTATAGATGAAAATCTTTCTTGTTTTATTACTTCCTTATCATTCTTAGATAAATCTACTTCTGCTAAAGCCTTTTGAATTGATGCCTCCTTAATTTCATCTCCTCACCCATGAAATTATTCTTTAAATTAGCTATTCCCAACTACTGTCTAATCTAGACTCTATTCCTTGACTACTGTTAGTGTATGATGTATTGGGCTTGGGGGATGTGTGATATTGAAGTGAATGATATTTATCTAAAACATATTATTTCTCTTAGTTCAAATCTATGATATCTCTATGACTGTACCTTAATTCATCAAATGACTGATCTTCCTCTCCTTCAAATAATACCATTTATTGTAAATAATAACTACAACTATCTACCAACTAATCTACTTTGACATTATTCTTATCTTTGTCTTCATTCATCTCTTCATCATCTCACAATCTTTTATTCTCCTTTCTCCATTGACATTATTCCTTATCTTACACACCATTTCTTTCTTTTTTTGTTATTCACTCTTTGTTCTTTTCTTCTCTCTCTCTTTTCCTACTTTATTATTAATCATAATCACATTTCCCTGAGTATCTTTCTATTTATTCCATATTTTATATTATCATAGTTCCATTTCTAAATCCATACTCTTCTTTTGACTCTATTTCCATTAGTTTTCCATTATGTTTTTAGATCCAAGCTCTATCTTTTCAAATTATCATCATTCACCTTCTAGTCACTTTCATTCACATAATTCCCAAAGTGACTACTCCATATTGGTTTGAGAAGGCACCACAAAATTTTCTAAAACCAACATTTTCACTAAAGTAGGTAGTCATTGTAATGTTTTTCCTCTAGTCCCCCTTATAAATAGATCCTTTACTACCTCAAATGCTATATATCCTTGTCTTAAAAACTCTATTATATTCTTACCAATAGAATAAGTTATACAATTATCTATTGCTTGAGTCCAAGAAGTTTCCAATTTTTTTAGATGTGATCCAACTATGCCAACCAATTATTTAGTAAGCTAGGAAACTCACACCAAAAAATTTCATATATTTTTCCATCAATATGTTCTTATATAATCCCTAAGTAGTATAATATATGATATTTAACTATTCCTCCATAAAAATATGCATCCTTTGGTCTAACCACATTTATACATCCCTCTATCTAGGTAACCATCGTAACATATCTTACACTAATAGAGTTCCATGATCCCAAACCATTATTAGTACAGGCTCTTGATATTTCATTAGACCATGACAAGATGGGGATAACTATGTGATAAATTTCATAGATCATAGACAAATTTGTCTTGGTGATACAAAGACCTTTTTCATTCTCTGATATAACCCCACTCTGATACCTAAAAATGTTAACTCTTGTAACTAAAATATTCAATCTCTCTTGTTTATCAAATATTCATTGGATTTGACATCATTCGCTTGTATGATCCATTAAAAGGCTTATTATATTTCTTTATATCTATCTTATAATCTCCATAAATCTCACAACCATTCATTCTTCCCATTTCACTCATCTTCTCACTCCCTTTCATTCACCTCACACACACTAGTCATCACTAGTCTATGAGTTTATTGACCAAATCTATTCAACCCTTAAAATAGGTTTCCTATAGATAGTATTGATCTTGTATAGTCTCTCTTAGCTTTAAAATACTTGTTTCAACTCAATTAAAACCCTTTTACAACCTCAATTGCTTTCTTGACTTCTCAAACCCTCAACCACTCCTCACTCCTAGTAGCCTTTTTTAGGAATTTTGCTTAAATTACGGTTAGGTACTATTGAGTAATGAGGAAATAAGGGAAATTTAGGACACATCTATTTTATTAAACCTTTCCCTAAATTTTCAATATATAATTCACTTCTTAAGTACCTTTTTAAACTCATGCAGAGACCTAATTAGGTCTCTTTACCCCTTCTTAACACACAATCTCTTATAAGTGTATGTACATATTCCATACCATCATAAAAACTTGAAAATATATTTACTCACTCCAAAACCCAAACAAATACAAAATTTTATGAAGTTTCACTTGTTAAAACACTTGTTATTCCATTTTATTATTTTAACCCTAAACTAAGGTTTCACAGATTGTTACAATCCTGAAAGGCTTCCAATTTGTTTATATGAATATAAAATTAATTCAAAACCTAAAAGATATCATAATAATGTTTTCCTAACATTTATCCACCTTTTTCAAGATTTGAGTCTTCTTGAACAACCCCTGGTCATGCTCTAATCAAGAATTCTACTATGCTATGTCAATATAGTCTGCCTGTGTATAACTTTAAAATAGGGTTTGAAAGCATTTTTACCTTACCAAAGGTTCTTATAATCCCCTTAATTTGTTTTAACCCTTCATTACGAATTTTTAAACCATATTAATCCTTATCTAACCTCCATCACACTTCACACCTATGACTGAGATCAAACACTAAGATATTAACTATATAAATAGAGTATATACACAAACTATTATCTTGAATCCTGGTTATTTATTGGAAACAAAAAAAAAATTATATTCACATGAAAGAATTATTTCATAAGTTATTCCAATTTTATATCACATGAAGACACCTAACACCATATTTGAAAAGACTCCCTTCTTTATCAGTCTGTAGTTCTTAATGACCATATATAGGAAATTTGAACATAGTCCTGCAAACATCTATCTTTCAACATTCATTACAAAACACAATTTACAAATATTTTAAGGATTTAACCACATCTAATTTAAATCACAAATTATATATATATATATATATATATATATATATATATATATATATATATATATATATATATATATATATGTTTAAAATATACTATCTTCCATTATTTCCTTTCCTTTGCATTGCTAATATTGTCACTGTGAATATGGTACATAGTTATTAATATTTCACTTACTCCTCTCCTCCATACCTATACCTATTAAAAAATTATAAATAAATCCTTCTAACTTTTATCTAACTTCTCTTATGATTCTACCATCTACTATCGTCAAAAACTTGTTACATTCTCCTTACAGACATGAATAACTAACTCGATAATTAATTGTCATGGTAACTACCTTAGTATGGGCATTACATTCAAAATTATTGGTTTTTTGTCATTTTACTTATGAAATGTACATGGAACACATTTATATACTCGCCTAGACCCATACATGACCTTATACCAACATTTGATAACATGACATTCCTTGACACTTTCTCAAAACACTCCTAACACACTAACACAATTCCAAATATTCAAAAATGGAGTTTTACTAGGAAAATATCCCAAGCCAAATAACATCCAAACTAAGACACCTAATGACTCTTCTAAGGACTCAAATGCCTTCAGGGTAATGCTAAGAGACCAGACACATTTGCTTATGTTCATGTTTACATGAATTTGTTTGATGTTTCTACATCACTTGGTCATATAAAATAAGAATAAACATAACATACATATTCAATTTATCTTATGAATTCACACATATTAAATACATAACATGAATTATAATTATAAATAGGGAAATTGAATTAAAAAAAATGGAAGGGGATCATGATTAATCACAATACTGCACACATAAGGAACAAAATAAAGAAAATGTACAAGTAACCATAACAAAATTTATATATTAATATCTTATGATAGTTGAACTATTTATTCTTATAATCAGATGATATATACAAACTTTTACAATCCTTTGAATCTTTGAATTCTAATCAAACTTGGTGCCAAGATAAGACTCTTCATATTTCAACCTATTACAACTTTTGTAAATTAGATATGAGATAAATTAGAATCTATAACATAAAATATAAGCGCATTTCTGACATGTGACACATATATAATCTATGCTTTTACAACAAATTTATAATCCAAACTCTAAATAAAGAGGCCCAAGATAGGGTTAGGATTCAAGAAGTACCCTATAAAGTAGATAATAGATATATGACTACTCATAATGCATATTAAGCACTTGCCTCATTTAATGTATTGTAATTTATACCTAATTATGTATTCATTTATAAAATTTGTTATGAATTTACTCATGCTCAAGTTTGAATTATTTCTAATGCAGATCTTATTATTCCACTTGTTACTCTAACTTCTCAAAATGTTATGATCTCTCAATGTTTTCCCATTTACTTCTCAAGGTTTTAAAAATTATCAACATGTTTATGCCTCTCAATCCTTTCCAATGTCTCTACATGTTTCTAATATACCTCTTGTTTAACCATCCATCACTTATAATGCTTCTCAAATTATTTCACGTTTCTAATCCTTCTATTTTATAAATTTAATCCATTCTAACTTAATATACTTATAATTTTATTACAAAACTTGTAATTATTACTATGATGCATAGATTGTGTGACTTTAAAAATTAAATTAAAATTATTTCTCAAGGGTATCAAAATACATAAAGTAAGGTCACTTATAATGTTTTTCTTCTAAATCCATTATCTTATGAAGTATGTTCATACCCATTTCCATTAGGATTTGTTTCTCCAAAATTTTAATTGTTCTATGGTTATGAGACCATTTTCATCACATAAGGGCCTTATATGCCTCTTGATTATAATTTTCTCATGATGATTGATTATCAACTAAGTTATTTCCAAGGAGTTTGAAATATTATGCAGTCTATTAGTTTTATGCTTTAACATGTGGATCCATACATTATTTTACAACATTAGTTGATGAATTATTATCTCATTTTTCAATCATCATTGGAATGGAGCTTACAATTGCACAATTAGCTCAAATCAAATAAGGATACAATTAGATAATTAATGACTATGTGTTTAAATTTAAGATTTTATTTACCAACATGACTCATCAAATATTTAATAGTAAACTTCAAAACATCTTTACTCATAACTTACTTTCAATTATTAAATAAAAATGGTCTTCAAAACTTACCATCTTTGATAAATTTTTTCATATAGTTAGATATTGAGTTCAAGTTTTTAGATGAAAATGTGCATAAGTGTGGGTAAAATTATCCAACTTCTAGTGGCGAAAAGTTTATAAATAATACAAATTTTAAGGATATAAGTAATGATTATACCTTTCAACCAAAGATTGATGTTAATAATGTGGCAATGTTATGGAATAACCACCTAACAAACTCATATTATCTTAACAAAAAGAGCATAAGAAATTTATAAGGCTATGTGAAAATACATAAAATGTGTTGAAAATATTGTTTGAGTGTACTATGATTACTTTGCCTCCCATAAAAAAGTTTGATTATTCAAGACCATTGCCTAAGAATTACAATACACATGCATTTTATGATTATTATAGAATTCTATGACATACTTCAAATAAATGCATTTTCTTGAAGCATAAGATATGAGATCTTATTGATAAAAGTCAAACTCAAGTGGATAAAATAAATAAAAAATTGAATAAATCAGTGGCTCCACCAAATCAACACATGAATTTTTTTACCAACCAAATTCCAAATCATAATACTCAACCAAAGGATAAAGGAACTGTTCATATGATGGTATAAAAGATCAAGGGGAAATAGGGGAAACACCTAAGACTTATACAATGTTCATTCACTTGAGGGATATATTTGTGTGGTTAATGTAATTAAAAGGAATAAGGAACATCCTTCGATTGTGTTTCATGATAGTGAGATTATAAATGATAGCTTCATAATGGGATTTTATTCCTAAGAGTTTTCATAGGTGAACTTGGACACAAAAAATCATAGAGTTGTGGTTGATAATGGTTCAAATATCCATATATGTACTAAGAAATTAATCAATGCACTTGGAATCTATAGTATGGGCTTTGTTTAAATTCCAAAAATCATTATGGGATATGATGGTATTGGTAGAGA
>JARHVA010001441.1:3357500-3435000 GCA_037957365.1 Torreya grandis
TCAATAGGATTAAAAATCTCTTTTTTTATCCACAATTTTGCACATTTTTTTCAAAATTAGGATTCTACTATTTTTAGTAAATTCATCCTAGAAGGCAAAATATGTATCTATTTCTCAAATAAATTATGGGTTTCATTTATCTACTTGTATTTTTAAAAAAACCTATTTTCCCCATAATTCTTAAAAGTTTTATTTGGGTGATCAATTCTCTATTTGGGCATTATGTGACTTCTTTTGTGTCTTTTCAAGGTATCAATAGATACCATCCCTCCCCTATTTATTTACAAAAGCTTATAATGGGTAAATATATCCATGCTATCATAATCCAATTAAGTAGGATGGATACTAAAGCTAAATATTTTCAAAATACAATTAGTATTGTGCTTAGTTTAATCATCAACGAGAATACTCAATCATTAAACAAACCTTCTTAGAGTGTCATTATTCTTGCACATTATATAATTAATATGATGAAATTCATAGAGGAGTTGTAAAAACAAATTCAAACTTTATGTGTAAATGTTACATTACTCGAAGATAAGATTGTACATACTTTACACTCATAACAGATCAATGTAAATTACATATCTAGGTCTCAATTCAAATCTCATGTGCCTAAAACGGTTACATCTCAACTATGAGCTAATAAGCAACAATATTATAATGCATCAAGAAATTTTCATAAACCTAATAAGTATCCAAGTGAAACTCTTCAGAATTTGCTTCAAAAGAAATTGATTATGTGACCTCCTTTGTATACCCTAAAGAGACCCAAATACTATTGTGCTTATCATACGATTTTTATACATCATACAAACTAAGTGTAGAGATTTGAAAAAAAATGCAATATCTTACTGATATTAATGATCTTACATTGGATACATCTATAAAAAAACCGTTAGAGTCAATCATGCCTCCTAAAGTTGAATAACTTACTCAAATTATGGTAATTTCTCTCAAAGAATAGTTGCATAAATAAGTGTCAACTAAAACTAAAGTATCTAAAATTAAAAGTGTCTAAAAAAGAGATACTCAACAAAGAAATTAATAATACATATGTACTTAAAAAGACTTATTTTACAGATGTGGCATCCAAATAAGAAACTAAAAAAGATCCTTCACTTATAGAGTTTTTGATTGACAACCCTCACATAGATATCAATCAATGCAATAATTTCATGATATTTAATTATTATGAAATGAATATGTGTAACACGACACTTCTCACATTTTTCAAACATGACATTGAACACATCAATATAACTAATTCATCCAAAGTATGCATCAGATCCATTAACTTTCTCTTAGCTCTTACTATCAAATTATGTTTTGTTTCATTTCACATTATCCCTAATTTTGATCCATTTAATGTTATGCTTGGAGGATTCTAGATAAGGTCAAAGGGTGAAACACTTGATAAAAATCATGAATATATTACATTTTAGGCTCAAAGTAAGATTTTTTTTAATTAATAAAAGAGGGTTGGGGGGTCCCTCAGTCATTTCATTAATATCCTTTTTTTAACAATCAATTCAAGTTTGCCATATTATCAAGATAAACAATAACATTTTTTAAAAGCTTACAAACTGATTTCTATAGCCTAAAACTAGAACTTGTGTAGAAAAGTCAATAATGTATCAAATTACAAAGGATAATGGTATAAATCCATTCACATAACATCAAAAAATATAAACTCCATTTTGAGTTTATGGGAAGACCTACAAGTAAAAGCTTAAAAAAAAATCTTCATAAAATCATTCTTCTAGATCTAAAATTTGGATATTCTACAACAAAATCTATCTTTTGTAACCATAGTCTAAAATATATTGTAGTAACTGCCTAAAAATTAGATAGCCATTGCAAAAAATATTTTTTAGCTATAACCTAGGATTTTCCATAGCCACTCTCAATTGTCTTATGGAGTTTTAAAAGATTTGTAGCCAAATACTCATAAAACTAGTCTTCTAGATCTAAATTATAGATATTCCATATCATAATTTGTCTTATACAACCACAAACTATACTTTTTCATAATCGCTAACCAAAATCTTCAACAACCACTATATAGAATTGACCATAACCACAACCAAAAATATTACACAACTATAACCCAAAATATTTTGTATCCCCTATCAAGAGTCATACATAACTTTAAATTATCCTCATCTAACACCTAATAAAATCAATATTTTTTCAAATCCAAGACCACCTCAACATACATAATCTCTTCCCCTATGAAATATACATTTTTATAATTTATAAAATAGGGAATTTTTCAAAACATCCCAAATCCTCATAAGCACATGATCTTATAGGAATAATTGTTAGGAAATCCTAAACATGTCCAAATCAAGTAGAGATAGATCAAAGCAGGATTTGAAAAAAGAAAACTCAAGGTTTTAAAAAATTAAAATGGACCTAGAATTATAGTTACCAAAAATAAAAAATGAGCATAAATATTATTTCCTTCCCAAGGATGAATTAAATCTTCTAATTTTACTACTTCATAATCTTCTATAAATTCATAAAATCATTAAAAAAATAATCTTCTACAATTCATACCTTGATATGCTTTTGCTTCTACTCAGAACTTCTACATTTACTACCCAAGCCATTTGTATCTACTACCCAAGACTTATGTATAATCCACTATTTATAATAACTACTTTTTTTCACAACATCACCTTTCATTTAATCCTTAAAAACCTTCATCTTCCAAAAGGAAAGTGATTCAAACTTTCCCATAAAATACCCATAGAAATTTACTTTCTTCTAGTATAACAAATTTTGTATCCATAAAACCAAACTATCTTTTGTAGCAAAAACTTCTTGCAAGGATGGAAGTCCTTCTGAAAAAATATGATTTTTCCTCCAAAAATGCATACTCAACTCATGATTCAATGTTAAAAGAGACACAAATATTTGATACCATATTAAAATATACTCCAAGATGAAAATATTTGAAAACAAGCAATAAAAATTCTTAAAGGAACAATGTTACCTTGAAAAGTAAGCAACCACAAAATGCAAGAGCCAAGAATTGGTAAGTGGGGAGATCCTCCACATCTATTATAATGATTGAAAAATATTTATCTCCAAATATAATATCAAATAGAAGACAAGAGAAAGAGATAAAAGAATGGCTTGAAGCCAAAATAATCATCTCAAGATAGACTAGAGCAAGATGGTGAAGAATGAGAGGAAAGCTCAATAAATAGATCTAGAAGGAAAAATGAGTTACTTACACAAACTTCATATGTGTTTCAATTGTATTTAATCTCATTATGAGCGAGGGAGATGTGTGTCACAAGTATGGGGGAGTTACATGTGAATGTAACTCCAAGATTCTCTACAAAAGGACAAAAAAGGTGTAACTTCTCATAAATCTGGGATAAAGTGAATTTATTATAATAAGAAATGCACACCTAAAATAGACTTAGGAAAAGAGAAATTATCTTAAAGTTAACCCAAATAAGGTAATTTTCCAACATTTTCTACAATAAATATCAAATTACCCTAAGTAAGGGGAAAGTAGTATAAAATTATCCATAAAAGGCCAAAAATTCATATATTTTCCATTCACTACCCAAAACTTCTGCCACCCTTAGGCCAAAATTTATGCCAAAATATCTAAGAACAACCTTATGCATTAATCTCATCTCGAAACCCTTTAAAAATCTAAAACAACTAGCCAAGCATTAAAGAAAAAATAGATCTAACAAAAGCCAATCTTTAACAATAACTTTTGTGGCCTAATAAAAAGTAAAGACTCAACTTGAATTTATGAAAAACATAAAATATAAACTTGAAAACATGTTAGATGAACTGAAATTTTCATTTTCATACTTAAAAGGTTATTCTTACCCCTGTAAATTTTTTTAGATATGATTAAACTCAATATACTATGATTTTATTGGGATCTAAATCCACAACCTCTTCCCCCAAAAAATAAACACTTTAAAAATAGTATAAAAATGAAACCCAAAAAATGGTTTTTAAATAAAAACCTTAGTTGTTGCAAATCCAAAACTCACTAAGGCATCTCAATCTATAGTAGTGGTTGCTATGAAGCCAATCCTTGAAAAGATAGAGCAACAAAAATTTAAGCAACCAAAATAAAAACCAAAGTTATTCAAGCTCAAAATTAAATTTAAATAAACATGGGAAGATGCAAGAAATTTAGGTATAATATTTTCATTAAATAATTTAAAAATAAAGGCATGCATAGGAGAATATGTGAATGCTACATTATATCCAATAGATCTAACATCATAAGACCAAAAGATAAACAAAGATAAATCATTCCTTGCATCGCAAAATAAGAAAGGGTTTAAGATCTCCCAAAAAATAAATGAATCAACAATCCTCTAAACAAATATAAATCTAATCCACCCTCCATCTTCTAAGTAATGGTTTTTGTAACCTAACAAAGCTAAAACTGGTTTTCAAAATCACCCCTACAAATTTTTTATAATTATATGGATTGCAATTACTCTTTAAAAAAACCTTAAACTCATCAGCACCAAATCCCTTTTTCATCCATGGTTTCTTCCCCCAAAAAATCAACATCATTAAATTTATAAAAAAGAGAGAACCTAAAATGTCCCAAACCCTCATAGGCACTTAAGCAATGGCAATAATTGGTAGAAAAAGTTGACATAGATCAACATGTATTGAGGTATCCAAAAAACCATAAGGTTTTATATTGCCTAGAAAATGCACCATATAGTATATACATCAAATCCTAAAGAAACAAACCCTTTATCTAGGCTTAGTTCCACAATCACCCAATTTAGAATAAAATGGGCATAAATAAAAAGATACAAGCCATTATGAAACCACTATTACTACCATAAAAAAAAAATCATAACCACACCTAAAAATATATTCTATATCCCTAGATATAAAATTAAATCCACATTTAAAATTAAAATCAATCTCTAATAGCATCTTCCACAACCAAAAATAAGTAAATTGATCGCTCTAAATTTTTTAAAAACAGTAAAAGTTATTATAGAAACATGACAAATAAACTAAAATGGTCATTTTAATTCCCATTGGATGATTTTTAGTCTTATAATTTTTCTATATCTACACAAAATGTGATCTATAATAATTTCATTTGGATACATAAATACCTCCCGATCCACAGTCTCTTCCTCTTGTAAAACAACATTTATAATAGTTAAGAGAGCCCTAACATGTCAAAATATGGAATAAATGTAGAGGAAAAATGTTTATAACATATAAAAAATAGATTCAAAACCCTCCAAATAGATTTGATCTATATTTTTAGTTCCATGATAGGTTATAATAGCTTCAAACAAGCCAGATCCATAAATGCGATGATCAAGGAAGGCCAAAAGCATAACAATAGAAAACTAAAAGTAGAGTAAATAAAAAATAATGACATAAATAAAAATAACAAGTGATGCTATAAAACCTACAAACAAAGTAGATCCATAGATCTCATACACATACTACAAACTAAAGTAAACACAATTAATGTAGAAGATCATGGAGTGTGTCTTGTTTGGTTCACACCTCAAAAGAATGAAATATTTCATTTGGTAGCACTATAAAATCTAATAATACTACTATTTCAAGAGATGGATTATATTCAAAGTAACAATAAAAACTAATAACTATTTCTCCAACTAGTACATTATGAATGATATCTAGTTCTTCTATGGTCACAACTAAGGCACATGATACTAATAAAAAATATGATTTGGATGACATGTACACATTAAATTATGAAAAATAAAACATAATCTATGATTTAAAATATGGTGTATGAACTACATGGGAGCATCCCGTGGATGAGATAATTATTTAGAAAAAAACATAACTGAAATTAAAAAAATAAAAAAATATATAAAATATTCATAAAACTTAAAAAGGACATTGCATAACACATGTTTCTAGTTCACATGATTTATATATTATTTATCACATACATTTTATATCATATATCCATTTTTATGCACATACATTTCACAATATACATGAGTGCATGCATGACATACATGTTACATGTGATGTGGACATATAAATACAACACATTCCTACACCCAAAAATTACTTTCCTATATTAGAGACATATCTACACTGAGGGCACCTTGGTACATTTATAATGGTTACATATTTTTACAACCATTCCATTTATCATTCTGAGATATTTACATTAATTAAATATGTCTTGCTCTTACATACACTACTTAAAGTGCTATATTCTCTAGATACAAGTTTTTTTTGCTATATGCGATGATGATATACATTGATTGTGTATATTATTATTACTTATATACATGATTGATGATGTTTCATATTACATAATATGTGTATACACCTTAAATTTTTCATATTTATCATTTTATTAAAGATTTCTCTTGCAGGAATCATTGGTGCATCAATCTCCCCGAGTGCACATCCTAAGAAGTGCACAAGGAAAGGGGTGGGCTTGGATTGTGTTACTTTATGAGAGATTTTACATACCTTCAATACCATAAATTTAACTTTATTTATGTATATTTTCATCTTATTTATGTTGATGCTAAAAAGTATAACATTCAACCAATCAACCCTTTCTCTTATTGTAAAGGTTAATTCAAAATTGGACTAGTTTAATTGTAGTGACCTATTGAATAGAAGGCTAATTCTTAGGCATGAAAAAATATATTTAAATTTTGGGTTCAATGTTTTGAAAACATTGAATAAACTTAAAAAAAATATGAGAATCTAAAACAATTAATAGATTCAATCAAATCTAATGAAAATAGAATTATAAAAGTATTACTTTAAAATCTAGACTATCAAGTATTCTTTAATCAAATAAAATTTAATATTAACAATTATAATTATCAACTTTTAGTCACTTCTCATTTTTTTATCATATAAAATTTTACTTTCTCAATTTATATCATTTTTTTTTTCATGTTTATAAATATTATTGACTTAATGACAAAGTGGTACTTATAGAAGGGGTATCCTCTTGAAGAGTTAAAAACTAAAACTCTTAAATTTGATCAAATATTTCAAGTAACTATCTTTCTTGACTTTCAATTATGATCATGTATCTCTTTTTTATCAAAATCATAATTTAAAATTTGTTTTCTACCGATCAAACAATGTCTACTATGAAAATATGAAATCATAAACAAACATAAAAACACAAAACATCATTATCAAACAAAACTAATAGAATATTATTATTTAAAAGGATAAAGAAAAATAAATAAATCAAAAGATAAATAAGAAATAAAATATTTCTATACTAACCTACATAAAATAAATATTAAAATAAACATAAAATAAATATTAAATAAAATACAAATTTAAAATGTTTACATATCTACAATAATAAAAAATAAACATGATAAAGATAATTATATATCTACAATAATAAAAAATAAACATGATAAAGATAATTATATTGGAAAAAAACTATTAATCTACATGAGAATTTAAGGCTTGATTCTTTACACAAAATAAGAAATAAATATTTTATTAAGAAGTTAACATGTTATATTCAATTTTGTAGACAATATATGTTTTGATATTGAAATAGATTACAAGGCCACATAAACAATTGAAAATAATCTATCATGCAATGCATATGCATGAAGTGTTTATTGGTTTTAGGGAAAATATATAAATAATCTAGAACCATATGACTAAAATAGGTTTACATTCATCAAATGTGTTAAAGCTTGAACAAATTTTAGATAATTAGTTTATTAATATTTGGTAAAAATTGGATATATCTAACAATACTAAATGAAGCTTTTCATCTTTAAAGAAAGTATTGCTTAGTATTCCAGTAATCATAAGCCTGATCTTATAAGCTTTTCACAATTTATAAACACAATATAAATACAAATTAGATATCTTGTACATGTATGATTTTCCTCCTGAATAATGTCCCATTCAAATATTTTAAAACCTTTCACCAAAAGTTGAATATAACTTAAGTTATAACCAAATTAAATAAATTTAGTTTCAACTTTATTTTAAATTAATTTATTTATGAAAAGTTATTAGGATTTTTTTAAATAATCAATCACTTTAAAAGTGAACTATATAAAATATTTAAGTATTAATTTATTTGTAAATAAACCAATACCAAAATATATTCTCATGGGTGAGGGCCCACTAAAGACACCATTTAACACTAGTTATTCACTTAATGTAATTTATCATGAAGTCAAAACTAAGCACACAATATTAAAAAAACTAGCAATTAAATGTTTTTGCATGCATATTCAACTAAAAAATCATCAAAATCTTTATATTCTTACAAAACATTCTTTTTCCAACTGGATGTAAATTAGTTCATTGAATATTGTTTCCAATTTCCACTATATTTATCAAAAAAATTATAAATTAATGTAAAATTTAGCTTCACCAATGAAAAAATTATCATTTTATCTGTTCAATTTAAATGATAAAATAATTTTTTTACTGTATCAAATATAAAAAGAGAAAATCAAAACAACAATCTGTGATAATACCCACACGTATCAAAATTTGAAAATGTTTAAAACCATGACCAAAAGTTAACTGAAAGTGAAATGAAAAACATAATTAATTTTCTTCTCAATCATATGAAGATATCCAATCAATAAATGAAATGTCTCTATCAACATTATACTCATTATATTCTATTGGGGACACATGCATTTCAATCACAAGAGTGTACCTTATTCATCATTAACCTCTAGCTTACAATAGGTGGGATTGAAGGGCTTCTGGTACATTTATGGTTAGAGGAGACAAAATTTAGAGGTAAAACAATTGTATTAGGGGCTTTCAGCTGAGGTATTCTATCATTTTGAGGTAACAAGTTGGTAGGTATGGTAATATCATTAGCAACAAGAGGTACTTGGCGTGAATAAAATTTTGGCAAACAATGCATAAAAGGGTGATGTTACCAATTATTTCTTTGAGGATCTCACCAAGTAGGAACACTATGGGATGGAAAGTATGTGCACATGAAATCACCACAAAGCATGGTATTTAAAACATCCCAAATAAATGGGTAATTAACATTAAAGTGAAGGGATGCCCTAGTGTCATGGATAAAGCCTTACATAAATGCACTAGGGGGACTTTAGGCCTGAAGGGTTTACCTCAATAAACACCACATATATGACGTGCATTTTATTCTTATTGATCATTCCTATCACATGAATTATTTCTCCCTAAATTATGGAAACCTTTGTTCCAACCATCTTACCTTAGAATTGAAAATAGAAATATACTTAAAAGACATCCATTAATAGAATCAAAACATATGTAAATTCATCATGACTAGCCTCGATGTTGTTATAAATATAGATAATTTACAATAAATTAAAACACAACTATAATTTACTCATATACACTATGTATTTTACTATACTGTAGCACTTTACTGCCATGGCGAATCAATTGAAAATATTTCTAAGTGAATGCAAAAATCATCACATGGTCTTTGGGATTTAATTTTCAGCAAGGTAATCTTTCTGAACATAAAAATATGATTGAACAGTCAACAAAATTCCAAATATTCTTTTGAAAATTGAAATTAACTCAAATAAATTAAACTTTTTATAACTTTCACTGAATAAATTTATTACAGTTTATCTATTTATAAGGAATTTTGAAATAATAACTATATTATAACCTTCTTGAGACTTCAAAATGTACTCAAAATATCATATCAATAATGAACACAAGTAACTTTTATATGAAACATAAAAGAAACAATCCATCATTATTTTGTACCAATATAACTAATATTCCAATGAACACATGTTTCTAGTTGTATATTATCAACCAACCATCCTTTATTTAAGAAGGTATATACTTAATATTTAACATCTTGAACTTTCATGAATTAAATTCAAAAGATTTCACTAAAACTTTATCACCTTAGAAAGTAACAACTAAAAGGTAACTTTTGATAAAACTTTGTAGAAGTATTCAAATGAATATTGAACTAAACCTTATATTTGCCTTTACTTATTTCAAAATAAAATCATTTTTGTAACATATAGCTCAAAATTTTTAAATAGTTATAATTAAACATACTTTAAGTTTTGAAAGAGAGATTATGAATGTACAACACAACCACAATCAATATATTTTTCATATGTATTTTTCACAACAAGCACATAACTAAACTATTTTATTTCATTCTTTTCAAAATCATCGGACTATTTATTTAAAAATCAAAACACAAATACTCATATCACCTAGAGAGTTCAAATTTAAATATATACAAACCAAATATTTTAGATAGTGATTTTAATAGACGGTTATTTTATTCAAAATTGAAAACCATTCATCGAGATTTAAATAAAAAGCACACATTTTCAACACATTAGAAAATATTGATAGTAAACTTTGAAATAACTATTTTTTGAAAAATTAGTTTACAAGAAAAATATCTGGGATCCATTAATACTTATAGCAAAACCCACTACATTCTATATTTAAAAAAAAGCAAGAAAATGTTGGCATCAAAAGAACATGTATTATTTTGAAATTATTCACAAGATTAAAAAAGAAAAAAATATTTTTATTTAACAAAAAATTATCATTGATTCAGAACAAAACCCCTTTAATCAATCATAGTGCTACAAAAATATAAAGCCTTCAAAATGAAAATGGATGCTCTTTTAGCTATACCCAAAAAAAAAATGACACTAAGGTTTTAAAAGATAATTGAAGTAATTTCATTTTTAAAATGATATAATCTTGAAATAAACACAAAATATGCTTATCAAACCTTTATTATAAATTGAACCATACCATTAGTTTTATTTGAAGTGGTTCGGCAAACAAAAATAACATCATTATTTTCTACAATTTTGTGAATAACTTGGGACCTAGAAAAATAATTTCTCAATGAAAAAAATTGATAATGAGTATCCATAATCTTAGAAACATTTTATTTTCACCTTCTCAATTATCAAAAGTGAATATAGTTATCAAGTGAGAGGATTCCCATATGTGACTGTATTACTTGAAAACAACATCGTTACCAATGATGTTCAAAGGATAAATTTTATTTTAGACTAAGTATTTAAATTCAATGACTTGTATTCAAAATTGAAAGGATTGGTAAAGATAAAAAAATTACCATACATATTCTCATTGTTCACTATTAATGCAAAATGATATTCGACCAAGAGTCACAAGTAACAAATGTCAACTACTTAAACTATTTTTGAGTCAAATGTAACAACATAAAACTATTATATTTTACTAAAAATATCCAGTTACAAGAATAATCAATCACGTGTGAAAGATCAACCATAATACAAAATGTAACTCATATCATAACAAGAGGTATAATTAGATATGAAAGGTAGACCCCACCAAGTTATGGTATTGAATCACAAGGAATATTAAAGTTTTTAGAATAATTTTTGCAAGCTAAAGTTTTTAAGAGGGGTATAAAATTTTATGATAACATTGGCAACCTTGCTGATTAGTTTTAGACATGATACTTTGACTACAAAATAAATTTATTGTAATTTTTTTAAAGAGTAAAATTGAAGTAAAATCATTTCTTAAGTCAATAAACATGAACCCCTTAATTATTGTAACATAACATGGATGCAATGTTAGGTTAGCATGGCATGAAGAAAGGAAATAGATAAATGGGAAAATGAGGATTAAATAGGTGATGTTGCAAAAGCCTATAACACAAATTATGAAAAGAAAGTATTACTTTAACAATAGATCATATGTTATCATTATTAAATCAATTGAGAACTGAAGTATATACAAGAATTTAATATTCAATGTTATAGAAAATATTTATAATGTCAAGTCTACATCATTCCTGACTTTGCCTTTATAAAGAACACTTATGCAACCATTTATAAAATTTATTTTATAAATTTAACAAGAAACCAAACCAAGCAACAAGAAATAAAATTAAAAGGAAACAAATAAGATAACTAAAATGATAACGAAAATGAGATCATTCATAAAAGTATTTGAAATGATGACCATTGATTATATGACACAACAATTTACATCCAAGTCTTTCAAGTGAAATGTATTTATTCCTTGTAGAATAACTATTTTATAAACACCTAAATATAATGAGTCAAATTTATGATGTTTTCTAAGATCTTCATGTGTTTTATCTTTAAATAAGACTAATCTCCAATTTTAAGGACTTTATTAAACCTTTTTGTCAAAAATTTTACTAAGTTTTTATTTTAGTTTTTCAAGTTTTCAAGGAGCTGTAGCTTTATCTTTGTCTACGTTTAGAATGTCATCTAATCTTTGTTTTAAAACATAGTTTTTTCTAAATCCTATTGTAAGGCAATTATTGTTGAATAACTTTATAATTCTATTTGCATAGTAGTTTCAAAACTATATGCAAACATGAAAATTGAATATCTTGCTTCAACCTTGGCTGGAGTATGATGAACCAAAATAGATTAAAATATTTTTATATGCCAATATTGTTTGTTATCACAAAAAATATTTTTCATAATTGAATCAATTTTTTTGTTGGTTTTAGTTTGACCATTTCCTTAAGGATAGTATTTAGATGAATGACTATAAATGATCTAATAATGTCTTAAAAATTTAATGTATTCTTTTAAAATAAATTGTGGATCATTACCATAAATTATTTCAAAATAAATGCTAAAGTGTGAGAAAATATGATTGTCAAAATGTGAAATTACTATAGAGGTGACTAAAATTTTAAGAGTAGTAGCTTCAGACCATTTCATATAGCACTCAATAATTTTTAAAATTATGGCCTTTAAAAGATGGAGGATGAATATTAGAAATAAAATAAATTCCCCACTTAGTGAAACATTTTTCAAGAATAACTAGGTTTAAGTGCATGGTAGGCAATCTATCCCTTCCTGCAAATAATTAACATGGCATTCAATATCTCACTAAATGAACAACATATTTGAATAAATTCAGCCAATAATAACTAATATAGATCACTTTATATGCTATGGTTTTTGTAGCATAATGTTGACCATATCTATCTTTATGTAAAATTTTAAATACTTGGTAAGTTTGATCATGCATTAGGTATCTTAACAAAATGTTATCTCTATTTCTAAAAAATGGGATATTCACAAGTAAGACAAACTCCAAAGCTCATATCCTAAGATCTCTTACCTACTTTCTATCTAAATAATGAAGTAAGATTAATTTTAAAAATTATAAATTAGATCATGATACCAATAATATTGAGAAAAATAATAATCCTAATCTTGCATTTCTCAACCAATTTTGAAATTATTTACAATCTTTGTAGCTTTTATAGTCTTAAAAAGAGGTTTGGATTTTAAATTATCATTCAAAACAAAGATTACTCTGTTAATATTTGAAGCTATATTTTTAGCAAGATGCTTACCTAAATCACTGTTTTCAATTATTTTACAAATTTCAAATTTAAGATCAAATTTTTGTGTTATAAATATCCATTTAACTAATTTTCAATTGATCTAAGTTGTTGTTGGAGACAAAAATATTCAATGTCATTTTTAAATCTTTGTATTCATAATAAGTAGAGTTTAATAGGCTTCACAAATGTATTTGGTTACTTATATAAATATCCCTACAATTTTTATTAAATGACGGTGGTCTCCTTAGTGTGTTTTCTAAGGTCCTTGCCTCTAGGTTTATCAGTTTCCTCACCCAAATTTTTTATTGTGGTCCATTTTTTTTATATAATCCTTGTAGATCAATCTGGTTGTCACACTCATTTATAGGTTCTATTCACATTGTGTTCCACTTAGGTCTTAGCTCATTTAATTAGACTCATAGAATAACCCTTCTAAATTTCTATGGATAACCAAAACAAAATAAACATCCCTAAGGTTTAAATCCCCATGGACACTTTAATATATCATGTCTCATGTTTGCAAGTCCATTCTTATAATTGAGATTTTATTATTCTTGGACTTGAGTATTTCCTCAAATTTTATTCTATAGATTTTTGTGTCCACATGACCTTTCACTTAGGTGTTCACAATATTACTCCCATAGAGTCCACGACTCTATGAATTATTTATTTTACCATGTGGTTGCATGGATCAAAGCATAGATGCCAAGTTAATCTCAAAAAAAAAAAAAATTATAATGGTAATTGAGAGGAAAGTTGAATTACATGGACTACATGGGTCATGGCCAATAAGAAGATGCCATGTGTTTTGTTCTCAAATGTGGTTTGTCATAGCTTCAAAAGCTCTTTCAGGTCTTAATTATGTACAAGTGGCTCAAGTTATGTTCAAACTATTGGTAACTAGAATAATATTATACTTAGGAAGACTTAGGTTCAATCCAAGTGTAAGATAAATTGGTGAATTAGTTAAATTTTGATCACATAACACAAACAAATGATGAAATGGAATGAAAAAGTTAACGAGTCCATGCATTCAAAATGAAAATATATATCATAACTTAGTATTCCATGATTGTGAAGGAATCACCACATACTACATGGTGTGATGTTATCAACCAAATACTTTTGCAAAATATTTAAAAAACCAAGGTGAACCTGTGAGAATATTGAAGTGGATTTAAAAGAGTAATATATCAATGGGATTCTTTTAGAATCATAGGGAGTAAGGGGAAATTTATGAGTTTGATCAATCAGTTAAGGCCACATGTCTCATTATGATTAACTACAAATGCACCATACAAAATAAAGCACATAAACTTTAATAATTCCATAGTCTATGGATACCATGTGGACCAATAATAGAATGCACATAATAGATTAGGCCAATAAATTTTTAAGAACTTTTTAACCTGTAACTAATAAGAAGTGGCCACATGTCAAAAAATTATTGGACATGTTGAAATACAAGGTAATTTAGGATTGTGAATTTTATGATCTCAGGGATGAAGGATGACACCATATGGATGGCCAATATATGTTGATCATAATATCCTAAATTTTATTGGCATTGCCATGCCAATTTATTTACATAAGGCCATACTAAACAATTGAAGGGAAAGTTAAAATGGGTTGGTTATTCACCGATAACTCAAGTTATAAAATTCCATTTTGATCATGGGTAGTCTCATTGGAAATGTCTCACCAATCACTATGTAGTGGTTTTAAGTCTAGGTCTAATCAAATTATGAAACCTACTTGTACTTGAATTTTTATTATTTTTACTTCTAATGGTGATCACTAAAATAGAGATGTAAAATAGATGCATATAAAATTGGAGGGGATACCAAGTGCCACAAATTATCCAATGGAGAATTGTTGAATAATCCATGCACTCACCTATGAGAGTGATGATTGGTTCCCAAGGATAAAATTAGGATCTCATACCATGTGTTACTATAGAGACTCATCTTTGCACATTCTCCTGATTTAAAATTGTAGAACATATACCCAAGGGTATTATGTTTGGTCTCAAGGTGATCTTTTATGCTTCTTTCAAGATCAAAATTGCATTATGAATGACTTGTTCTATAGTTATTTCTATGTTTTTTATAATTTCATGAGATCATAAATAATTAATTATTTAGTGGGCTTGAGATCATCTGCCTCTTATCACCTAATGCAATGGAAAATATTGAGTAATATGTGTTTTAGAAAAGGTGAACAATGATTGGATGAAGATATAATTTTACCTAATGTAGACACTTATCCTTTTATCTACCATTGAGGGGAAAGTTTATGTAATTAATCTGAACCATTCTAAATTATTTAAAATTGTATTTTGTATACAATATTGACTTTTTCTCATAGAGACTTATCCCATGTATGAAAATCCCACTGAAATACCTCCTTTTGAGGTGAAGGTTGTGTCTTGAAAGGCACTCATCTCAAAATGAAATTTAATCATATCATGTATATCAAGATATAACCATTGAATATTGTAGCATATATGAAAAATGCATGTCATCATATTAATATATGTATCATTTAATGCACATATGTAGCATATTAATTAAGGACTAAAGTGTCAAATATAGATAAATGTATCAATTAATCTCATAGTAGTAGTTGTGATAGAATCATCATACAAAATAGTTAATGCATGATATGGATCATGGCACTCATGGCACTCATCAAGATTAACAAGCACACAAACACAACAAGCACAATGTCATAAAATAAGGCCAAGGGTCACATACAAGGGATGTTCAAATGTCACATAGGCAAAAATTAAACACATAATGCTAAGGGTTGCATGTAAATGACACTAATCATGTCAAAAATAAGGGAAATGTTTAAATGTCACATAAAACAAAGGGGCAAGGGAAAAAACAATGGACATGTTCAAAATTTTCACAAGCAAAGATTGTAAACCTAAGGCCAAGGGACACTACTAATGGACATGTTGAAATGTTGCACATATCAAGAAAATATCTCATGGAGATGTTCAAACAATTTGTACACAAGGGCCAAGGGCCACAAGTAAAGTCTACTCTACTATGTACAAGTAATAACATCAATGAATATAAAACTAAAAAGATAGTTTATACCATGTATATGTAATGTGATCATATCCTAGAAAATAAAATATTTATGCACATAATGTAAGATAGATATGTAAACATGACATTTGTAAATAATATGTAGCTCAATAGTAGAGGATTCATAGAATGATAATACCTATAAATACTATAACCTTTAGATAAGATGTCCCCAGCATGGTATGGCTACTAAGTAAAGGTATGCCCAACATCTAAGTCCATCTAAGATAATATGTCCCACATAATACTCATAAATATAAGTATGGTATCTATCAATCATGAGATAAATAACATATGCCAATAATGTAAAACAAATATCTAATCATGCTCAAGTCCTGATTTTAGGTTTTTAAAATATTTTGAGTGTTTTTATATTTTGAAATACTTAATTTTTTTATAAATTTTTGAAATTTGAAACAAGAACAATAAAAATTAAGAGTCCATGGGTTATAAATTATAAGAAAGGGAAGGGATTTAGATAATTTGCAACATGTGCAAAGTAAAATATGCATTGAATATGATGGCATCACCATGTATGAGCAAGATTCCCCCAATGTAAGTGTGAATTATGGCTAAAAGGCATGTCGGATGTAGAATATGTATGTGGAGGACTGATTGTACATCCTCATGCCATCAAATGTAAACTTGTAAAAGTATGTAATGTACATGTATGAGTAATATAACAAACAAAAAAAAGATTTTAAGTGAATAATATTATTGTGTAAACTGAAAGTGAGTGTAATATTGAAAAATTAGATGTATTAAGGCTCTATTTTATCAATTTTTGATTTAGTTATGTAAAATTATTCAAGTTAGTATTGAGTATCTCAAAATAATAGTGGAAATCAATGTTGATTGTTTTTAATCAATGCTATATGTGATGAAGAATATAGTTTTCTCTATTTAGACTATGAAAACAACATGATAAATAGGAAAAATGGTAGTATCATATCATAATTTTAGATTGTTCAGATTAGAAAATTGAAAAGGAAGAGCCAAGATGCCAAAAGACACAAAGAGACAAGGGATAGAATATTGATTGAATTGATCATTTGTAGAAATTGGAATAATAACATGATGAAGCAATTAATAAGCTATATATAATTTTTTTTTGATTTTTTGGTTTTTTAATTATTTGAATTATTTTCATTTTTTTTGAATATTTGACATTGAAAAGTGATAATCAATGATCTCATCGATGGGATGCCCATATGTATGTTTTATGTCATTGGGATTATCATACCATTATTTTGCATAATCATAATCCTCTTGGTCCCAAAATTTTTCAATGCCACTCTTATCATTTTTTGCTTTTGTATGTAAAAAATCAATTGTACCATTTATTGGAATTATCTTATTAAAAATTTATTTATCAAGAATGTTCATCATTGTTCATCATTGTTAGGATCTTGCATCTCATTATGAAGTAGAGAAGAATCATGTATCATTGTTTGAATACAAGAAGGGAAGTAAATTCTACTTTGAATTATTGACTTGAAGATGTAACCATAGCTTTTTCCTTATCTTTTGAATTAGATATAAAATTTATATCCCTAGAAACCAAATTTTTACCATTCTTATTTATAGGAACATATTTATTTTGAAATTCCTTCATGAGATACCCTCTCATAAAGATAATTTCTTGCTGACCTTGAATTTATTTTTGTAGCTTCTCATTTTGGGAATTCTCTTTGAGTAAATCATCCTTTTCGATTTATTCCCTTTGATGATTTAACTATTTAATTTGTAAATGTTATTTTTATAGCTTTTATTTTTCACATTGTTTTTTTGTAACCTTTCTTGTTCTAATTTTTCCTTTTTTTCTATTTTCACTTGTTACTTAGGAGATACAATCATACTGTGAGTAGGTTGCTTGATTGATTTATCTAATATAAGATATTCACTATCAATGGTACTTTGTATTTTCTTCTTTAAATCCCTTAAATTATCTGTATGATGCCCATGAATTATATGATATGCACAATAGTGTTTTGATATTATTAAAGGATGCATAAGTGGTAATGTGATCAACTAATTTCAAAGAATTTCTATTAGAATCTCACTTGAATTTGTATTTTCCTTATGTACACTTTTTGAATCAATAACTGTAGATGTATGTTGATTTTGAATTCGTACTTGATATATTTTGAGGCACAAAATAACTATATTGAGATGCATATATATGATTAACACTAGCATGCTTTAAATTATTTGTGTATGTGATCTTATTTTATAGTGATGTGATCCTGGAATTGAAATATTGATTTTATTGTTGCAACTCTTCTATGAACTTTCTCATAATGAATATTTAATATTAAAGGCTTTCATAAGCATAAGCCTTAGGTAGTTTTAATTGAATATGCATATGAACATCATCAAGGGGAGTTGTGGGAGGTGGAGGGGGTTGAAGAAGGATATAATGGTTACCTTAATTTTTAATTATAGTGTGAGTCACTTGGGATTCTATAGAGATAAAATAATAACATGAAAATGATACTATAAACAATAATTGAAATTGGAATGTTAAAATTAGGTGCAATAGCTCATGCTGTAATGGTGAGCTCTCAACCCATTAGTTCAATTCAAGTCTCCATTCCCATCCATACACAATTAGGGGAATGAGGAGAATGCATTGTTTTAATGAATAAGAATAAATGTCTTATTAATAAGGGCCAAGAACCACTGAACATGGCCCTCTACTCCCATATAGGAGATGAAATTGGAGGGTTATAGCCTCTGTTATGGTTTATTATTTATTTTATATTGTTTGGCCACTTGTTTTTAGCTTGTCTATCACAAGATATATTTTACATTGGTAGAGGTGTATCATTTGGGATTTTATTGCTATTTTTTTCTCCATTGTATAAGGGTGGGATCCCTTTCAAAAACCTTCCTTTTACCCATTATCAAAAAATGGAATGTTAAAATAAATATTTTTTTGTGTATGAATATAAATAAATTCCTCTAAAATATGAGGTCAAAATAAAGTGTGTTTAGTGTCAAATATCAAATCTAAGCTCAAATGAAAGTGATTTTAATGTCAACTATTAAATCCAAGATAAAAACCAAATTATTTTAGTGTTATATATTAGATTTAAAGTTAAAAGAAAGTTATTTTAGTGTCGTATGTTCATCAATTTATCTAAACCCTAAGATAATTTTTTAAAGCAATGATCAAAAAATGTGTGAGTTCACCATTATGTTTTATTAGAATTTATAATTAATTGGTGTACTAACTCTAATTAAGATAACATGAATAGAAAGTGTAGTAAATGTTTTAAAGCTAACTTGTAATTATCATAATAAAATAAAATAGTGTAATGGGCTGAGTTGACACTAATCATTCTCATGTTGATTGATCAATGGTTACACATCCACTACTTCAAAGAGGTAAATCAAGCCCATGTAGTTCTCCCACTTAGAATGATTAGTGCAATTATTATACTTTTGTTACATATATATCTAGAATTGGGTTGAATACTTGATAATGCTTTACTTAAATTGGATATAATAGGATTTTGAATTAGATAAAGACTACTTTAAATTATTAGAATTATATTTGGGAAGAATAGGGAAGCTTTTCTCAATGTGTAATAGTATAAGTGTGACCAAATAGTGAAATTAAACAAGTGGAAGACTATGTGACTTGGATGTACATTTATAGCAATCTAAAAGGGTGAAACCTCATGATACCCATCTTAAAAATATGTACCAACCTATAATGAAGGGTTTAAATTTGAAATATAGTTGTTACTAAGTGAAGGACATGATTGACCAATAGAGGTTAAGACCGATTACCAATACTATCCCATTTTGGTTGATTCTATCATAAAAAGGTAACATTTGATATTTAAGATTTGACGTATCTTTAAAAAATATTAGATGGGTTTTTAGTGATCAATAGTATTTTGTAGGTGAGGGATAGGTCCATACAAGTACTTAGGATAAAGTGAGGTGGTGAAATAGGGCCAAATTAAGTGCTCAAGTTAATTAAAGTAAAAGTGGGCCAAAACTGACATTATCAAGTATTCATGACCAATTTTGAGTGTATAAATATCCTTAATGAAAAGGGTATGAATATATCAAATGATGAAGGTTTCCTTCATCTTGATCTTTTTGTGGAAAAATGCTAATCCCCAAGGTATGAGTTTGTCTGAGCTTTTTGTGTCCCTATTAGTGAGAGTCTCACATAAGTCAAAGAGGTTTATCTTCAAAAAATTAAATAGAGTCTTGTAGCTAGATGTAATTATTAATTTATATTAAGTCATGGAACTATAAGGCCTTACATGTAGTCTAGTTGATTAGTGAAGTTGCAAATATCCACATGTAATTTTAATGATCTAATGTGTAATCATGCTACTTATTTTAACCCATTTTATCATTATTCTATTATTAGTAGTTTATAATGAATTGACTTGATAAGTAATAAGATATTTGTTTAGGTCATTTTGTTATTTTTTCTATTATAGTTGATTAATGAATTTGTAAATATCCTTGTGTAATTTCAATGATTTGATGTGTAATCATGTTGCTTATTTTAACCCATTTTGTCATTGAACTATTCTCAGTAGTTTGTAATGCATCGATTTGATAGGTAATATGATATTTGTGTAGGTCATTTTATTATTTGTCTTAATTATGATAGAGTTTGTATAATTTTGTAAATTGTGTGTCTCATTTGGTTTTCAACATTCTCATTTAAGTTTTGAGAATACTCTATGGCCCAATGGAAGGAAGGTACTAACCATAATTGATTGATCACATTTTTAAATTCATCTTTAGTAATATGTTCTCCAAGACATGTTAACTTTGCAATTTTAGAAAGGTCTCAATTATTATGCATTTTGGTATATTTGTGCTAGTTTAATAATATGTATGCATGTAAAATTATGAACACTAAGTTTGTAGATTTTAAATGTCATTATTTAGTCATATGTATTATAGTATTTGTATAAATTTTAAGTATCATGTTGTTATGATTTTTAGTGATAATAAAATTGGGTAAGATAATCATAGTGGCCATGTATACCATATAGATGCAAGTTCTTTGAAGTTAATTATGTAAAATCCTACATTTTAGACTATTGTAGGGTCTCTCCCATTGGTCTAGGAGAGCCAAAATAGTAAAGAGTATGTCACATATTATATTTGTTCCTTAAAATTTGTTTGCATTTTGAGGATAAGTAATTGGAGGTTGACTATAATTAATTTGGTGTCGTTTACCTTGTATTCTTAAGAGTATTTAAATGTACAAAATTGAGAGCTAAAAGGTTATTTGGGAAGATAAGATATAATAGAGACATTAGACCAAAGTATAAATTTATTGTCCATTAAAATATATTTGAATTTATTTAAGGGTGAAATCAAAGAAAGAACAAAATTTTCAATTAAAGGATACCTAGTTTCAGTGTCTTTGAGCACTTGGATCATGTCTCCTAAGGGATTTTACTCTTTATTGTGATCATACTAAGTGATCACAATACTTATAACTTGTCAGTCATGTTTATATATAAAACAAAAGGCTTATTCAAATTAGGTTTAGGTAGAATAGGGGCACTTGAAGTTGTATTTTTGATATTATCAAATGATAAATTTGAACCTATGTCCCCCAAAGTTTTGATTTTTCTTAAGTGAAATTTGTAGAGGGTTGATTTTATCAGCAAAATCAAAAATGATTTTTTACAAAATATTTATTTTGTGCAAGAAATAATGTAAAATAGATTGATATTTAGGTGGAGGAAGCTCTTTGATGGTTTTGATTCAATTAAAATCAATAAAAATTCCATCTTTAAAAATGTCACAAATAAGAAATTTAACTTATATAAATCCAAAAAATTGATTTTTTTGGATTGAGAGATATACTAAACTTATGAAATCTCACAAAATTTTCACATAGATGGTTAGTGTATTTTTTTAGTTTTTTTAATAAATTGTAAGGTGATCTAAATAAACCTAAATGTGCTTGCACTTGGAAAAGTGGAACTTATGTTAATCAATTCAAATGCATATTATTAAAATCAAAAGTACCTCTTTATGTTGTGAAAGTGGTTTTGTGTCTATTTTAAAGTTACAAAGTGTTAGTTATATAAATTTAAAATCCATTTTATAAAGAAATCATTTTAGACCAGATGATATGTTGTAAAATCTATCTTTATTTAAGAAAGAGAAGTTATCCTTTAAACTAGTATGATTTAAATATCTAAAATATACAAAATGATAAATATCACCACTCTTTTTAGATACTAGGAATAGCTTAACTATCCACTTAGAGTATCTAATTGGATAAATAACATCACCATCATCCAACTTCTTGTTGATAGTATCTTCTAACAAGGGGTTGATTTTATGAGATTTTTGATAGATAGGTTTTATAGATATTTTTTGTTGTATGATTCCAATTTCATAACCCTAAAGATCTTTATATGACCAAGAAAAAACATCTATGCATTATTTAAACAATTTGATATAAAATAATTTCCCTTATTTTTACACTGTATGCTTAGGTAAATGTATTTGAGATATTATTTAGTCTCTAGATTGATAGGAATGGTTTATCTAATTATTCACCTTAAATGTTCTTTAATTCAAGAAAATTTAAGTTGATGCTAAGGAGTAAACATAGATTATAAAATTATTAGATGAGAAGGTATTTTTCTCTCTTAGCTACAGGTAATCACCACAATTCAGAATATATTCATCATTATAAAAATAATTTGATTACATAAAATAATAAATATGTTCATCAATATAAAAAATAGACTAATTGCTTTCAAAATCAAATTTTTTGTTCTAAAAACTTCTATAAAACTATAGTCAACATTAGATTCAACTTCACCAATGTTTGGATTATATGTGTAGCCCTTGTCAACATGTATATTATAATCCTAAAATTAAAAAAATATCTATTAAAGACCAAACCTTTGGGGTATATTTATGCATGCATGAATGATTCATTTTATAATTTTTTCTAGCATGTCTAATAACTAACTTGAAATCACCAAAGACTTATAGATGTTTGATATTTAATTTAATTTTGTTTTCAAGTCTTGATATAATGCATCAAACTCAATAGCATTATTTATGGTTTCAAACTATAATTAAAAAGCATACCTAAATTTTTTACCACTAGAATAAATAAAGACAACACCTACCCCATTAATGTGCTAAGAACTAACACCCTCAAAATATGTAGACCTAAAAGTTTCTCTATGAAGTGTTCAATCATGTTGCTAGTCAGACTCATCTAAGGTTATAATTCCATATGTTCTAATGCTAGTTTCAACAAAGGAAACACTGGTTGGGATTAGGTCGATAGGTGTACAATGCCAATTTTCCCTATGCATAAAAGTAATTTCATAACTTATAAGAACCCAAGTTACGTCCTTACAAATAAAATCACCAATGGTTTTTAACTAATGGTTTTTAACTCAAATCACCAATGGGATACCAACTCTAGTAAGGATGAAGAAGGATCGGAGGAAATTGAAAAGGACAAAGTCAATACAGAGGAGGATTCTGTTACCAGAACAGAAGAGATGGAGGAAAACCAGAAAGTGGTGGAGGAAGACACTGTCCAAGAAGATCCTGGTGAGGACCCAACTTCTAAGAAAGAAAAGGAAATATCTGTCGAGGAAGATATTCAAAACATGGAGATGGAAATTGAAGATGGAATCAATGAGCGGGAACAAAAGAGCAAAGATGACTTATTTGAAGAAGCTAGGAATAGCCTAAATAAAAAGTCTAAGGATTGGAGAGGGAAGAATCAGAATGATGAAATACACACTCCTATGACTTGGGTTAACAGTAAAGCTGAGTCTTCTTCCCAATTAGATTTCTGGTTGTGTAGGGAGATCATTGATCTCAAGAAAAAAGTGGAAACTTTGGAAGATTCTCTGAAAGCTGCTTGGAACAAAGTGAACAACATGGAAAATCAGTTAAGCGAGATCCCTGCGAAGCTCAAATCTTACAAAAACAATCTCTGAGAGTTAATAAAGGATAACAGAAAGAAAATGGAGGAAGTAACGTCCAACATTTGTGTAGCTGCTATCAATATAGGTAAATGAGCCAATGAGGAGACCAAAGCACTAGAGGGTCCCAGCAAAAGGACAAGGCAAAGTTCCAAAAAGAAAGATACACAAAAAGGAGCTTTGCTGGAGGTTACCACCCAGGAAACTGCTTTGAAAGAAAAAGAAGCCATGAACTTGATACTGGAACTGGATGAATAATCTGGTCCTTCTTGTTGGTAAAGAAACTGGTACTGATCTTTGTTCTTCTTTTGTTAGCTTTTGTTTGTTGTACCACCAGACTTCTGTTTCTGGGTTTTAACCGGATGTATCTCTTATGGTTTTAGGACCATTCAAAACCTGTTTTTACTACCTATCTATAGTGTTTTTAGGCATTGCCTGTGGGCTTGTTGTTCTTTTTTTGCTCTCTGTAAAAGGGTTTCGGGGCCCCTTCAAAACTTGCTTTTACCTCTAATCTAAAACTAATATTTTCCTAACAATATAACATAGTTTGCAATGATACCAAGAACTTTCACATTACCCATACATCTAATTCTTTCAACATTATAAATTTTAATGACAATATCATGAATCTTACCATAAATTTTAGTTTGATGAGAGTCAAAACTTATAAGTTTCAAATATTTTTTAATAAGTAATACCCAATGGATCAATAATAAACTTAGGCATGATATTATTTGAGGATCATGTGTCAAGAATGTAAACATGAATAATTTTGTCAATAATTTTTTTATTAAGGTAAATGGAGGATTTTAATAGGGCCCTAAAACCTAGTACGACCATTTAGAAAGATAATAAAAAAATCACTATAAAGATTCACTTGAAACAAGGCCACACAAAAGGGTAGATGAAAGATAATAGGGGACAAAAGTGGGGCTTAAAGCAACACTTTTTTTTTCTTCTAAAAATAACAAGAGTTTAACTTGGAGAGAGTTTTAGAGAAACTTGCAAGAATAATTTGACAATAACATAATAATATAAATGATGGCATTTTGAATTTAGTTTCTAAATACATAATTTTTGTCAATACCTAGATGATAAAAATGTGTGAAATTGATGCATTTATGATAATGGTTTGATACTTTTTTATGAAAAAATAAGGAGACTACATTTTTATGGACACACTTTTTTTGAGTAAACAAATGAATTGTTGTATGAAATTTAATACATGCATAAATGAAATTTCATATATGGATAGATTAAATGTTGAAGATCGGTCGGGATATTTTTTATTATTTTTTAATAAATATATACATTTTAAAATAATTTTACAAGTCAAGACAACTTAAAAAATAGAATTGCAAGTGTATGAACATAAATTTTTTACCTCAACTTCATGAAAATCATTTTTTGTAAAACATATGCAATGATGCATAGAATGGTTAGGTATAAGTTTTATAAACTTTCAATTAATGGTTGTAAATTTATAAATGTATTTATAATGGTATGTATATAGTCAATAATGAGGTATGTTATGTACAAATTAAGTAATAATAAAAAATAATAGCTTAACATTAAAAATATTATATATTCAAAAACTACACTTTCCCCTCTAGAAACCCATATAGTCTTTTTTTAAAAAGATGAGATTTTCCTAATCAGATGTGTCAAAAAAAGAGTAAAAGACTCTTAATTTTCTTAAAGATCATGTGGGCTGATTCATGACTGATTTTAGGCTAGGTTTAGACCTCCCCAAGACTAAACTGAATCACTTTTTGAGGGAAAGGGAAGAAATCAAAGATTAAAATGTTCAAAGAGAGTATAGCCTTGGTACTGGGCCTAAACCTCATTGAATGCATTTTCCTATTTGGAACTACTCCAAAACAAGATGTGTATACTTTTTAAAAGGGTATACACCCTTCATAGTTCATGTATTATTTTGGTTTACCGACAAAATTCACTCATTAATTATACATTTTACAAAATTCAACTAGTTTTTCTACTGATACTCTACAATTTCTATAAATTCTCCATTTAATTTATCTCTATTACTATTAATTATTTAATTTTTACTCTAGACCTAGACTTATTTACATAAAGATAAATAATGGGGTTGGGTTGTCACTGCAAAAGACCAATTAAAGAGCTAACAATTGAGGAAATTTAAGTCAAGAGAGAAAAATTAAAAAAAAAAAGACAAGAAGATAGGAGAGCATACAAAGAAATTTATACACAAGGAGAAGATACTTCCTCTAAACTAGGTAATATTTCAAATGAAAATAACATGACCAATTGCATGGAATATAATTTAGATGTCTTCAAATTAGATAATAGAACTTAATCAATCCTTATTACATGATGAAATTCAAAATGTAGAACAACTAACTAATGAATTTGAATTGAGTGATGGAACACATGGAGAAACACAATCTAATGAAACATCCATCCATAATGAAGTTTTTGAACATGATAATCAATACCATGTCATGACCTCAATTTATTTATCTCTTAATGAAGAGGAATTCACTTTACCTGTAGAGTCTAATATATCTAGCTAACACTCTAATATCCATTCTATAGTTGAAGTGGTAACACCATCTAATTTAATACAATATGTATCTCTTAGACCCACACCTCCAAGGACAATGAAACAATAGGAAATATAACTCATAAAAAATATAGTAATGTGGCAAAATGTGTAATAACAAAATCTATAGTAAGTGAACATCTAGAGATTAATTTATTATTCAAACAAGTACATCCCTAAACTTCAATAAGAGAACTATAGTAAATGTCATAAAAATAATAAGGATTGATGACCATTTACTCATAGATTGTTCAAAATTTAGTGGTAGACTCCCATGAAAAAATAAGTTGTTAGTTGGAGCATAACATTTGATTGAATTTTTCCAGCATGACAACACAAGGGTCTGATCTAGTGTATAAGATGTTAAAAAAATAAAAGGCTCAAAATATCATGAGCCACATGAAAAATATTTCTTGGACATGACTCAAATAGAATTTTATAAAAAAATTATTGAAACTTTTAATGGACAATTGATAATTAGCCAAAGCTCATTTGAGATGTGCAAGCCTTTCTATGTTAAAATCAATCAAACACACACCACATATTATTGTAGGATCCATGTTGATTTTTATATACATTTTGATATTTTTTATTATATACAATATACTTTACATACCGACGAGATTATGTGGGAATGTATGGTGGTTTCCCCACCCAAAATGTCAAGAGAGTTAATCCCAAGTCTTTTATATCAAATACTTGAGGGACAATTTTTTTTCCAAAGAACGTTTAGATGGAATATGTAACACTTGTGGTGGTTGTTCACATTTGACCAAATCTATACATAAATAATTTTTTTATGAATTTGGAAAGCAACTAGTTGATTTTAAGAAGTATAAATATGTAAAGTAAGTATTACATGATGGAAAAGAGTCATCAAGATGTGATTTGGTTATGACCCAAGTATCTGTATATAATTTCATGTTTGAATCCAAGAAGAATATTATCTACAAATATATAAGACACACACATAAAAAAATGATTAGATAATAAAGTCAAGTTCTAAAAGGATAAATTATTAGTGGGACCATTATTTGGTTGTGGACTTTTTTGAGAAATACACATTACAACAACATAATAAGGTTCAATTCCAATACTATAATTCAATTCAAGTTGGAATTTTTGTGTGGATTACATTCAGACATACACACGATAGCACAAAAGAGAATAGAAATATTTTGAGGGAGTAACACTTTTATATGAATAATGATATATAGAATTCTCTAGAATTTGACCAAAGTTATTTTGAGATATTTTATATAAATATGAATGCAATAGAAATCATGTTCAATACACACTACATTTAGTTAGACAATTGTGTAGCAAAAATTAAGAATTCTCAAATATTTTACTAGTTAATCGAGATACATAATAAGAAATGGGTTCAAAACTTTTGGATTTTATTTGAGGGTGGGAATGGTAAAGGAGAACATGATGGTGCAAGTGCATGTGTAAAAAGAGCCCTTAAAAAAGAGCAGGGAAAGCACAAGGATAGTGCTAATTTGATTGATGTTGTAAGTATTATGACTTGGTGTAATGATTTTTTTCTCATGGATTAGATAAATATTATCATGTTTGAAGATTAATTTGGTTAGTTAAGGAATAATATAAGACAATTTATGAATATTTCAATACAATACCTGGATCGAGTATTTTCCACTCCATTTGAAGCTCAAATTCTAATTCATGGACTATTTATAATAAATATATGACATTATTTTGTCTAGGGTAAATGGAATTTAATTGGAATGAATGTGAGTAAAAATAATGGGTTGAATAATGGTATTGTAGACCTATAGCACATATTTAGACTAGTAATTCATTCCAACCACTAGGGGACCATGAAATGGCATCATCAGTTGACTTTGACCACATCTCAGATATTGTGCAACTAGGTGCAATTTATTTATAATTTAAATGTAGCCTTAGTTCTATTAGTGATATCTTAATTTTTTCCTACATGTCCTTAAAAAATTATTATAATTTAAACATAGGAAAATTTTTTACAATAATTTCACTTGAAGACAATGATGAGGGAATAGACTACTATTTGTTTCATTATGTAGAGGCAAAAAAGTAATTAACCATAATTGTCATAGATAGACAAAACCTAGTTTATCCCATTAGATTTATGGTGGTTACAGAAACTTTGATTTTTATATATTTCATAAAAAAATTAAACAATGATTATTTGAGGACTTTGAAACACATAGGGTGGTGTTTCATTATTCAAATATAGTTATCGCTACAAATATTCAAGTGATCAAATATTATGGAAAGCCTCACAACAAAAGCTTGTGGAAAGTTCATGAATATGATCATGAAGTGATACTTGAAACACTTAAAATAAGAGCTGATATTGAATGTATGTTGGATTGACTTGGTAAAGTTAGTATTCAATACGTTTGTCATTTCAAATTACTAAAGTTAACTTATTTGATTTATTGTATTTTATTTTTGAATTATTCTTTTTTAGGATTATGGAATGTAACCCTAGGTTGATAAAGAGCTAAGTAATAAATCAGGGAATAAAATAATATAGTTCTAACTACCACTAATTTATATAATAATTGATTTATTTGAATATTCTATAAATAACATTAAATTAGAAAAGGTGTAAATAGCTAGAAAATATGATTAAGACAGACAAGTGGTAGCTAAGAATTGATGTAAGAGTGGGGTATAGTGTCATCATCAAAGAATAGGTGTTAGAACCCTATTTAGATAGTAGTGTACCTACCTATTCTAATATCACATTACACTATAGACCTTCTATGCAGGGCTAATAACCCTATGCAAGTGAAGAAGTGAAATTCTAGGTAGACCTTCACTCTATTTTGGGAAGCCTATGCATGTATGACTGAGACCTAGATTATCATATATTTTATGATTTGATTGATTTCATTATGAAATCTTAGGCCTCTATGCTTGTTAGGGTTTTGATGAATAAAGGAGAGTGGTGTTAGTAGGGTAGGCTAGGTGTGACCTCAATACCCCATGTCCTAAGTGCTACCTACATACCGATACCTTAAAAAGGGATCAAGATTGATGTAATTCTCCCAATCTAAGTGCTGGTGCAAGTAAGAGTGATGTTAATATGCCTAAGTATGAATGCTAATTTTAATGCTTTGAGTGTGAATTGAGACTAAAAAATTGAGTAAAACTAAGTTCTAGACTGAATAAATAGAAATAAATAGGGATCATTAACCTTAATTTGCACAACTATTTTTGAGCTTGTTCATGAGAATTTCCATCTATCTAATAAATTAATGAGATTGGTCTATATATAGTGTTTTGATGCTTCAAGAGACATGAAATGAGTCTAGGATGACCTTAAGACACTTTGGGAAGTAGAAAGATATCCATTAGGGGTAAGGGAAGTTGAGGGTCAATAGTGATGTCGCCTTTTTCAATACTATACTATGATATATACTAATGGGGTAGTGCTATTATCTAATTGGCTAACACATGTGAAAAAGGATTGGGGATGCCTAGGTAATAGCTCAATTTAGCTCTTGGTATATCTAGGCATGGCCTAAACATGCATAGAAGTTGGAAAAGGACCAAAATGGGCCTTAAGATTGGTCTAGGTCTAAGCTAAGGATATGGTGGTCACAAATGACAGTCATTACATTAAAATGACATTTTGTATGATTACATTTTCCATCCCTTTATTATATAAATACAACAAAGAAAAATGTCTAAGATAAAAGAAATAGAAAAATACTTGGATTTACCTATGAGGAAAAGCCCGTGAATGTGGGTTTGAGTCTACAAACTATGCTCCATTACATGTCCTATAAATGAAACATATATGAATCAGTCCTTAATAAATATCAAAATGAAAGATAAAACTAAGTAAAGAGATGTGAGAGAGAGGAAAGGAATGAATACACCTCACTAGGTACATGAACCAATGCAAAAACTTGGTGAAATCCTATGTGTGGATGTAGATGATGATCAAATGTTGAATATCTTGGAATATTGATGGATTGCCCAATACCCATGTGTGGGTGGCTCAATAAATCAAGTTAACCTTGAGTCCATCATTGCCTACCCTTGTTTGATAGATCATAATCTATGAATAACTTAGATTGGACTGATGGCTTATCCAACCCTCTTATGTAGGTGGCACAAGAACTCAAGTAGATCATGAATCCATAATTTCCTACCAAAGTGTAGTAGAAGAAGCTAAAATTGAAATTGTGTGGTGTCATGAAGGTGTAAAACATGGATTTGTCCCACTCAATAAATTTAAAATGTAAAATGGTTTAGGGCCACTTGAGAACTCAAGATTACCAACTACTAAAAATAGAATGAGGCATTAATCTATTCTATTCCTAATGTATATGGTGTTTCAAGTATACAACATGGACAATGACATGGAGTTGTCATTCCATTTGAGAGAATTAGTGCAAAAATGAGTATATGAAAATAATATGCTATGCACATGCCCCCAATTCCAATATTTATACATATGGATTCTAAAATGAGTTATAGTAATTTATCTATGCATATCTAAAACTCAAATTTGAGTGATCATGCCATGTGTGATGCCTCCAATCTAAGCAAACCTATGTAATTCTATGTAAAAATTGAACATATACTGAGCATATTTGATAATTTATGATTAAGACTATGCAAACCTAAAATGTACCTTTTTTACCTTTTTAATAATTCTAGAAATTTCTATTTCTTAGGCTATTGGATAATAACATGGTAGGTGGACTATAGTGTACTATGCTTTTGGTAGTATAATATGATATTATCTAAAAGAACCATTTTTGAAAAAAACTAATATTGATGTGTACAACTATATTTCACTAAATTTTCTTGAGTATGAGCTCTTTAATCTATGTCTACATGCTAAAAACTATGTTTTGAGTGTACTAGGATGGCCTGATCTCTGTGACAAATCCTTTTGAATGCGCCCTCATCTTTAGGGAGTTTTTTAACCTTTACATTAATTATCCTTAAAATAAAAGCTATGCATCATGTGTGTTACACTGAAAATATATGACATCTGCATGATAAACCAATATAATGTGTACACATGACATCAGGATGTAAAAGAGATTGAGCATAAGTTGGTAATGTATGATGTATATTAGATCAATTATTCATAATGTTGTCAAGATAAATATAACAATGTAATCATGTATATGAACAATAAATCTGAACAAAATTTGAGTAAACTACTTGGGGGATGGAGCATGATGTCTATCAAAGCATCCAAGGAGGAAGGGGAGATCCATGAGGTCCCTCATGGAATCAAAAACTAGATGTGAAATAAATAAGAAAAAGATAAGTTTCATGGCCATGATGCATACATTAAATAATATATACAAACACATGATGCACACAAAGTAGGCCAAGGAGCCACAATACAAGGGACATGAGCACATGTCACCAAGTCTGAGAAAAGGAACACATACAAGGACATATTTAAATTTTCACATATGCTAAAGAACACACAAGTCTGGCTTATATCCAATGTCCACATACATAATACAGAAGCATACAAAAGGATATTGGCACATGTCCAAAGCATAAAAGTAGTGAAAGGACAATGACACATTCAAATTCCCTCAAGTAGATGTAGAATTAAAGATACACAATCATATATAGACTATTAAATCAAGAAATGAAAGTATACATAATCATGTGGTACAAATCCATATAAGATAAAAGATGTACATAAGTTGAGTCTATAGTAGTAATAGTCAATAAAAAACTAGTGTAGTATAAGATGATCAATATCAAGATATAATCAATGCTAAATATGTGATATGGATTATAAAAATATATAACCTAGCAAATTAGAAACTATGTGTATGATGTCTTCCATGGGGTAATATATCAATGTTGAATCAATGTATATGTGTACGTATCCCCATTGGGTGGATATTAGTGAATATGGATCTGTGTATAGGACCAAAGTCCTATAGTAATCTATGAACACTCGAAGGGAATATGTGAAACATGTATGTATGATAAATTTTACTACACTAACATAGATAACATATATAGTACCTAGAAAATAGAAGGAATATAAACATGTAAATGCATACAATCTAAAATTTGTATTTTCTATGTAATATTTGAATGTTTTTGTATTTTTGAACATATTATATTTTTTGTGTTTTTTGAGTATATGCTATATACAAGTAACATGAAAATGAAACTATATACAAAGATAAAGATAAAGGAAATTATGTATAAGTAAATTGAAATAATGAAACTATGTACAAGTAATAAGGGAATATACTAACTGATGAATCTTATAAGAGACTTATTATCAAGGTGACCTATATCAAATAAAGGAAGACTGACCACATGTGATGTACAAGGAGGTATATGAGATCTAGGAGCTAGATGTACTAAATAATCTATTATTGAAATTGATTGAGGAGTGTGGCTATGAATTTATACATCTAACTAAACTAACTTATGAACTATGGGGATCTTAAGGACCCATATATTAGAAGAAGCTATAACTAGTGTGGATTCTCTATGTGAAGTGATTTGGGGACTCATTAATACTAATATATGTGGGAATGGGGTGGAGAGAGGCTCTCTAGAATCCATGACATGTCTCTAACATAGGGTTCTCTCTAATATAAGTCTTAGTGGGAGAGTGTGTATATGTGGTAACATTGTAGAACTAGACCTCACCAACACTAGTGGATCAACTAATATCTAAGGTGTGTTAATGGAATCTATGTTTGGAGTTGTTAATGGTGAATACTATGTAACTGGATATGGAGTAGGTAAAAGATACTCATATAGAAGGCCCTCAATTGTAACAACTTGATTAACATGTATATACTTAAGACATTTGTGTATAGTGGAGGGAATGACTTGAAATTATTGTATCTAAGGCTTACCCAATAACATATCAAATGTTCTAGCACTAGGTAAAACTATGAATCCGGTGGCCACATGTGTGGGCCTAATTTGTAATAGATGTGTAATCTCCCTAATGAAAATCTAGACATGGCCAATAAATCCATGAATAACTATATCTTTTAGATAAATATCTTGTTCTAAATATCCCAAGTGATGTATAAGTGTAATAGTATATATATTGAGGCTTGACCCATTGTGAACCATGAAACATTGAATATGATGATGACCAATGTAAGCTCATAAAAAGAGTGCATATAAATCTGAGTCATCATCAATGACATCATATTCTAAGAAATTGATAAGAGGTCTAGTTGGCATTATAGTATGATACACACTAATGATATCATGTAGAGTGTGTGTGTCCATTGTATGAGTATGATAAGATTCTGGTGGATGTGCTTGATAAATATAATGAACACCTTAAGTGTTTTCTATCTCATTAGTTGTATGTTTTGGAAATGGATTAGAAAATATTTTCATTGGTTTCGATTCAGATGGTTTCATTTTGGGTATTTCTATAGGGGTGCTCACATCAATGATATTAGCATATATCAAATCTTGGATCTTATGTTTTAAGCTGATGCATCTATTTGTAGTATGAATGGGTGCCCTATGATAATCACAAAAATGCATTAGAATCATAATTATTTAGAAAGGGCCTAGTCATATCAACCTCTTTTATGGGAGGGATATATATGACATTACATTCCAAAAGTTGTTGGAAAACACAAGATAGATATTCATGAAGATTCGTAAAAGGTCTCATTGGAGGAACTAATAAAACCACACGAGGATCTAACTATGAGGTTGTGTTAACTATTGTATTTTACTCATTATTATTTTCATTTAGACTCACCTTATATGGGAGATTATTTGAACTCTTATTAGTGGAATCTGATCTAGTTGTGTACTTTAACTTTCCCATTGAGAGAAGTTTAACTTCTCATCCTTCATTATATGGCATAAATCTGTAAATGATAGCAACTTTTTGAATAATATAGATTCATGTAATGATGGAACTAAAATTTGATTTAATATGTCTTGGAATTATCTACCTACCATGGGGATAGTTATCTTTGATAATATGGTTTTATATTTCAATAAATATTCATCTATTGGCTCATTAAATATTTGATTTAGTTGAGGAACTTGAGAATAGGAAAATTTGTCATTGATGTTGATAAAAAATGTGCCAAAAACATATTTGTGAGTGGATTAAATGTTTTAATTTACTAATTATGGAGATCATAGAACCATTATAATACATCATCCTTTAAAATATGAGGGAACAAATTAGTCAAGAGCCAATCATTGAACACATAATCTAAACATGCTACATGAAAATCATGTAGATGATGTTTTGAGTCAACCTTACCATCATATAGAATAAGTTTGGGTACCAAAAATGTGGATGACAAAAGAGTTTACACTATATGCTATGATAATGGTGTATATAGGATAATATGAGAATGCAAGGCATGGAATGGTCTAGTGGCACCCTACTCAATATGTAACACCTTGGCCTACAGAGAATGAATCTCATGCCTAAAGGATTGTAAATTGAGAGAGGAGGGATGTGTACTATCCATATGAGGTGTTACCATTGGTGAGAGTTTTTTAGCTATAGTAGGTTGAAGCATATGAGTTTCCCCTGTAGTAGGTGTAACACTATTAACATCTGTGGGGTTAGAGGATTGACCCATAGTAGAATTAACAAGCTCTTTTTGAACAATATGAATAAGGTCATCTTGTATATCTAAATGATTAGAAATGATTTTTTTAAATTTTATCTTATCTGTCTCATCAAATTGGTTATTAAATTATGCTATTGTAGGTTGGAAATTAGGAAAACAAAAAATTATATATTTTGAACCTTTGAAGAAATGAAATCAATGAAAGATTGCAAAAATAAAATAATGAATCGGATTTGATATTTTGTAATTAATTAGTCAGCACAAAAAATAGAAATATATAACCCCTAAGATCATCTAGGGCTAGGATTTGGGTGCTATTCAAAGTAAGTTAGGTTCACCAAATGATATATCTTTTTGATTATGGATGTAACCCTAGGTTGATAAAGAGTTGAGTTATAAATCAAGGAATAAAATACTATAGTATCAAAAACCACTGATTTTCATAATAATTGATTTATTTGAATATTATATAAATAGAAATGAATTAAAAAATGTGTACTTAGCTAGAAAACCTGACTAAGATAGATAAATGGTGGGTTGGGAAGTGGTGCAGGAGTAAGACAAAGTGTCACAAGTGGGGAAGAGGTGTCAAAAACCCTTTTAATATAGTAGTGTGACCCCTTTTGCTAATAATGCAATATGTTACAAATTTTTTGTGTAGTATTAATGACTATGTGTAATTAAAGCAATGAAATTCTTATTGGGAAAAATTAGAGTTACACATCAATGAGAGAGCTGAATGTTGAGCATTGTCATTGATTGTTGAGTTTTGGCATTGATGTTATCATTGATATCAAAGGTTCTTATGGAGATGCATGGTGTGTGGCTTATGTGTATGATAATTTATTATTCCATCATAGTGAGTTAATAATATACTTATTCAAGATCCAAATATTTACATATGTAGCTTTGAAGATGCTTCGAGTGAGCTATGAAGATCCTTAGTCAATCATTAAAGATCTATCTAAGCAACTCTAAAAATACTCTTTTGAAGCTATGAAGATGTTCTATTGAATATATAAAGAATAATTATTGTCTGAGGTTTTTTTAATTGGTACATGAGGTATTGAGAACTTGGACAGTGGTTATAAGGCTAGCTTCAAGACCTATTGATACTTGTAGGTCAAGACCTAGAAATCAAAGAGAGAGATGGTGACTAGATGGGGTATAAATATTAGTTTACAAGATAAGTGTGAGTATTTAATAATTGAAAAATATGATTCAAGTTTTTTAAAGCATGTTCATGAAGTTTCAAGTCCCGATTTGCAAGAAAAGGCTTGAAAAAGTGTTTCAAGGTCTCTCAAATACATAGGATGAAGAGCTATCTACCTGAAAAAGTTTTTCAAGTGAAATAGATACATGAGTACCTAAGATATTAATGTTAGATGGATAATGATCCTAGCTCAAAGATATAAGCATTGGTTTCTATAATAAGGGGCTAAGCTTTACGAATGATCGTTAAGACTGAAAGATGGTTTAAACCCTCAAAGAACCCTAATAGTGACCCAATATGAAATATGTTGATAAAAAGTGACAAGAATGGTTTGGTATGGATATAAAATAAATTGGAGGTTTTATTAAACTCTCTCAGGAACCTCTAGGTATGATTAGTTTCTTAGGTAAGTGAGTAGACCCTACAAGAAAGTGTTTGTTTCTCATAGATTTTCTATAATAGTCAGAGTTGATTGAGTTAAATTTGATAAATGGATGAAGGTTTAATATTGAGACTTATATTAGATATTCATGATGGTTTTTGAGCATGTTCCAGACCTCAAGTATGTTAAACTAGTCATACAAGTTGACCTTTCACTAACAGACCTAATGGTGCAGATAATGAGAAAATTAGGTAGAAGTGAGAAGTTGATTAGGGATGTGTTATCATGGATTAGTATAAATCCAAGTAAATGAATATGTTTTTCAATACATATTATAAATTTTCATGTTGGATATAATTTTTGGAGGACATTGGACATGATGAAAATGTTGCTCATAAGTTGACCTATCTAGTGCAGATAAGATAGTGAAGGTGTGAGGTTGTAAGATTGGTTTGCAAGACCAATATTATCATATAAACATGATATATATCTATTTTATATTGGTATAATGATATTATAATATCATACACATGTTCCAAGAGTATTTGAAATTGACTACATAGGTATTGAAGGTCATTATCACCATGACTATGTTTGAAGGTAAACTAGTAGTTTTGGGTAAGTAAGTTGAAGTAATAAGTTAGAGGTTCTTTACCTTGATATGAAGCATTAAATGCATATTATGATGATTTTTTGAAAATTTAATGAATTATATATTATTTTTATAATCTTTGAAGCTAGTGTAATATTTTGAAACATTGAAGCCAAAATGGCTTGTTTGGCTAAGTAAAGACTGTGAGAGAGAAGGTCAACAAATTGGTTTGCAAGACCAATAGTTTCCATTAGAGCTTATGTTATGTTTATTTAAAATTGTTATAATGGTTTTATAAGATCATGTTCATACACTATAATACCTTGAGTATGTTCAATCAGGTGTCAGAAGTTCATGTTTCCTTGACTATGTTTTGAGGCTAGTTGGTATTTCTGAGTGGGCTACTTGTAGAGAAGAGTTTGAGCTTGTATAACCTGAGTTGAAGCATCTGATAAATTTTGTGATGACCTTGAGGTAATTTATTTTATATATATGTGATTTTTTTCCATTTTTGTTCAAAAAAAGTGTGTTTATGCTTCCATTGTTCAAGGCAAATTTTTTGTGTATGCATAGGCCTATTGTGAACAATGATTTGAGAAAAGGTTCAAGTGTTGGTTGAACCTAAAAAGTGATGTAGACTTAAAGTAAAGAGTTTATATGATATATTTGAGTGTAATATGAAGTTTACTTGATGTATGTGAATTTTTAAAGTGTTTCAAGAAGATCAAAGGGTAACATGTTGCTAAGAAGGCCTATTAGGTCTCTATAAGACCTAAAAGAGGGGTAAGGGCTAATTGAGCCATGGCCAAAAAATGTGTAATAAAATTATGATTTATTCATTTATTATCATATTATAAGACCCATTACATGGATAACATAAGAAGATAAGAATGTTTGGCTAACTAAGAAGGATATTATCAAGTGACTTGTATAAGTATAAGGAAGTTTTTAGGCTTGTGTGTGTGTGTGTGTGTGTGTGTGTGTGTGTGTGTGTGTGTGTGTGTGTGTGTGTGTGTGTGTGTGTGTGTGTGTGTGTGTGTGTGTGTGTGTGTGTGTGTGTGTGTGTGTGTGTGTGTGTGTGTGTGTGTGTGCGCGTGCGCGCGCACACACACACACACACGCACGTGCAAGTGAATGAAAGATCACTTAGAGGAGTAAAATGAGGTCATGTAAAACATAATAGGGGTGTATATAGATAACAATTATATGATAGAAGGTTTGATTATAAATATCAAGGTCAAATAACCTAATCAATCTTGAAGGGACCTAGTTGAGAGAAGAAGGCTAGAGGCTAGTTTGAGAGGGATAGAAGTGTGCAAAGAGATGAGGAATAAGATCATCATATGTTGTATGATAATAAGGTATTATAAATTTTATAAAGTGTTTTAGGTAGCTAATTTGGTGCTAAGTCATCTAAGGGGTTGGTACCTCTTTACAAGTTGGTGTTTGCTAAATCCTAATTGAGTTGATGCTTAGCTAGTTAGGGTTGGTGTTCCATGTGAAGTAGGTGTTTCAATAAATTTGGTATTTATATTATAATAATTTAGTACATTTTAATCATTATTGGGGTTTATTCCCCTTGAGGGTCCTCCACATAAATACTATGTTCATGTATTTCATGATCTTATGGATTGGTGCTTATGCTTGCTAAGATATACATGCTTGTTTACATGATCTATGATTGCTTAAATAAGATTTTTAAATAATTTTTTGAATATAGATTGACCCCCACCCACTCTCTTAGTCATTTAGATTAGAATAATTGGTATCAAACCTTGGTCCTTTGTGATAAGCCTAATAACTTTAAGGTGATCCTAAGAAGTGTAATATGTCTTATGATCAACAGGAAAAGATAAAACATATGATGAAGAAGTCTACTATGAAAATGAAGAAGGCGAAGATAAATTATACCTTAAAATTGGAATCATAAGATACCTTGATGATTTAAATCATCAAAAGAATACTATCAATGATCTCAATAGTCAGTTAGAATATGTCAAAACAAGGTTCAAATCAAATGAATTTGAGTATGACCAATTGAAGGTTGAGCATGTGAAACTAATAGATAAAATGAACAAGTTTGATAGAGAGTATGAAAAGTCATAACAAGTCAAGAATATTAACATATAAAAATTAATCAGGCAACCCAATTCAATGAAGGATAAATCATCTTAGAACCATGGTAAGTATAGGGAAATTGTTTGCCACATTTGTTATAATACATGACACATTGCAAGATTATGTTCTAATAAAGTTGGAAGACCTAAAAGATTCAAAAATACATATGAATCTCCTATAATTCACAAAAAGGATAAAACATTGGTATGGAATCCAAATAAAGTTAGGACATATCATATTGAGCTCAAGAGGCAAGATGAACTATTTTCTAAGGAGGGATAAAATATCAAAGAGAACTCTATGCTATCTCAAATTGCATTTCACATTCAACATGAAGGCATGAAGTGGTGTATATAGAGTTATTTCTCAATCCATATGACATGAGATATAAATAAGTTCATCTCATTAAAGAAGAATGTTGTAGGAACAATGAAGTTTAGAGATAACACAACTACCAATATAGTTGGCAAGGGTGTCTTGAGTTTGGATAATGTAAATACCAAGACCCAAAATGTGTTATATGTGTAAGGTTTGAAACATAATTTTCTCAGTGTAAGTCAAATGTGCAATCAAGGACACACATTAACCTTTCATGATAGAGGATGTGAGATAAGGAGAGCCAAATTAGGAAGGCTAACTGTAAATGCCAAGAGGACTAAGAAAAACCTATATGTATTGAATGAGATCAAGAAGGAGAGATGTTTCATGAGAAATATAGATGAAATTTGGATATGGTATATAAGGCTAGGTCACCTAAACTTTGACAATCTAGTCAAAATTATCATTAAGAAGTTTATGAAGAATATGCCTAAGATCATCAAACCTACAAACATAATTTACAAGGCATGTCATCATGGTAAGTAGACTAGAAGAAGGTTCAAGTCCAAGGAGTAATCTACCAAAAAACCCTTGGAACCAATCCAAATTGATCTCTTTCGGACTACAAGAATTAAAATCATTCAAGGAAATAACTACTTCATGTTACTCATTGATGATTACATAAAAATGGCTTGGGTTGTATTCTTAAAAGAGAAATTAGAAGCTCTTGACAAGTTCAAGGCATTCAAGGCCCTTATTAAGAATGAAAAGAATGGGAAAATAAAGTGCCTAAGATCTGATAGAGGAGGAGAGTTTTGGTCCAATGAGTTTGATGACTTCTATGAGGTTCATGGAATAAGGAGACAATTCTCAACAACTAGGACACCTTAGTAAAATGGTGTAGTAGAAATGAAAAATAAAATAGTTTAAGAGATGGATAGAACTATGTTGAATTAGTCTATATTATCTGATGGATATTGGAGAGAGGCAATAAGCACTGCTATTTGAATTTTGAATAGAGGACATATAAGGACTAATGGCAATAAGACTCCTTATGAATTATGAAAGGGCAAACCTATAAATGTAGAACACTTTAGAGTATTTGGGAGTAAATATTTCATCAAAAGAGATGATGAATACTTGGGTAAGTTTGATTCTAGATCTAAAGAAGGCATATTCTTAGGATACTCATCAATGAGCTGAGCCTATAGATGTTATAACAAGAGGCTGCAAAAGATAGTAGAAAGTACCAATGTAAATATTGATGAGACAATAAAATCTTACTCACAGTCAAAGAATAATTTAGAGAATTTAGAATTTAAGAATTATTAGAAGATTATAGAGGTTGATGAGGTACAAGAATAATTTGAAGAGAGACATGACTTAAAAGGACCCTTAAGATAGATTCACAGAGATCATCTTGAATCTCAATTCTTTGGCAATAAGAATGCAGGTATGCAAACAAGGAGAATACTCATACGTAATATAAATCAATATAATGTTGCTCTATTATCCAAGGTTGAACCTAAAATTCTTATATAAGCAAGAAAAGACAAATTTTGGATAGGTTTTATAAATAATGAGTTATATCAAATAGAGAATAATGAGACTTGGGAACTAGTTCCTAGGCCTAAAGATAAAAATGTCATTGGCACAAAATGGGTGTTTATATATAAGTTGAATGAAGATGGAGAAGTCAATAGGAAAAAGGATAGATTGGTATGCAAGGGATATACACAAGTTGAAGGGGTAGAATTTGAGGAGACCTTTGCACTAGTATCAAGATTGGCGGCCATCAGATTATTTATAGCTTATGCAGGATTCAAAGGATTGAAAATATACCAGATGGATGATAAATTTGCCTTTTTGAATGGGAATTTAGAAGAAGTGTACATTGAGAAACCTAAAGGTTTTTAACTATTAGATGATAAAGACTATGTTTTCAGACTAAAAAAGGCTCTTTATGGTCTAAAGTAAGATCCTAGATCTTGGTTTACTAGGATGGACAAGTATCTATTGGATTAAGGATTCAAAATAGGAGTTACAGATAGTATTCTATACTTCAAGATAGAAGATGACATCATCTTTGGTGGAAATAATAAGAATATGACAAATGCCTTTATAGAGGTGATGAAGAAAGAATTTGAGATGTCCATTTTAGGAGAATTATCATTATTTCTTAGGTTGTAAATCACTCAATCCAAAAAAGGTATATTTATCTCATAAACTATGTACATAAGAGAGATGTTGATAAAGTTTAAGATGGAGGATTGAAAGGTAGTTAGTAAACCCATGATCATATGATGTAATCTAAGCAAGGAAGATGAGTCTTTAAAGGTCAATCAAACATCTTATAGGTTAATGATTAGAAGTTTGTTGTATACCACTACCTCTAGACTTGACATTATGCAAGTAATAGGTCTTTTGGGAAGGTTTCAAGTAGATCCAAAGGAGAATCATATACAAGAATTCAAAAGGATACTCAATTATCTCAAGGGGACTATGGAGTATGGATTGTGATATCTAAGAAGTAAAGAATTCAATTTGATAGCCTACATAGATGCAGATTGGGTAGGAAGTAAAGATGATAGGAAAAGTACCAGTGGAGGAGCTTTCTTCCTAGATGGATGCCTAGTTTCAAATATAAGCAAGAAGCAACCATAATTATCATTGTCCACTTGTGAGGCTGAGTACATTGCAACATCTTCATGTTTTACTTAGGTCCTATGGATGAGATAGAACCTAAAAGACTACAAGGTGGAGTATGATGGTCCTAGCCCTATTTATTATGATAATACAAGTGCTATACGAATGTCAAAGAACCCTATCATGCACTTAAGGACCAAACATTTTCCCATTAGGTATAATTTTTTGAGAGAGAAGGTAAATGAATAAAGTGTTAAACTTGAATATGTTTCTACATAGGATTAGATTGCAGACATCCTATCCAAACCACTTCCAAAAGTAACTTTTGAAAACCTAAGATAAGAATTGGGTGTAATTCTTACCCCTAACAATCATTGAAAAAGTTAAGTACTAAGGAGGAGACAATTATTCTCATTATCTCCAAGAATAGGCGAGTTATCCCAAAAAGTTATGTATAGAGATAGGGGAGCATATTTTTTGAACTCATAAGTTTCTATTATTAACAAGTGTGATTTTAGTAGTTACAGGTGACCCTTTGTCATTAATGTCAAAGGGGTAAAAATATCAGAAAGGGTGAGATAAGGAAAGAGCCAAATCTAGGAGATTGTTGCCATCAAGAATGATTGCCATAATTTTTTGAGCATGTTTGCCATCAATGACAAAGGGGGAGATTGTTGAGCATTATCATTGATTATTGAGTTTTAGTATTGATATTGTCATTGATGTCAAAGGTTATTATGGAGATGCATGGTGTGTGGGGAATGCATATGATAATTTATTATTACAATACAATGATCTATGAATATCCTTAGTCAAGATATAAAAATCTACGTATGTAGCTCGAAAGATGCTCTGAGTGAGCTATGAAGATCCTTAGTCAAGATCTTAAGATCTATGTAAACATATACAAAGATCCTTTATTAAGGATACAAAGATTTTATATTGAATATATGAAGAATAATGATTTTATGATTTTGTTTGAATTGTTACATGAGGTATTCAGAGCTTAGACAGTGTTTATAAGGTCAGTGTTAAGACCTATTGAGACTTACATGTCAAGGCCTAGAAATCAAAGAGAGAGATGGTGACCAGATGGGGTATCAAGATTAGTTTACAAGACAAGTGTGAGTATGTGATCATTGAAAAAGGTGAGTCAAGTTATTTTAAGCATGTGCATTAATTTTTAGGTTTTGATTTATAATAAAAGTCTTGAAAAAATGTTTTAAGGTCTCTCAAGTACACATGATGAAGAGTTGTCTACCCAAGAAGGTTTTTAAAGTACTCATTGGCATATGAAACATATGAATGAGGACATAAGTTTCTCATGGTATATGGAGAAGGGTCCTAGATTAAATTTCTAAGCATTGGTTTTTGGAATAAGGGGCTAAGCTTTATGAATGATCATTAAGAATGGAAGATGGTTTAAACCCTCAAAGAACCCTAATAGTGACCTGATATGAAATATGTTGATGAAAAGTGGAAATAATGGTTTTTATGGATATAAAAGTAACTATATGTTGTATTAAAATATCTTAGACACCTCCAAGTATGATTGGTTTCTCAGGTAAGTGAGTAGACCCTATAGGAAAGTGCTTATTTCTCATATATTTGTTATAATAGTTAGAGCTGAACGAGTCAAAGTTGATAAATAGATTAAGGTTGAATATTTATATTTTTATGAGATATACATTATGATTTTTAAGTAGGTTATATACCTCAAGTTTGATAAACTAATCATACAAGTTGACCTTTTGCTAACAGACCTAATGATGTAGATAATGAGAAATCAAGTATAAGTGAGAAGTTGATTAAGGATGTGTTATCATGGATTATGGATGAATAAAAGTAAATGGAGATGTTTTGAAAGAAATATAATACATTTTAATTTTAGATATAAGTTTTTTAGGATAGTGGATATGATGAAAATGTTGCTCATAAGTTGACCTGTCTAGTGCAGATTAGACAGTGAAGGTGTGAGGTTGTGAGATTGGTCTTTAAAATAAATATTTACATATGACCATGATATATATATATATATAATGATATTATAAGATCGTCCACATGATTCAAGAGTATTTGAAAGTGACTACATAGGTATTGAAGGTCATTATCACCATGACTATGTTTGAAGGTAAACTAGTAATTCTAGGTAAGTTACAGTAATAAGTTGGAGGATATTTTCCTAAATATGAAGCACTAAATACATATTATGATGATTTTTTGGAACTTTAATTACCTATCCATGATTTTTATAAGCTTGAAATTTAGTGTAAGAGGTTAAAACATTGAAGTCAAAATGGCTTGTCTAGATGAGTAAAGACTATGAGAGAGAAGGTCAACAGATTAGTCTACTAGACCAATAGTTTCCATTAAATATTATGATATGTTTGTTTGATATTGTTATAAGTTAATGTTAATATATTTTAATCCATTGATTATGTTCAATTAGGTTTCATAAGTTCATATTTCCTTGATTATATTTTGAGGTTAGTTGGCAGTTTTGAGTGGGCTACTTGTAGAGAAGAGTTTGAGCATGTATACCATGAGTTGAAGCATATGATGAAGTTTGTGATGATGATAAGGTAATTGTGATTATATATATGTTATTTTTTTTAAAGTTTTTTTAACAAAATTATATTTATGTTTCAATTGTTTAGGATATATTTTCTGTGTATGCACATGCCTATTGTGAACAGTGATTTGAGAAAAGGTTCAAGTGTTGGTTAAACCTAAAAAGTGTTGTAGACATAAAGTGAGAATTTTATAGGATATATTTGAGTGTAATATGAAGTTTAAATAATTTATGTGAAGTTTTAAAGTGTTTCAAGATGATCAAAGGGTTACGTGTTGCTAAGAAGGCCTGTTAAATCTCCATAAGACCTAAAAGAGGAGTAAGGGCTAATTGAGATATGACCGACCAATGTGTGATCAAATTATGATTTAAGAATTTTATTATGGTATTATAAGACACATTCCATTTATAACCTAAGAATATAATAATTTTTGACCGATAAAGAAGGATATGATCAAGTGACTTGTATAAGTACAAAGTAGTTTTTAGGCCTATGTGTGTATAAGTGTGTGTTGAGTGCAAGTGAATGAAAGAGTAATTAGGAGTATAAGGAGGTAATTTATAAAATTAAATTGGTATATAGATATAGTAATTAATATATAAAATAAATTATAAGTATGAATATCAAGGTCAAATAACCTAATCAATCTTGAAGAGACCTATTGAGCGAATAAGACTCAAGGCTAGTTTGAGAGGGATAAAAGTGTGTGAAGAGCTGAAGAAGAAGATCATCATCTATTTTATGATAAATAAGGTATTATTAAGGTGATAAAGTGTTTTATATGTCTGATTTGTTATTGGTTTGTCTAGGGGGTTGGTGCCTCCTTGCAAGTTGGTGCTTGCTAAAGTCTAGCTAAATTGGTGCTTAACTAGTTGGGGTTGGTGCTCCATGTGAAGTAGGTTCTTCACTAAAGATTGTGTTTTTATGATAATATTGTATTCCATTTTCATAATCGGTGTTTTTTTTTTCCCTTTGAAGTTTTGCCAAATAAATAATTTGTTCATGTGTTTCATGCTCTTATGGATTGGTGCTTATGCTTGCTAAGATATACATGCTTGTTTACATGATCTATGATTTATTAAATAATATTGTTAAAGAAAGTTTTTAAAGATGGATTCAACCCATCCCCCCCATCATCCATTTATCTTCCAATGTCAAACATCTTAGAGAATAAAGAATAAGTTAGACACACAATAATAATGTTTTATTACTCAATTGATTTATACAAGACATTACAAAGCACTTATATAGGAAGTGCATAAGCTATATATGGGGATGATGATATCCCTATAAAATATCATTGACTAAAAACCAAACTATATAAATCTAACCATATATTATTATTTTATTCACAAAAATAACATACCAAATAAAAAATATTTACGTACTATTTTTAAGATAAAAATATTTATGTTTGACTAAAAAATTAATGAATATTAATAAAGTGAATACCCTAACATTCACCCCTTATGAACATTTTTTTTTGGGATAGATATCAGGGTTGGAAGGAACCCTACCCAAATTTATTTTTATTGGATCTATGAACCAAATTTGGGGTACAATCAGGCCCCTAATCCATAAGAACCACTAAAGTAACATAAACGACCACCACTAACCATTAAAACCACTAAGTCAACTAAAATGGCCACATCTAATCTATAAATTCCATGTGAGGTTTGAACCTAGGTGGGGCTTGGCACAACCAACCCAATTAACCAACCCTTCCATATCTCATTAGTGTGTAATGAACATTATTAATCCCTAGTATGCACGCCCTTAATGAGAATATGGGGAAAACATCAATATCGTATCTACACTTGTACTCATGATTCAATGATTTTTTCAAGACAACCACAAACCTTATTGATGGTTTTGCATATGACTTACCAATAACCAAAATGGGATGGTTTTCAAGTGGTGTACCAACAACCACAAAAATATGGTTTTACAAGTGGATTACCACTAACCACATCATGATGTATAGTAAATTTATTAACTCTCTTCACTATCACACATTCATATAAGATACAAATGAATTTTCAAATCATTTATTACAAATGTGATCAAGTATACATCATCTATTTTTATTTACACATAATTAAAAACAAATAAACAAATGAAAGAAAATGTGCCACTAAAGTAGAAGTGGCCCTGTCACTTGTGGCTAATGAGAGGCTCTGAGACCTCTTTCCTCTATTGCCTCTGAGCTCCAACTAGTGAAGTTACTTACTCAGCTGATGAAGTCAACATGTAATCTGATGGTTTCAACAGGTTCTATATTGATTATTTCCATAGAAATTAAAAGCCCTCCATAATTTAGATGTTGCATACAAGCTAAAATACATCCATGAGGCAAATTTTATTTTACAAGTTTGAATTTATATGATGTAGGGCTTTTAACATAACAACTTAACATATAAAATGACTCTTTACTCATTTTTGATTTCGACAATATGACTAAATGATAATGATGACTTTTTTTACTCTTTTGATGACACAAATTGATTCTAAATTGACTATTGAATCAACTATAAACTCATAAACCTAAAATTATAACTTAAAAATATTTAAATATGACCTTGACCATATAAAAAATTTATAACTATTTTTGACAATTAACTCATTTTTTATTTTAAAAAAATGACTACATAATGACATAATTTGACAAACATGAAATGAATTATAAAAATTTCACTTAACTTGAGATCACACACAAAACACAATGGGTTAAATATATGACCCAAAAACTATAGTCCACCTATAGACACAAATTTATATAATTATTAATAATAAACAAATAAACTAAAAACATATAATAAATAAAGACCCATGAAACTAAAAGCTAATTACCTATTAATAAATACCACTAATATGATTTATATATGCACACCATTTGATAGTCACATACAACTAAATAAATTACTTACATAATAATGAGTCCTTGCTTTCATAGGTATAATGAGATGGTAGAGAATATAGGCACAAATGAATATAAACTATGCATGGTGATAGAAATTTTTACCCAGATTTGACTGTGTTGCTACATGGAAGAGATATGGTTGGGAGATGATAATGAATCTCTGATAACTATGCCATTTGAATAGCTTGGATCTGATTGATACTTATCAGCTCATTGTAGAAGACTATGTATGAACCACATGGAGAAAGATACATTTTCAAAAATTTATACTTAGGATCTAGTAATTAGGAGTAGATGTCTGTAGAATTGATACATTAATTACTCTAAAAATGTAATGCATCTATATCAAGTTTATGGCATATAGACTTGTCAAGAACTCAAATGTATCAAAGGACATGAGGAAACTAATGATTGGATGTGGTGATGGAAGGATGATTACTTTAGTCAAATCCTTAATCATAAATGATAAGACACATTCAATGTGGGTATAAAATGATGTAGTCTAATGTATAGTAGGTTGAAAACATGTAAAATGTATAGTATGTATATGTGGCATGAATAAATATAATGCCAATCAACTTGTAGACTCCTGAAAACACATTTATTATCTCATGAATTAGGGCATTCACAAACCTAGACATTGCCCCCATTTTGATTAATTTCCAATGATCAAATGGCTTTGATACTAGATCTTGGAAAAATTTAGAGTTACATAGTAATGAGAGAGTTAAACATCTCAGAGAACAAAGAATAATTTAGACACACAATAATAATGTTCTATTACTCAATTGATTCAAGAAAGACATTATAAAACACTTATTTAGGAAGTGCATAAGCTATATATGGGGATCCAAAGATCCCTATAAACTCTCACTAACCAACCAATAAACTATATAAATCTACGCATATATTATTATTTTTATTCATAATAATAACATACCAAAAAAAATTATTTACATAATATTGTTAAAGTAACAATATCTACATTTGAATAACAAACTAATAAATATCAATAATGTGAATAGCCTAATAATTCTAGGTAGACCTTCACTCTATTTTGGTAAGTCATGCATGTATGATCAAGACCTAGATCATCATATGTTCCATGCTTTAACTGATTTCACTATGAAAGCCTAAGCCTCCATGCTTTTTAGGGTTTTAATGAACATGAGTGGAAGGAGATTGGCATTAGTAAGGTTGGATAGGCATGACTTCAACACCCCATGTGTTGATTGCTGATTACATACTAATACCTTGAAAGGGGATCAAACTTGATGTAGTTATCCCAATCTAAGTGATGGTGCAAGTGATATTGATGTTAGTATGCCTAAGTATGAATGCCAATTTAAATGATTTGAGTGTGAATTGAAACTAGAAACCTAAGTAAAATTAAGATCTAGGATGCTATAGATGGATATATGCATAAATAGGGGTAAATAGGGATAAATAACCTTAATTTACATAACTGTTTCTGAAATTATTCATGAGAATTTCCATCTAATTGATAAATGAATGTGATTGTATTTATATAATGTTATGATGCTTGTAAAGACATGAAATGAGTCTAGGTCAACTGTAAGATGCTTCAAGAAGTGAAAAGATATCTGTTAGGGGTAAGGGAAGCTAAGGGTCAATAGAACTTACCAATTTTATGATAGTGAATTATGATATAGACTAATGGGGCTATGTTATTCTCTTAGTGGTTGACACATGTGAAAAAGGATTGGGGATGCCTAGGTGATGGATCAATGCAATTATTAGTATATCTAGGCATGGGCTATATATGCATAGAAGCTGGAAAAGGATTAAAAGAGGTCCTAAGATAAGGATAGGGTGGTCTCAAGTGACACTCATTACATTAAAAGGACATATTATATGACTATAAGAAGACCTAGTTTATCCCATTGGATCTATGGTGGTTAAAAGAACTTGGATTTGTAGATAATTTCATAAAAAATATAATAATGGTTATTTGAGGACTTCAAAACAAATAAGGTGGTGATTCATTATTCAAATCTAGTTATCACTACAAATATTTAAATGATTAAATATCATGTAAATCCATACAAGAAAGTGTATGGAAAGTTTATGAATTTGAGCATGAAGTGATTATTGAAACACTTAAAAGTAAAACTAATCCTAAAGGTACATTTGGATATGAGAGAAAACATGTAGCTATTTATCACTCATCATAAGTATCATAAAATAATCTATGAAGTGATAAGATTAATTTATCATGAAACTCTTATCACTAACGACTCGTCTCAATCCCTCACAATTTTCTTACAATGTACGATAGAAGTTTGGTTCATTTTATTGCTCATGGATGTGAAGCTTCTCTTTAAGGATGCATAAAAAAACTAAAAATTTAAATATTGGAGCTTGATGGAGAGTAAATGATGACAATTATAGTGTTTATACACCCATATAAATGTGTCATATAAGATGGTACATCGATTGGGATAGCGAGCCAAAAGATATGCCTCCTACTGACTAACATTTGGTTTCTTAAGAGACATTTACTTGTAAGAGATTTTTTTCCATGTCTCACTAATCTTGAGTGTAATATAATACTTTTGGGGGTGATAATAGGACTTTCCCATGAAATTTTTGGCACTGATTTTTCATCTCTACCTCTCATGATTATCTAATAATGTGCAATGGAAGTTTAGTCTATTTCCCACTTAGGGATGCAAAGCTTCTCTTAAGGGATGCCTATAAATGAATACATTTTTATTTTTAAGGTCTAAAAAAGAGTGTAGGGTGACAATTATAGTGTTTATATTCCCATACAAATGTGTTGATGAAGATGGTTCATCGATTAGGCTAGTGAGTCAAAAGATATGCCTCTCATTGACTAACTTTTAGTCTCTTAAGAGACATTTAGTTACAAAAGAAAACTCATTACCATGTATCACTAAATATTGAGTGGTGTAGAATCCTATTATGTATTCTAATAAGACTCTCCCATGAAATTATTGGCATTGACAACTCATATCTACCCCTCATGGTTCTCCTATAATGTATGATAGAAGTTTGATCTATTTTTTCACTTAGGGATGAGAAGCTTCTCTTAAGGGATACCTTAAAATGACTATAACTTTCATTCTTAAGTCTTGATGGAGTGTGGAGGGTGAATATTATATCATTTATATACTCATATAGGTGAATCAATGAATACAGTTTATCGATTGGACTAATGAGTCAAAAGATGTACCTCCCATTGATCAAGTTTTAGTCTCTTAAGAGACATTTGGTTATGAGAGAAAACTCAATGATGTGTATCACTCATCCTAAGTGGAATGAAATACTATAAAGGATGGTAAGAGGAATATAATATGAAACTATAAGTGCTAATATCTCATCTCTACCCCTCATAGTTTTCCTACAATGCACAATGAAAGTTCACTCATTTTTTCCACTCATGGATGAGAAACTTCTCTTTAGGGATGCCTTGAAATGACTAAAATTTTTGACCTCAGAGCTTAATAAAGAGTAGAGGGTGACCATTAAAACATTTATATTCTCATATATGTGTTTAAATGAATATGGTTCATATATTGGGATAGTGATTCAAAATATATGCCTCTCACAAACCAATTTTTGGTCTCTTAAGAGACATTTGGCTATGAGATAAAAATTAGTGTCATGTCTTGCTCATCTTGAGTGGAATGAAATCCTATAGAGGGTCATAATAAGATTCACCCATATAATTATAATATCTAAAGACTTATATATACCCCTCATAATTCTCTTTCAATATGTGGAAAAAGTTTGCTTAGTTTTCCCACTCAGGGATGGGAAGCTTCTCTTAAGAGATGCATCCAACCAACTACAAATTTTGATCTCAGGGCCTGAAAAAGAGTAGGGGATGACCATTCTAGTGTTAAAATCCCATACAATATTTCATTAAATAGGATAATGAATCATAATATGTGATATTCATAGACCTAAAATTTGGTCTCTTAAGAGACATTTACCCATGAGAGAATACTCACCGCCATGTCTCACATGTCTCGAGTGCCATGTAATCCTTTTGGGGATGTTAAGATGACTCTCCCATGCAACTATAGGAGCTAAGATATTGTATCTACCCATAATGGTTCTCTTGAAATGAACAATGGGATTCAATTAGTTTTTTGACTTAGGGATGAGAATCTTATCTTAAGAGATGCATTCGAGAAACTATAAATTTTGGTATCGGGCTTGAAAAAGAGTGGAGGGTGGCCATTATAGCATTAAAATTTGATATAGGAGTATCAATCCATGTTTTTAGTTTTGGTTTGTTTTGTAAATTTTGGATTGATTAATTTTTTTAGAGGTATTATAGGTTATATCATTCACTTAATAATCATCTCCAAGTGTTTAGAGTAGGTTAGGTTAGTTATAATTTTAATTTTTAACTTTATTACCAAAATTCAAATTCAAAATTTTGAATTGTCCTCTTTAGTTTTAACAACCAAGAAGGAGGAGCTGGAGATCATTTTGGACAAGAAGATTGTTAAGAAAACAAGAAACATAGAGTATTTATAGTATCTAGTTAAGTGGAAACATCATCGTCATGAAGATTCCAATTTTATGATAGAATAAGAGATAAAACACATTGGAAATACTATGACAGACCTCACAAACACCAATTCATAAGTCTAATTTTCCTGCCCTTTAGGAGTATGATGCAGGAGCATCACTCCACCTTTTAAATTTTGGTTTGATTTGTCAATTTTGGATTTATTAGTTTGTTTTATGGGTATTATAGGTCATAAAATTAAAATTATAATAATCTTAAAGTGTTTATAGTAGGTTAGGTTAGTTAGAATTTGAATTTGGCACTTTCCCACCATAATTCAAATTCAAATTTTTGAATTGTTCTATTTAGTTTTAGAGACTTTTACAAAATTACAGTGATTTTTTATGATGGTTTTATGTTTTAAAGTGTTTATAGAGTATTAATGTGACTTATAATGTTTAGGTCACTTTGTATCTCATCATTTTTCATATTGGTTAATGGTCTAGTTTAAACAAATGCATTTTAAGTCTATTCAACACCATATGTTGGATTGATCTTGGATAGTTTGAGACTTTATAGGGATATATATTGACTTGTAAATTATTTAACTTGATAATAATATAAATATATGAAAGTATTTAATCTCAAATAATGAGTAAGTAATAGAACATAGGTCCAAGAAGAAGACAATCACAAGAATTCTGTGCAAGTACATGTAAGACTTGATTGTCAATGAAAGACTTTAATTTTGGGAATGTATTGATTTGTAATTTTATTATTTATGAATGAATGCTATTGTTGATTTATTTATACTGATATGTTTAAATAGATTGAATAACTACAAGCAGATAGAGGGTTAACTCATTCTACACATAGTCTAGTGTAACATCCATCATTCGCAACATGGTATTGAAGATTCTTGTCTTCTTTATATGTTTCTTGGTGTTATAGAAGTTATGAACAAGGAAATAAAGTTGAGGATAATTTTTTTGGAGGTTTAAACCTTCAATAAATAATCAAAATTAATCAAATCTTACAACTCTACCCACACAGAGCTATACCTTACCATTTGGATGCTTCTTCAGGTGAGTTTTGTTGGTTTTTTTGAATCTCATGTCAATCAAATAAGGGTTTTTGATATATATGAGTGTTTATATACCTTTAATAGACATTTTAAAACTTTAATAAATAAATAAAACTTCATTTTGTTCTTAAAAATCAAATTTTACTCTTTCTCAACTTGTGTCAAAGACCTAGTGAAGAGGTTTGGCCATTTCATAGTTTGGATATGTAGAGAGTGATTCAGACCTTAAAATTTGGCATAAATGATGGGTTTTCCATTATAAAGGTGAATAAAAATTAGTTTTACATTTTGAAATGTGTGCATATTATTATATAAAAAACTCAGTTATAGGCCCGAGAGACCTAATTGATAAAGGGTTGAGTTAGTGTACTTGTTGACCAAGTTTGACTTTTTAGTCAAACTAGGGCACCTATAGGCAAAAAATTGAGTTTTAGGATCTATAGGGGGTTTAAATAGATGTTATAAGGTGTTTAAATGGTCAATTAATGTCATTTCATGTTATACCATCTTTGGTTATTAGTGTCCTAAGTCTATTTATCATTTTTGGGTCATTTAGAGGTCATTTTAGGTGTATTTAATGCTTTATGGGGATTTTTTGGGAAGTGTGAAAGTTTAAAAATGTAATATCACGTGCCATGTGTCTTTATTACCCGTACCTAACTTGAATTTTGTAGGTTGATTAAGAACGAGCAGTTTTCCCTAAGAAAGAGGAGATATTAGGCACTTGTACGACCTTCCCAAGTCCATCATCAACCAAAAATGTGGGTGGGGTGTCTCTTCACTCCCCAAACTAATTTTAATGTTTTTTATTCAAGGATAATGCAAAAAATATCTTCTGTAACTCATTTTTCCTATTTTCTCCATTGGCATGCAAACAAGGCTCAACTTCAAACACTCACCATGAGCCATACAGTTCAAGTTGGAGGAAATAATTTTGGCTGTGGATATGGATATGAGTCTAATTTTCATCCATAATAGGAACTTGAGATTTGATGGCTCCTCCTTTATGAACAATTAATTTGACTTCAGGTAACTTTTTATGCTTGTGCATCTAAGAAGGGGCCATTGTTTGCAATTGTTTCAAAAAATTTTGATTTGATATGGGAAGGAAAGTAGTTACATTTGTTTCTCAGGGATTTTCATTGTTTTATTTACTGATCTCTTGCTTTTTGAGGTCTCAATAGGCTCAAAAGGTTTTTCCCTAAGCTTATTTTGGTCTATTTTCACTACCAATGCTCTATATCCTAGAATGTGAACCTATAGGTGCCACTAAAGGTGTTTTTAGAATTAAATCCAAGTGTTTTTTTGTGAATTTTATCAATTTGGAGATTTCTATATGTCTTTGGGGAGAAAGGAGGCTTGAAATAAACCTTTTCTTGCTAAAAACTCATGTCTTGCCTATGTGTTCTGCCAAGACAGTGACCTTCAAGTTATTGATAATGTAATTATGGTGTAAAGGGAGAAGGAATTGTCTCACAAGATATTTTTTTTATTTAAATTCATTTTAATGTTTATCAAGGATTATATGAGTCCTTTCTACACTCATAATTCATAATGATCAATGCCTTATTCACTATCTGCCTTTCAAAACAACCTTATACAAGTGACTAAGCATGATTTTTAGATGAGTATGGAGGATTTAAAAACAAACACATATTAATTTTCAACTTTATCATAATAAGAGTCTTAAAAAACTCATAGGACTGTATGTTTAGGACTTTTGTCCCAAAAGGAGCCAAACAAAGATCCATAAGATTTTTGGGCCACCTTAAAAAAAGTGTTTCTTAGGGTTCCTCAGGCATCTTATTATTGAACCTTGTTGTCCATGGTATGAACAAGGAATGTGAAAATATTAGAAGTATTATGAGAAATATAAGGTGATCATTGGGAGACCCAAAAGTGCCTTCAAAACTACTAGTTTTTGATAGTCTTCACCTACAAGGTTTTAAAGGAAAGGTCACTTTATATTTCAATATGATAATTATATCTATGAAATCAATGAGAAGTCATCCTAAATGATTAAAATAGAATTAATGAACTAATATAACAAGTCCAAGGTATAATTTTATGTTTTGAAGCCTCTCAAGCAAAACCTTATCTGTACAGGATTAAGAGCAAGTACCTACAACTGAGTATAAAACAGTGGCCTAATTTGACTTCTTTATGATGTTTTGAAGGTTATAGGGTTAAGAGGTTAATTAAAATCAGGTTTGTGACCTTAAAAAATAATCAAATGGCCTTATCACATCAAAACTAAAGGAGAGAGACCTCACATGTGCTCCTTTAGGTCTATAGATTGGCACATATAACTGAGGTAAATAGTAAAGTTGAAGATAAGGTTTTTATCTACATCAAATGGGTTTGATTGGTGGATATTTGGATTAAAAAAATGAATAATGAACTATATAATATCAATAATTATTTTATCACATCATGAAAAAATCCTAACATGGCCAACATACCTTAGAATAAGGGAAAAATATGACTGTCACAGTTAACAGGGTTACCCTAGCTAAAGACTTAAGCAGGGAGTTGATGTTGGCTTGAGGTTTCCAAGTGGATCCAAAGGGATGGGGATAATAAAATTGCCCAAGAAACATGAAATGATGTCTAAAACATTAGATTAAGGCTTAGTTTGCACCTACAAGCAAGGATTCTAGAGTTTCAGTCCAAGAAGATAGTGATCAAATTGGTAAGCAAAGAAGTGTCAACATGATAGGTTTGTGTAGTGATTAAAATTTGAATGTGAAAGTGTGTCAATAAATATATATAATTTATTGTAATATTGATAATATCCTTAAATATTCATCTAAACATGAACACCCCTGTTCATACTGCAAATAGGTAGGGCCTTAAGGTGAGAAGTAGGTATTGAAAGTTGAGGTACCTAAACAAGGAAAAGGGAAGTTTAAAAAATTATGATATCATCCTCATGATAAAATTAAGTAATTTTCATTCCCAAATCATCCTAAAATCACTCCAAGACTTTTATCTTGTAGAAAAATGGTCTCAGACCGTATAGTCAGGCTAAGAGAGGTTTTGGTTCAAAGAGGTGAGTATAGGATTTCACTTAAAAAGGAGATTTTTAGTGGAGACCTTAGTGATATGAGAATTTAATGAAAGTGATGATCATGTATAATTATCTTGGATACATAAATAAAGGTTGAAAGTGGTAGTCACATGGAGGCTTTCATAAGAAACATAGAAAAATAGGGTTTTGAACCCTCTTTTGACAAGGTTGAGTTAGTTTGACCACTTATACTTATAATCTAACCAAATTATTTTGTAAAAGTGTTAATAATTAACTTTTTTATTTCTCAAACCTTTCAATTTTCCCATCCAATTAGGCCTAATACCCTCTATTTTGTCTCAGAGGTAGGTCAGTCCTTTCATGCAAAAAGTTGGTAGCTTTGGGGAAAAGAGCTGGATAGTGAACCAAAGGTCCTTATAATTAATTGGTGAGGTTTATAGAATTTGGAGACACCTAAGGGTACCTAAAAAACCCAATCTATAGGGTCTGTAATTCAATGGTTTGGTTCACACAAGAAGCTTTGCATGAAGGTCTAGTGGGAAAACATGATTTCCCAACCCCAAACAAGGTGTCAACTCAAATTACATACTCAACTAAGTACCCTAATGTTTTGTATGATGTATAAAAGGGTTAATTTTATGTTTCCATGTTATTGTAATGCACTGATGGTGAGAATTATCATCTTATGGTTCACAAAGCATAAATAGGCTTGTTGACATGACATGGCCCTTGTTCCAAAATAGGGGTAACTTCCATTTTGGGGTATTTTTTAACTCAAAAAAGGTTTTGAATAGGTTTTTAGGTCATATAAATAGTTAATAAAACTCTTATTTTGAAAAGGAATTCATCAAGGATCCATTCTTGGCTTGGGAGGTGCTCAGACCCTATTAGGATGCTTGAAAATAGCTTGAATGCCAACTTAAGGAGCTCATAACATTCGTAATCCTTTTCATGGGAGATGGATATGTTTATAGGAGTTATGTAAGATCCATAATAATCCCTCAATGGAATTTATAAAGGAATCCAATGTCTTTCCTTTATGAACAAATGTTAAGAGCCTAAATCACTAAAAAACCCTTGCAAACCCTGATTCTTGACCTGATGGTGGAGATCAAACCAAAAGTGAAATAAAATGGATGAATGGGACTAGGGGTATAAAAAAATATTCTCATATTAATCTCATAGGATTCCATACATGTGTGTTTTTTGTATGAAATTTATATGAACAAGGGCAAAAACATGATTTTTCCTATTATTTTGTGTGTTTTTCAAGTTGTAGGAAGTTCCAAGAGATGAAAGACACATGGACGGAAATATTGAGACTTAATATAAATAACCATGTGATTTTCATGCCTTTAAAATGTTCCTAAGTGCCTTAATTAGGTATTTTAACTTGACCAGTCAAATTTGGCGTATTGTGTAAGCTAGAGAGAAGGAAGGAAAACTTTAAGTGAGGTGATTTTAAAGTACCCCCAATGATTCCAAGGACATAAAGGTCCTTTAAAATTTCAATTAAGCCTATTACATGAATTTTCATGGACAACTGATGCAAAATTTGAGGACAAGTGTGCTAGGTACATGAGAAGGAGGTTTCCTAGAGTGCAGATGATGATGACTCTGTTCCAGATGATTTTAGAAGACCAAGCATGAAAAAAATGCATGGAGAGGAATGTATAACATCCATAACTATCATTAAAATAATTATACTTGCTCTATATTAGTTACAAGAGGTTCAAATAGGCCTAATCCTGAAGACATATTTTCTATGCAAGGAGAGGAGTTTTGTGCCATTTTGCCTAACTTTGATGACTTGAATTGACACTTGTTTCTCTTAAACTTGAATGGTTTTATACATATCCTATTTTAATGAATACATAACTAAAATTATCAGCTTGACACATTTCTAAGTGACCCTTGGACTTCTTTGTCTCTCTCTCTCTCTCTCTTTCTCAAACTCTATAAGAGTTGGCCATTTTAGCATTGTAGGTATGCTCCACCTAAGTATGGTGAATCCATACTAAATTATATACATTTTTATCAATAACATGACTAATTTTTTACCTCTCTCATGAATTTTCATAGTGTTCTCTACTTTAATGTTGAATTTGCTTAGTGAAGATGATGGATTCCTTACCATTGTACTTCATTCTTTCACCTATTTTTAGTCTCTTCTTGCAGGGCATGTGAAGTGTTCAAGAGATTTTAATGGTTTAAGTGAGTATTATTTTCATTAGAGTCATTCAATACCTCTTATTTAGTCCTCTTAATCTTTCACCTCATCTAGGACCCCACAATGTAATATCGATGCAAGAAGACATGAATTTGGGAAAGTGTATGTCTAGTTGGTTTCTTGGTTTTAAGTGTGAAATGAAAGTGGTTGGAAGTCATAAAACTAATTTGGTGTATCACCTTTGTATATTAGGTTTGATTTATGTTATTCTCAACCCTTTTCAACCCCAAAAGTGTTAGTAGTAAGAACATGAGCTCAAATGATGGATCAAGGGGAGCTAGCCCTTATAATACTAGAGATTCATCTATCCCAAAATCTCCCACAAGATTGAGAGATGACTCCATGTTGCATCAAAATGTAGGAGATGAATTAATGATCCTAGGGTGCATAATTTGATGCTAATAGTACTTACTTGGAGAGTTGGATATTAAAATTTACTAGAGTGTTGTAAAACCTTAATGGGTATCTAAAAAGACACTATTTTTTATTGAGATCATGTGTGTTTTAAAAACTCTCAATAAAAGTGATTCTAGAGGGCTACTAGGAGGAGACCTAAAAGAGTGAAGATCATTGAAAACAATAAACTTTTCTTTTGAGGTGAAACCTAAAATTTTGAGTCTTGTTAAAGGAGGATAGAGGGTAATTTAATACCTAATTGGTTGGTCTGAAAACCTTATAAAATTGTCTAATCATCAGAACTAGTGATTTGAGAGGGCTAGTAGAGATAGCCTAAAAATTAAAGCTTGTATAAAAGTTGTTTATACTAATCTCTCTATACATCAAAACTCCCATCCATATGCATATGTGTATATAGTTTTTTAATTTGGTTGTGAGATAAAACTCACCACCATGTCTCACTCATCCCGCAATGTCACATAATCCTTTGGGGGATGTTAAGATGACTCACATGTGAAACTATAGGAGTTAATGACTCATCTCTACCACTCAAGGATCTCCTGTAATGTGCGGTGGAAGTTCTCTCAAAATTTCCACTCAAGGATGAGAAACTTATCATAATATATGCATTTGACCAATAATAAATTTTGATCTTAGGGCCTGAAAAAATGTAGATAATGGCCATTATAACATTAAAATTCCCATATAGATACATCCATGTAGATAGTTCATCAATTAGGATAATGTGTCAAAATAAACACCTCCCACAAACCAAATTTTATTCTCTTAGGGCATTTGGATATGGGATAAAACTTGGTCCCATGTCTTGTTCATCATGAGTGGAATTGAATACTTTGGGGGGTGTTAAGAGGACACACCCATGCAACTATAGGATATGATGGATCATCTCTACCCTTCATGGTTATCCTACAATGTGTGGTAGAAGTTTGCTTAGTTTTCCCACTCAAGGATGAGAAGCTTCTATTAAGGGATGCATCTGACCAACTATGAATTTTAGGCTCAGGTCCTAAAAAAAAATAGAGGGCATATATTATAGCATTTAAATTCTCATCCAAATGCATCCACTTAGATGGTTCATCAATTGGGCTAACAAGTCACAAGATATGCCTCCCACATACTAACTTTTGGTCTCTTAAGAGATTACACTATGAGACAAAATTTTATGCCTTGTATCACTCATATAGAGTGTCATGAAATAACCTAAAATATGTTATGAATACTTGAACATAAAAATATAAGAGTTGATGGTTCATCTCTACCCCTAACTGTTCTCCTAAAATGCATGGCAGAAGTTTGGTTAATTTTACCACTCACTAATGACAAACTTATCTTAATGGATACGTCTAACCAAATGTAAATTTTAGTCCCAATACCTGATAAAGAGTAGAGGGTGGCCATTATAGTGTTAAAATTCCCATATGGATATGTCTGCATAAATGATTTGTTGATTGGGATAACAAGTCATAAGATACACCTCCCATAATAACTTTTGGTCTCTTAAGAGACATTTGGCTACAAGATAAAACCCACTACCATGTCTCACTCATATTGAGTGCCATGGAATCATCAAAGGTATTTTAAGAGGACTCACTAATGCAAATATAAGAGTTGAAATCTCATCTCTACCCCTCATAGTTATCCTAGAACATGCGATAAAATTTCACTCAATTTTCCCACTCAGGGATGAGAAGATTCTCTTAAGTGATGTATCTAAACAAATATAAATTTTGGTAGTAGGACCTAATAAAGAGTGTAGGGTGGCCTTTATATAATTAAAATATCCATCTAGACACATCCATGTAGATGATTCATAGATTGGGATAATGAGTCACAAGATATGCCTCTCACAGACCAAATTTTGGTCTCTTAAGAGAAATTTGGTTGTGAGAGAAAACTCACCACCATGTCTCACTCATTATAAGTACCATAGAATCCTACAAAGGATGTTAAGATGAATAAACCATGAAATTATAGGATTTGAATTCTTGTTTCTACCCTCATGGTTCTCCTACAATGTGCGACAAAAGTTTTCTCAATTTTTCCATGTAGGGATGAGAAGCTTCTCTTAAGGGATATGTCTGACCAATTGTAACTTTCAATCCCAAGGCCTAAAAGAGAGTGGAGGGTGGAAATTATATGATTAAAATACCCATATATATATCAATGTGAATGGATTTTTGATTAAGCTAATGAGTCACAAGATACACCTCTTATAGACTAAATTTTGGTCTCTTAAGATACATTTGGATGTGAGAGAAAACTTGTCACCATGTCTCACTCATATTCAGTGATATGGAATAATCAAAGGGATGTTAAGAGGACTCACCCATGCAACTATAAGATCTAAGTGATCCTATCTAACCTTCATAATTCTCTTGCAATGTGTGATGGAATTTCACTCATTTTTCCCACTCAGGGATGAGAAGTTTATCTTAAGGGATGTATCTGATAAATAGTAACTTTTGGTCTAGCACCTAATAGATAGTGGAGGGTGGACATTATAGTGTTAAAATTACCATATATATATGTTCACATATATGTTTCATCAATTAGGATTATGAGTCACTTGATATGCCTCCCATAAACCAACTTTTGGTCTTTCAAGAGATATTTAGCTGTGAGAGAAAAATCATCATCATGTCTTGCTCATCCTAAATGCCATGGAATGATACAAGAGATATTAAGAGTAATTACCCATAGAACTATAGGAGCTAATGTCTTTTATATACCTTCATCACTCTCCTAAAATACATGGTAGAAGTTCACTCAATTTTCCCACTCATGGATGAGAAACTTCTCTTAAAGGATACATCTAATGAACTATAACTTTTGGTCCCGGGGCTTGACAAAGAGTAGAGGTTAAAAATTATATAATTAAAACACCAATATAAATGCATATTAATAGATAGTTCATAAATTACGCTAACGAATCAAAAGATACACCTCCCATAGACCAACTATTGGTCTCTTAAGAGACATTTAGCTATGATATAATACTCACTACCATGTATCACTCATCTTGAGTGCCACAAAATCCTTTGAGGGATGTTAATAAGAATCACCCATGAATCTATAGGAGCTGATGGATCCTCTCTACCCCTCGTAGTTCTCCTAAAATACATGGTAGAAGTTTACTTGGTTTTCTTACTCAAGGATGAGAAGCTTCTCTTAAGGGATGCATCTAGCCAACTGTAACTTTTAGTCATGATGCCTGAAAAATAGTGGAGGGTGTCAATTTTAGTGTAAAAATAACCATATAAATGCATTAATGTAAATAGTTCATTGATTAGGATAAAAAGTCACAAGATACATTTCACATAGGCCTACTTTTGGTCTCTTAAGAGATATTTGGCCATGAGATAAAACTTGTAATTTTGTCTCACTCATCCTATGTGCTATGAAATCATCCAAGGATGTTAATAGGACTCCATTTTCCCACTTAGGGATGATAATCTTCTCATGAAATCCATCATATTTAGCTTACAATGCATGGCATACATTTACTCAATTTTCCCACTTAGGGATGATAAGCTTCTCTTAAGGGATGTGTATTGGCAACTACAAATTTTGGTCCTAGAGCTTAACAAAGACTAAAAGGTGGCCATTATAGTGTTAAAACACCCATTTGGATTCATATACATATTTTTTTCATTGATTAAGCTAATGACTCATTAGATACACCTCCCATAGACCAATTTTTTTTCTCTTAAGATACATTTGGTTGTGAGATAAAAATCACTTTGGTGTCTTGCTTGTCCTGAGTGCTAAAAAATCCTCCAGGGCATGTTAAGAGGACTTACCCATACAAATATAGGAATTTAGGAGAATCCTCTAGGGGGTGTTATTTATATACACATGTTATGACAACATGATACATCTAAAATTGTGATAAAATGTCTTTCTACCATATTTCTTTAGGTCTCTCTTCCTAGAACTCTATGACAATGGTCATTTATGAACATTAGTATATATATATATATATATATATATATATATTTTAATGAAATACATGATAATGATAAGAAACCATCGCATAGATCAACAATCATCACATAGACATGCACAAAAAAATGACTTCATTTTAGTCATTATAATATCAATACATTGATTTCATGAAAGTTAAACATTTGAACTATATGTGAACTTGTTTAAAAAATAATAATGACATGTTTAATAAGTAAATACGTATACACAAATTTTAATAATGAATGATTCACATGTAAATATGTGAAATAGTATATTTTTGTATGCAAATTACATCATAATGACATTAAAAATAGGACATATATCGAGATATAATTTAGACCATAACATGTACATATAAAAAATGCACCATATAGGCATATAATGTGGGAATATACAACTTATGATCATAGTAATTTGAAAATAGAGAGGAGGTTAGAACAAGTGTTAGTTTCACCAAAAAATGAAATTAACACACTAACAAGCTAACATCTCTAAGCCTAGAACTTAGGGGTAACATAGTAAATAAAATACATATGAAAGCACAAATAAAATGTAAAGAATGAAAAATACCTTATGATATTTGAGATCTCTAAGTGATTTTTTCATGTCTTGCTTGTCTTGTGCTCAAAGAGTCATTAACAATGGATTTTGGCTGCCTACTCTCCTTGGTACCATTGTGGCTTATGGCTTATGATGGCTTGATGGCTTAGCTTATGATTTTGGCATTATAACACTATTTATTTTAATCTTACTATAAAACCTAAATTATAACTTTACTCTATATAAGCTCTCCAAATGAAGAGGCAAATGCTTGTATTTATAAGCTTAGGAACTAACCCCGACTCAAGGTGAGTTAAGGTGTAGTTTAAACATGGAATGAGTTAAAACCTAACATAAGTGAGTTAATTAACCATAATAGAGTTAAAAGGTATCAAAATATCATGATTTTAAATGAATAGGCATAGGTGAGATATTTGTAAAGGCTTGACAACTCACAAAAGGTAATCATGAAAACCTAGGATATTCTTGATTATTGAATATCCTTTTTTAGTATTTCATTAATTATTCATGGATAATTCCACTAGGTATTTAATTAGGTTTAAAATTTTAATTAGGATTTTTATCATTTCCAATATTTGATTTTATGTGTGCATTTGCCCCATTTAATAGGTCTATAAGCCAAATTGCATGTTATGATGTCGCAGGATGATTAGAGATGAATCCATGAGAGGGTTTTGTTGATTATGGTATAATACCCAAATAAAGGATGTCTCAACATGATTCTAAGCTTTTATGAATGATGCATGAGAAAATTTAGGACATTAAGTGATTCTTAGGCTTAATTCGTAATGGTTGGTAAGAATCGGTCTAAAGTCTAGTATGAAGCCATTGGTGGCCAGTTTTAGGTGTTTATAGTTTGCCCCTATTTGGGAAGATGTTGAAAGATTTAATCATAATAATGTATTTTCAAATAATGAAAAATGTTTGTATGCCTAAAAGAAGATGATGATTGAAGAAGAAGCTCCAAATAATGTTTGGGAAGCCTATAATAGTACTTCCTCAAGGGAGTATATGTCATGTTTGATGGATGGTCCCTCAAAAAGAAGAAATAAGAATAAGGAAATTATTCCATGGGTGAGATTAATCCAATAGATAAAATTCTTGAATGCATTGATTAAAAAAGTTACTAATTTACCCAAAGATGGTTATAATTAGTAACAAAGGTTGAGTCACTAATTTGCCTAGAGGTAGTTACAATTAGTGTCAAAGGCATATGACATAATTAGGGTTGATGAGTTGAAATAATGATTTTACCATAGGTGGTTTTAAATATTAAGATGATCAAGATTTAATAAAGATGTTATATTGTGCTCTAGTAGGGAAAATTGGGAAGCATAACTCAAGGATATAACCTATTACATAGATTAAAAATGAGTGAGTGAAAACATAGATGTGATGGTCTAATGACTAAATAAGCCACAAATAACTAGGCATATGAGGATGTGTAAAGTGATGAAAGAGATGAATAGAAGAATAATATTGATCAATGTAAATGATTTGATTATACTTTCCATTATAGAGATGTTCATCTTGATTAGCATTGATATAACTAGAATGGTTAATGGGTTGATTTGATAAAAAAGCGCTGGAGGATTTTCCAAGAGTACCAAGGAGAAACTTTAATAGATCCATTTCTTGTAAGATTTATTGAGATGTTTTTTGATGTACCACATGATGGTATGCCTCATGATAGTACACTATGAGAAATTTTCCAAAATATGCACAAGGACTGATTCTTGATCCGATAAAAAATTGAAAATAATGTACCAATGATAAAAACCATGATGATAATTTTGATGTATGAATATGGATGGAATCAAGAATAATGCACAAGGAATCACCCAATGAACACATGTAGACTGAGTTGAGGCATAATACTGAAAGTAAAAATATAAGTAAGAGAACAAATGAACAAACGACACATAGAAATCAAACAAACAAAAAAGTAAAAAAACACACAAACAAACAAAAACAACTATATAAAAATATTGAAAATAAAAGTAAAAGAAAGAATCCTATAATGGATTTGCCCTAGTAAGGCAAATCAAGTATGTCTGACTAAATTTAAATAGGACAAATGTTTTTGGATTTTAAAATTTTATGAATGACTAAGGAATTTTATAAGCATCTCAACCCAATTAGGAATTATGTGATACTAAATGGTCCAATATCATAAGATGGAAAGAGAATGGTTTAGGTTGCTCATAAATTGATGAGAGCATATGGAAAAGGGGGACTGACCTGACCTCAACATGAATTGAGAATAATATACATATTCCTAAAAGGACCTCAAGTCACAATAATTACATCCACATAAAAGGTGGGGAGAACTGAATAAGTCACAACAAGTTCTCAAATTGAGGTAAATGGCTAGGTAAATGAGAATAGTAATGACAAGGTGATGAGATAATGCATGATAAAAGTGTTGTTCCTAATGTTTCCATAGGTAGTTATAATTAGGAAACAATGTCATAGGTTTGTGGTACTAATTTTATCATAGTTGGTTATAATTAGTAACACAAGGTGGAATACTGATTTGCCCATAGGTAATTATAATCAACAACATTAGCCAAATGTGAATGAAAGATAACTTGCCAAATCCACTGTCACACTACTTTCATAGACTATCATTTAAACATGGATTTTTAAAACTACTAAAACTAGATTGGAATCCCCTTGTATAAAGTTTAGGAATAACCAAAGGAACCAAGATCAAAAAAGGGTTGGGTAGGATAGCTAAAAATAGGCTTTGGTATAATAATACTAATGACATGGTAGAATGGTATAAGGTATTATTTAGGATGATGATGGTATGAAGATTGGATAAAATGGTAATAAGGTTTCCCCCAAGTGGTAAGGTGAGTTCAAATGGTAGGGTATGAAATAATGGCAAGAGGAATGGCAAATAAAATGGTAAACGAAAATGACATGGTAAATGTTTTTGGCCTAGCTATGGTAAATGGTAAATGTAAATGGCAAGGTATATGACAAATAGAAATGGTATGGTAAATGTTTTTGGTCTGGGTAAATGTTTTTGGTGTTCCTAATAAATTGGAGATACACTTCTTGATCAATCAATGATTTAACCACAATAATCAATCATGTAAATTGCTAGCCCATACCTCTTCTAAATAGCCGCTTTGTCATGAACTTGCTACATATTTAGACTCCAATGATGTTGTTGTGATATTGATTGGTTATTGATTCTATTTCCTTAAAAAATTGAGACAAGTTATATTTATAGCCTCTGTAAAGGAAAATGTGGCCAGGGATGGTAAATATAGATAAACAATGGATGATAGGTTTATTTTGGCAATGTAATGATGGATGATAATGGAATGCATAATGGTTGGGAAAAAAATGAAGATTAGGATTTTCAAGCATAGATAATTTTGTTGATTCTAGATTTGATATAACTTTGGTTTTGGTAGGGCTGAAGACTTTTAAATACTCTCTTAAGAGGATTACCAAATTTTTCTATTGTTTGGGCCTAAGAGTAACTACCATCTAATTAGGCTATATATTGGAAGCTATATTAAGTTGATCTTTGATAATGTCTTCATCAAGCAGTAAAGAATTATTGTGCTAAGATATTGGTGCCTCAAATAGGTTTTCACTAATAAATTTACCTTTATTGTCCCATAGCACCTTCGATAAGGTTTCACTAAGAAATGTTGACTTTTGACTTTGATTGTCTTCTAGTGTCTCAAAAAAGGTTTCACTAGAAGATGTGAAGTTTGAAATTTGATTATCCCCTAGTACCTCTAAAAAGGTTTCACTAGGAGATTTTTCTTCTTTTAAATGAATTTGGTCTTGGCCTCCCTGATATTCTGAAATTGATATGTTACCATGGATGCAGTTTAACAAGGTGTGATTCTATTGGTCCCAATCGACACTTATGGGAGATGAAATGTCAATATAATGGATAGGTTGGTTGATGGTAATGGCATGTAAAATAGTAATAGAATAGGGGGAGGCCATACAATCCTCATAGAATATACTAGGAGAACTTGTGTTGAAGCTATAAATCATCCTTAAAAACTATGGAAGGATCAAAAATATATTCAAATTGATCTGTAAGGCATGCATAGCGAATATTGTAACAACCATGAATGTATTATGATTCTTAATCTGATTCCAACTCAAGGGAATTTGAATCTAATGTTGAGATTGATGTTGATTATACTTATGATGCTAAATTGGATGTCAGTTCAAAAGTAGAACCTAACTCTAATTTTGATTCATCTAGTGTGGATGTTACTACAATGATGTCTTATTGAATGTTTGGTATTAGATAAGTAATGGCTTATGATGGCATAATGGGCTCTATAGAGACTAGTTTATCAAAGTGAGTCTCCTCAAGGATGGTAAAAAGGTCAATAGACAACTCCATAGAGCCTAGATTGTCAAGGGGAGGCTCTTTAAAAATAGGCATATAGTTGAGGTAATGTTTTATCCAAAGGCAGTTATAATCATTAAGAAGTGACTCAACAAAGATTGACTTGTCAAAGTGATACTCCTAAATAATAGGTAAAGGATAAAGAGGTGATTCATCATAGGTTGACTTATAAAAAATGGTTTTTTCAAAAAAAATATCTTGGATTGGTTGGTTTTTTTGGCCTTGGTTTATGATCAGTTATAAAATACCAATTTTGAATATATCTTCATCTTCAAATGATTGGCTCGATTAGAGAGGTACTAATTGGCTTGGTTAGGGATGGATAATTGATAGGGGTTTTCTAAATTGGGAAATGGTTGGAAATGAATATAGGATTATTGGTCATTAGATAATGATAGGGCATTATGGAGCTTTTTTTCTTGCACAAGCCAAAGGATGAGGTCCTCGAATGGTAATGATAGGGCATTATGGAACTTGATTGCTTACATAATCCAAAGGAAAAGGTCCTAGAATGGTAATGTTAGGGCTTCATGGAGCTTAGTTTCTAACACAAACCAAAGGATGATGTCTTGAAATGGTAATGGTATGGAATTATGAAGCTTGGTTGCTCACATAAACTAAAAGACAAGGTCCTAGAATGGTAATGGTAGGGCATTATGGATCTTGGTTTCTCTTACAAGTCAAAGGATGAGGTCCTATAATGGTAATGGTAGGGCATCATGGAGATTGGTTTCTCATACAAGCCAAAGGATGATGTCTTATAATGGTAATGATAGGGCATTGTGTAGATTGGTTGCTCACACAAGCCAAAGGATGAGGTCCTAGAATAGTAATGGTAGGGCATCATGGAGCTTGGTTATTCATACAAGCCAAAGGATGAGGTCTTAGAATAGAAATGGTAGGGCATCATGGAGCTTGGTTGATCACACAAGCTAAAGGATGAGGTCTTGGTATAAAAATGGTAGGGCATTATGAAGCTTGGTTGCTTACACAAGCCAAAGGATGAGGTCTTGGTATGGTAATGGTATTCCTTAGACATACTGGATCTTGGTGGCTCATGTAGTTCAAAGAAGGGTTACTAGTATAGTTGGGGGATTGGGTGGTCACTAAAGAGTGATTATCAAATGTTAACCTACCAAAAGAAGGTATCACCAAATCTGGTATTTGGCTTTGTTCCTAATATTGAAGATTATAAGGAGGGTAAGGATCTATCTCACAAACCACCTCTTCACCATAGGGGTCTTAAACAAATAAAATTTATGTGGCTATTTTATCATAACTTGGATTGCATGTAACTCCAAAATGAGTGTAACTAGACATATTTTCTTCAATAATGAAAGCTCTACAAAAAGGTCTAGACTTCTACAAACTTTGAAAAACAATGTCCAAAGGATAAATGGTTTAAACTTGGTCTAACTTGGTCTAGGGGAGCTGTATCTCTAAAATGGTCTATGATAAAGCTTGGTACAATATAATCTAACATCATATGCATAACATCAAATGTCTAACACACAAAAGGTCAAGTAGTTGAATAAAAATAGGCATGCCAAACTCTAGGTAGAATGTTTTCCAAATAGGTCTAATCTAGGAAAAATAAAAGTTGCTAGGTCTTTTGGCCAAACAAGAAATCAAAATATAAGCTCAAACAAGGCATGTGCTAGGACTTTTGGCCAAATGTGACATCAAAATATAGAATTAACACAAAGGGGTATTTAATATAACAAATTTGGAATACTTTCGTATAAACTAGGCATATGGAATTCAAACATGAACTTGATTAATTAGCATAAGGCATAAGGGAAAAGACATATGGAGAGATAGGCTATTTCTCCTAAATAAAGGCACAAACAATAATGAAAACTAGTCTCCTTTAAATAAACAAGCTAAAAAAAATTGAATGGAATAATGACACAAAGCAAACATCCAAGCAATAGTTTTTAAATTTGGGTAACTAATTAACCTAAGTTGCACAACCCAAAAGAGAAAGATCAGTGACTAGGCCTAAATTGCACAAGGAATAAATATAAATCAATCAATGTTTGGATTTGAACTTGGAAAGGTTAATTAAAAAATCAACTTAGGAAACTAGGAATCTTCTAACAAATAATAAGCTAGACAAAATGGAATGGCATAACGACACAAGACAAGATTCAGAAGACATACATGGTAGTGGTTCTAAAAATTGGAATTTTGGCATAAGGAAAAAAGTCTATGAAAAAAATTTAAGCAACATAATGATGTTATCACTCTCTAAAGATGTAATTAATGGTATCTTTTAAGACTCCAAGGCATAAACTTGAAATGATTTGGGCAGCATAATGTTACCCATTTCAATCAAGTGACACACACATAAACAAGTTTGGCAAAAGTTTTAAGGTAAAGGTGTGTAATAAAATAGTGAGCATAATGCCCCCTTAAACAAAGGAGTGGCATGTAAAAAAACTTAGTATGACATGGAATAACAAACAAATGGTTTTAGACTCAAAATAATAAGCAATAAAAGGATGAAATGACATAACATATAAATGTAATGTCCTAGAACATATAACTGGCAATGTTAGTCAAATGGGGTTGACTAAAATTATAGTTTTTGAATGTCTAGATTGGTCCTAAGCATGGATAATACTAGAGATGCCTCACACCAATTGAGTTCATACATGTTAATTTACTATGCAAGAGTCTATTCCTTTACATAGCAATTCCATTTGTGTACTGCTTAGTGGAATCCCCTAGTTAACCAAACTTGACTTAGGTTTTAGTTATGAAAGGAGAGGTTAGCCACTCAACCCCCTAGATATCATAGAATGCATACCCTAATTTGTATACCCCACTATGGAGTGGGGTTGAAACACTATTAGGAGATGAAACCTTGGGTCAATGATTTCATAAATAACTCATGAAGAAGCTATGAACTCCCCTTCATAAGACAAATTGCATGAAATAAATGACTAAGTGGAAAGACTTTAGAGGTTATTTTTATATCACCCAAACCATACGATTTTTGGGAAGAGCCTAGAAAATCTTCTTTCCACACCTTGGAATAGGCATAAATTGTAATTGAAAAGACATTTTTGATCACCCAAATTCCCTATAGGGGATGGGGGGAGAGCATACACACACTCTTAATTTTACATAAACAAACAAATAAGTTCAAACAAACATGGCATAAAAAGAACATTTTCCAAAGCATGAACTAAGTGATTTAAATTTCATTTTAAGGCACCAAAAATTAAATGTGTTGTGAATTTTTTGGCCCCATTGGCATTATTTGAAGATTTAAAAAACTTTGAAAAACATCTAAGGCATACAAAATGAACTATGTTCTTTTTAAACACCAAAAGATGAAGTGAGCAAGATTAAAAAACATTCAAATTTGATCTTTTCCTACTTTTATGCACTAAATGAAATGTTTTGATGAAATTATTTAGACCCTTATATTATTTACAAAACTTGTAAGAACTTTTACAACACAAACTAAGCAAAAATATCCGTGTTCATTTTAAGCACTTAAAACCAAATATTCAAAATTTAGCTAAATTCATTTTAAACACCCAAAATGAAATGTTCACGAGTCTAAACTTACAAATTCATGTTCTATTCCTAACTTGGAACTAAAAGGGTTAGAGAATTTCCTCATGCATTGAAATACTTTCAATGATGAGAAAATAAGTTTTGGAAATATAGCTCTCAGGTTTGCTCTATATTTTTCACACAGAGACTGATGCTAGTCACTTGTGATTGATGTAGTTATAGAGAATCGATGCTAATTGGTAGTAACCAATACCAGTCTATAGAGACTGATATCGATCACCTCTGAACACAAAGTCAAAAAACATGATTTCAAAAATGTTAGCTAGCTAAGGTTCGCACAAAATCTCCTTAAAAACCTACATTGATATGGTTAGATAGGGAAAATGCAAGCTAATGAAACCAAGATATAACAATTATGAGTGCTAAAAAGATTCAAAATCCAAGTTTTGTAATTCATGTTTTACCCTACAAATTGACTGATGATGGTTACCTATAACTAAACTCGGTTTGGCAAAACCAATGATGGTTAAGCAAACCGATGACGGTTATACCTTACTGATGTTGGCTTTTATGTAGATCTAAGTTGGCATAAAAATTAAAAATATGATAAAAACAAAGGTAAAACTCTAATTTTAAAGATATTCAAGTATTCATTTGAAAATTTATGAGTTGCATCTTGGTCTCCCTGGTATGTGGGATGTGTTTAGGTCCCATTGGGTGTTTTATTTGTGATCATAAGAATTTAAAAATAGAGAGGAGGTTAGAACAAGTTTTAGTATCACAAAACATTGAAATCAACACACTAACAAACTAACATATCTAAGCCTAGATCTTAGGGGGAATTTAGTGAACAAAATACATAAGAAAATACAACTAAAATGCAAATAATGACAAATCCCTTACCTTCCTTGAGAGCTCTAAGTGATTTATTCATGGCTTTCCAAGATTGTTCTCAAAGAGTCTTTAGCAATGGAGTTTGGCTATCTCCTCTCCTTGGAACCCTTGTGGCTTGTGACTTATGTTTGCTTGATGGATTGAATTATGATTTTTACATTATAATACTATCACTTTTAATCTTGCTATAAAACCTGCATTATAACTTTACTCTATTCAAGCTCTCCAAATGAAGATGCAAATGCTTGTATTTATAGGCTTAGGAACTAACCCAAACTCAAGGTGAATTAAGGTACATTTTAAACATGGAATGGGTTTAAACCTAACCTAAGTGAGTTAATTAACCCCAATAGAGTTAACAATGCCAAAATCTCATGATTTTCAATGAATAGGCATGGGTGAGATATTTGTAATCATGAAAACCTACGATATTCTTGATTTTTAAATTTCCTTCTTTAAACTTTCATCAATTTCTCATAGATAATTCAATCAAGAATTTAATTATGTTTATCATTTTAATTAGTTTGATTAGGATTTTTAGTATTTTCAAGATTTGATTTTATGTATGCATATGCCCCATTTAATAGGTCTATAGGCCAAATTACATGTTAAGATGCCGTATGATGATTAGAGATGAATTCATGAGAGGTTTTCATTGTTTACAATAGAATACCCTAATTAAGGATTTCTCAGCATGATTTTGAGCTTTGACGAATGATGCACAAACAAATTTAGGACATTTTATAATTTTTAGGCTTAATTTGTAATTGTTGGTAAGAATCGGTTTGAAGTTTGATATGAAGCCATTAGTGGTTAGTTTTAGGTGTCTACACAACTAAACTATTAATGCAATAACCAACTCCCCTAATCATCATTTCATCTAAATAAATTGTGTTTCCTTACCATAGATGTAGAACTAGGGGTTCTATATGACTTAGTATGTGAAGTATCGAATGTATCTTCTACAACCTCATAAAATTATGGCATATGCAAAACATATGAAATATAAATTTTAATGCATTAAAATAATATATTGAAATTGATATACTTATCAAGAACAAAATTTTACAACAAGGTGATTTTGGACTCACCATATGCCACCAAAATGGTTGACTTGGGTTATGTTACCACAAATATATCTATGATAGAGAATCCTATGGAGCATACATATATAGTTAGATATAGATGTGCAAATAAATATAATATGGCATAGAGTATCATTTCTTGAAACTAAAAATAATTTTATTATTTGTTCTCACTAGTCTATATCTCTGAATTAGGTGCTACGAGGGAGATAGTGGACATTGTTCTAATCTATGTGTGGTACCCATAACATCTCTCATCATCTATAAAACCAAAAAATGAAAGAGGTCAATTATGAATCAAATAAAAATAAACCTACTTTAAGATAAATTGAAATTAATATTATTTCTTCTATACATAAAGATAAAGCAAGAGAGGGATACAAAGAGAGAAAAATTATTCCTTCATGTACAAAACCTATGGTGTATACAAAATATTTAAACAAAAATATTCAGTTTTAGTGTCTACATATTCATAAATAACTAGAAGAGACATAAATACAACTTTGAGTGAACTAGATAAAGACTAAAGAAGTAGTGAGTCAACATTTTCACATTTCCTTCCTTTAGCTCATATTTTTTTATTGTTAATTTATTTGCTAAACAAGAAGATGCTTGAATAATATTATTTGCTAAAAAAGAGGATGATCATATTTTTTATATTATTAGTTTATTTTATAAACTAGAGTATGCTTTAACACTATTTCCTTTTTTAATACATTTAGAGGCATCTTTTTTATTAAAAACACCTTTTGTTGACATTAGTCACATTTACACCACTTAATGAGATCATGACCTTGATTATTTAGTTGTTACATACTTAAGGAGGAATGTGTCATCAATAAATATGCTACGACATGTTTGGTGTTGTCTATGTATATAACACAACCCATTTCAATTAGATGAAGTATCCTCCTACAACCATTTTCTTCAGACTTAATTTTTGTAGTCCTTGAGACAAGAATATGAAGAATCCTATCAACTTGGGAGAGAACACCATTTGATATCACCAACTCAAAAATATTATAAATAAATTAGCTAGTTATATATCATATCATTATTTTGTACACAAAATTGGTAATGTTATTGAGTGGTAGAAGTGAAAATGAGGGAGCCAACTGGTTAATTAATTGTGTATTTCCCATACCTTGAATTCAAGCTGATCCCTTCAAAATGCCCTTTATAAAGTGTTCACAAAAAATCACATCAAAAACACTATATGATTATCTACCATTACTCACTTGGTAAGGATCTCCTTGTACTTTCCTATAATGATCTTATAAAATGTGTCTCAATGTTGGAGAAGATTATCTTTTGCATCACCTTTGTACGATATCTTCTTCATAAATGTACGGCTTTCTAACATTACCTTAGATGATAATTTTGAAGCTCATTTATCAAAGTTTAACATTTCAAAGTGTATTTATTCAATCCAAAACCACACCTCTACATATGTTATGGGATCCATTAATTATATTAACCATGAATATGCAATAACATTAAGGCTTATTGAGAAATGTGATGCATATCATTATGAAATTATTCTTCTAGAGTTGCTAATGGGTAGGAAAATTGTAGACAATGGCTCAAATTTTATTTAATTGATTTTATCTAAAGAAAACAACAATATTATCATGTAAATTTTTGATACATAAGTTCCAAAAACCTCTAAGGATCTTTGGATTGTAAGATAAGTCTTCTAGCTAGTTTTGGTTTGCACCAATAAGTGACATTTTGATTGACTAATCATGCTTGAATTTTGTATATGCTTGAACAAGGAAAGTTTTTAATATCATAATGAACCAACCAACCAATAATAAAAATTACAAGAATTATTCAAATTAATACATGGATAAAAAGCATAGAGATGTGGCTGGTAGCACAAGAAACACTATATGGAATTTGCTTGTGATTAAATTACATAAAAAGAAGATTGTGTTGATATGATTTTTGCTACATTAAAATGAGAGCATCTTATGTAGTTGAGAACAAGATATATACATTGGACTAAGTAATTAGAAACATTTTGACTATCATTATTATTGGCATCATAGATGTTATGTTGTTATTAGTATAAAATCATCATGACCTAGCTCATATTTGTTTTGGCTTAAGATAAGAATGTGAGATAGAAATGTTAGAAAATAAATAAACATATGCATACTTTTAAATGTAGATTACATGCAAAATATTACATAGTTACAAGATTTTAAGGAAACACTTCTTGAAAATGAAACATAAATATGCTACACTTATGAAAGCATTTCAACTCTATCTTAGATAGTATGATTATGAAAAATACGTAGCTATAAAAAATAATTAAATTCAAGAACTACACTAATTGGATAAATATATTCACTAAAAAACTTAAATTTAGGAATAATACACCGTGTTTCGATTTAACATTAAATAATAACTTTTATGTAATTTATAACTTTACAAACTTGAGTGTAGGGTACTGTAGTGTTGATTGCATCCTCAATAATAGAATCTAAGGTAGTTGAAGCACCTAAGATATTATTGATCATATATACAAACAACAAATGAAAAGTTAAGTCAAATATCAGTCAACTAAGTAAACACATACTAAAAAATAAACTTAATATTATTTTATATACATATACAAAATTTAATTAAAATTAAACCTATGGGTCAAATATAGATGATGAGGTAGATAAGTAATGCATAATAGGCTAACATGTGTTGAAGGGAGTAGTAAAGTAACTACAAATAGCAATTTTTTTGGCATACTAGTGTCATGAGGTGCTGAAGCATCTAAAAGCGATGTAAATTCTAGAATTCTAGTCTCTTAAGCTCCTGAAGCAAATCCAAATGGCATATACTTAAGCATGCTAGTGTCTTGAAGTATTGAATAAATTATATATGGAATATAATGTTATGTACTACTATTTAGAGATGCTAAAGCTAATATAAATGGCATAGACTACTGGTTGCTAGTGTGATGCATAAATGTAGGTCTAGTATCAACATAGATATAGCCCATATATGTCATACCTGAATATGAAGTCCATTACACTTCCTCCTACATGATGTGCAATGATGTATATGTAGTATGGGATGACTGCTAGTAGGAGAGAGACTAGTACCAATACCACTAGCACCAATTGTAGGAGGGACACTAGCACCAATACCATTAGAACCAATAGTAGGAGGGACTATTACATGTCCTACCATTTGGAGCCTATGTATGAATCCTTAGTGTATGCATCTCATGGGAAATTATAACCTATGTGAGACTAGTAAATAATTAAAGGGTGTCCATCTATGTGGTTTGATGCAAATTTATAGGGATATAAGCATGTGTTATTTTCATTCTATTTATCTAAACTTGGTTAGGGTGGTTTTGGTCCTGTTTATCACTAGATCTTTTAAATGAGGACCC